>JAWRVF010000147.1:0-563781 GCA_036785485.1 Physcomitrellopsis africana
GGATTTTGCTTTAGGAGCCGTACTTTCATAGATGGGCATCAACAATAAGCTTCATTCAATTGCATTCTATTCACGAAAGTTTTCTGCGGTTGAGATCAACTACGAGATTCATGATAAGGAACTCTTTGCTATAGTGGATTCTTTCCGAGAGAGGCGTCACTTCCTTGAAAGAGCTGCATATCCAGTGATCGTACATACGGATCACAAGAATCTGAAATATTTCATATCTGCTCGGGTTTTAAACTGTCGTCAAGCTTGATGGAATATGTCGCTATCTAGATTTGACTTCGTTATTACTTATCGGCCTGGAAAGCAGCAAGGACTATCCGATGCCTTATCAAGAAGATCATATCTTGCGCCGAAGGTTAGAGAAGCAGCACTTGATCAATAGTGTACGACATTGTTAAAGCCAGAGCAATTCAGGATTTGTGCTGCTGTGGTGCCAATTGATGTTGACTTCCTCAACCAGATACGTGCTGCGACCATTGAAGATTCAATAGTCTTTGATATTAAGCAGCGTATCAATGATGACAAGTTCAAGGTTGAAAGAGATCTCTTATTTTTTGAGGAGCGGCTGTATATCCCAAAAGGGCCAGCACGACTTCGAGTCCTTCAATCTCGTCATGACTTTCCAGCTGCGGGACATTTTGGATTCAATAAGACCTTGGAACTCATTTCCCGAGATTTTTGGTGGCCCCAAATGTGGAAGGATGTGAAGGATTTCGTCCTCTCTTGTGACATTTGTTCAAGATCCAAGAACCCTCGACATCGCCCTTATGGACTTCTACAGCCATTGCCCATTCCGTGTCGTCCATAGTCTTCAGTTTCCATGGACTTTATTATAGATCTGCCGCCATCGAATTCATTTGACAGCATCTTTGTTGTGGTGGATCGACTTACAAAGATGGCACATTTTATCCCTTGCAAGAAGACATCGTCAAGAAAAGATACAACAAGGCTCTTTCTTGATAATGTGTATCGATATCATGGTCTATCAGATGATATCGTGTCAGATCAAGGAATCCAATTTGTATCAAAGTTTTGGAGATCTTTTTTTAAAATATTGAAGGTGGACATCAAGCTTTCTTTGGCATTCCATCCTCAAACTGACGGCCAAACGGAACGGATGAATCAAGTTTTGGAATAGTATTTACAATGCAACATCAACTATCAGCAAGATGATTGGACTGTATATCTACCGCTAGCTGAGTTTGTATATAACAACATCGTTCATGGGTCGACTCAAAAAACACCATTCTTTTCCAACTATGGGTACCATCCGAAGCTTGATCTATTGAGTCCGTTAGCGAATAACAATCCAGCAGGTGAAGGATTGGTGCAGCAGCTATTGGAGCTTTAAACCACATTGAAGCTTCAATTGCAAATTGCCCAAGAGTCTTACAAAGCATCCGTGGATAAATTTCGGAATCAAGCACCTAATTTCAAGATTGGAGATAAAATATGGCTGCTTCGACGGAATATCAAGACCAAGCGGCCATGTGATAAGTTGGACTACAGGAGATTGGGACCATTTGTTATCCAGAAGCAGATCAATCCTGTGGCGTATCGCTTAGAGTTACCAGCTGCTATGAAGGTACACCCTGTCTTTCATGTTTCTCTATTAGAGCCTTATTGAGAATCGTCTTTTCCTAGAAGAGTGCAATGTCTGCCACCTAGTATAGAAATTGAAAACAATGAAGAATATGAGGTGGAAAGGATACTAGATTCACGACAAAGATAGAATAAATTAGAGTACTTTGTGCATTGGAGCGGCTATGATATTAATGAAAGAACATGAGAACCGGCTGAAAATCTTGCCAATGCGTCACGAAAGGTATGAAAATTCCATCGACGATATCCTAATAAACCAAAAGTTGGTCATTAACAAAGCGTGAAGATGAAGCCTTCTCTTGAGAAATGAATAGAAAAGGGGTCCAGGTCTCATCAAAACATAACTTGTTGTATTTCGTAGTATCAAGATAACTAATATTAAGGTGTATTTAGATATGGCTAGTGAGAATGTAGATACTGTACTAGTGGTACCATCTCAACCGAGTAGCTCACGACATCAACCTCGAGATGAAGAATTAGAAGAGCCAAGAAGACGTCGAAGAATACCAAGGAGCAAGTCACTTGTAATTGTCTTTGAAGTTGAACCAGCTCATGCAAATAGTGGCGAAGCGATATTTTCAGGTCGTTTCCACAATGAAGATAAAAAAATTCAAGCATGGTCTCAAGTAGAAGGTATTGGTCATTATCGGTGGCTACAAGGACCCATGAATCATCTGCCTTGTGAACGACAGTTGGAATATATTGTAGAGACTATGCGACAAATTCTTGATTTCCTACATTTGTGAGTATACATCTTAAATGGCTTCTCGGAGACCTCGAAGCTAGAGGAGGAGGTGATGTCAAGGACATACTTGTTAGAACCTTTTAGAACATTCTAGAAGTTTCCTAGAACTCTCTAGAACTTTTTAAAATCTTCTAATATCTTCTTAGTTGGTAGAAGTTGCTTGAGAAGCTTCCTAGTTGGTAGAAGTTGCTTGAGAAGCTTCCTAGTTGGTGGAAGCTACTTGAGAAGCTTCCTAGTTGGTGGAAGCTACTTGAGAAGCTTCCTAGTTGGTGGAAGTTGCTTGAAAAGCTCCCTAGTTGGAAGAAGCTGCTTGAGAAGCTTCCTAGGTAGGAGTATATATTGGAGTCAAGGCTGAAGAGTTCTTTAGTCTCGACAACACATCTCTTGGAGCTCTAGCTCACCTCTTTAGTGTTGTTTTTGTACTCATCTGATTAATCTAGTTCCTGCTAGTTCTTCTTGAACTTCTTGTTTAGACTTCAAGTCTATATTCTGTGTCCGTGATATTAATTCAGTTCCTGCCAGTTCTTCTTGAACTTCTTGTTTAGACTTCAAGTCTATAATTTGTGTCCATGACAATAATAAGGTGGTCCTCTTGTCTTGGTATGGAGCATAATTGATGGCTGAGAAGACCTAACAATTATCTTCAAAAGCAATAAAAATTAGAGTATGTGGCAAATACAATTCGATGCATCTTGGACTTCTTCAACATGTAATTATTGTTCTTTGTGGAATTCATCTCTAAAAAAAGAAAGAATAATATTATAGATATAAGATTTATTCTAATAATTATCTAATTACTATGGATAGATAGAAATACATAAAAATAGATTAATTTGATAATATCTTATAGAAAAGTTTTTTAGAAGCTTTGTAAATATGGTTTCATTTTTATATATATCTATAGGTGATTGGTAGGTTAAAAATTTGGCCAACAAATTAGCCTAGTGTTGTACATATTGATAGCTTGTACAAGTAAAGTATGTGGCATACATACAGGAAACCTATCTTGTAAGTTTGATATGTATCTTACAAATTAAATACATGTTGAAGGTCCTATTAAATGCCACCATGTAGCTCTTAAGTAGATAGTATATATAAAAAGAAGAATAAAGTCTTCTTGACTCTTATCAACTCTTTTCTTACTTTCAGTTTAGTTTAAGAGTCCTTGTATTTTCTAATCTTTGGCAATAGCCATTCTAATTTTTTATATATATATATTTATTTTATCATTTTTTTTTGATATAGATTTTATTAATTTATAAATCTTTCTTTAATTTGTATTACTGTCAATATTTCAAAATTCTTAGCAGGTGCTTAAAATCCTAATTTATAGACATTTGAGTATTATTTTCTTTGTATCTCAAAATCCAAAAATTTTAATGCCACACAATTTTTGTGTATAGTTTTTTAACATGAAAATGTATACTTTTAAAAATTTTGAGTCAAAACCTTATCAAATTACTTAAAATATAGCTCAAAATACAACCACTTAATAAGCAGATTACTTATTGTCCTTTAATTATAAGTGCTAATTTCAACTCTTGATATCTCTTTTATTCTTGTTTAGAATTTAACAAATTATATATATATAAAGTATAGCTAAAAAAATATTTTTTTTAATGCTGGTCATTGATTTTTTATTTTTTTTAATATATGTGAGTTATACTTCAAAGAATGATAGTAGATATGAAATTAATACTTTAATTTTGAACACCTACATCTCTTTTATAAAAACTCCAAATTACTAAATTTTTGTACCAAAGCTATAACTAAAAATCTAAACTTATTGATTATAACATTTAGTATTAATACTATCATCCATTTCCATTCATCCACATATTTAGATTTCTAAATGTTATAATCAATAAGTCTAGATTTTTATCATTTAGATTTCTATCATCCATCTCCATTCATCCACATACATGGCTTAACTATTCTTTTTAATATTAAAAATCCTTATCTAATCCTTTTTCTAATAAAATTTATAAAATATGTGTTTCAAATATCAAATAAAAAAAATAAAAAAAGATTTTAATGATCATTAATATTTAATAAAAGTGATTCAAAATATATAATGGTTATTTTTAATATAAAATTAATCTCAAAAATTACTATTAAAAAAAATAAAGTTATAAAATTTTTAATAATAGTCTTTTTAATTAAATTCATTTAAAATAATAATCTAATGATATAATATAACTAATGAAAATCCATCAATATAGCTTTCACTTAATTGCATAGTAAATTATACATTAAATATATATGTACATTATTTTCATATGATAGCCAAATTACAACACAACACCATTTTGTGTAAAAAGTGAAGGGTCTTATTACAAGATTAGGATTACTGAGGAAACAAGGACTATTACAAATTTTATTTATTGCAATGATATCTTTTACTAGGAGAATTCTAGCCATGTTGTGGAAGCAAGGACCTGTTGTGCTTTGTAGGAAGGACCTTGATCTAAGATGTAATTGAAGTCCCTTAGAGCCCAATTGCTTTTATATAGAATTTTTTTGATTTAAATTACATCTTGTACTAATTTGATTTACATTCTTTTGATTACCTTTAATACTATATTAGACCTATATGATAAGCATAAGACATCTAGGTCTAAAATTGCTATATTTTTTGTTAATTGAAATTATGTTATAGATTTTTTTAATTAACTTGTTAATAGAAATAATTTATTGAATCTCTGCTACTATTGAAATTATAATCATTTTTAATACAAGATGATTAGTGCTCATGTTTGAATATATTATTAATTTTTAAGGTTCAAAAAAAAAAATATAGAAAGTATAATAAATCTTTAATATTTTAAATAATAGAATAAAAATAAAATTTTCTTGATTATTTTTAGATAAAAGTAATTTAATTTATTGTAAAGACAATTGATTTTAGGAATTTAATGAAGTATCTATATTTTATTATACAATTATAAATAATGGATTTTGTTTTCAAAAATATTTTTATTACATATATATTATTTTTTAAAATTTTAAATATACATAATATTTTGTAAAGTTTTAATAATTAAGTGACCAAAATTTTTATTTTAAGAATAATAACTTTTAAAAATCTAAAATAATATAAATATAAATAATAGTTATAATTAAATTAAATTTTATTTTTTAACAGAGAATATATTATATTATGATAAATAAAGTTAATTAGTAGCAAAGAATTTATAAAAAAATCTACGTGGTGATTAATAATATAATACATATGTTATTTTAATACTTAATTTGAGTGTTCAATTTGCCTATTTTATACTTCATAATATAAAGTATAATCTTTTAAAATTTTGTCATAAACTAGAATTTTGATTTATATATATAATATCAAATAGAAGCATTTAATAATAATATGTATTACTAAAATTGTACTTGGTTGTTTCTACTCTTGTAATAATTTCTATACAAGATGTGATTTTTAAAATTTTGATTTCTTATATAATAAAGCATAATTATAAAACTTAATTTTGAAAGATATATAATATTATTTATAAAAAAAATTAGATTTTATTAGCTATAATAGCCTTAAAGTTTATAAAGTTGATATAAAAGAATGTTTCAAATTAAAAATATATAAAATCAATGAAATTATATTTATATGATTATATTTAATATAAAATAGTGGCTATTTATATATAGATTTTTTTAAAAAAAAAAACTAATTCAAATACATCGACATCATCTATATCTATATGCCTTATAAATATAAAGCAACATTATAATTTTAAAATATGCTTAAGCCTAATATATGTAAGATTAGATAAAATATCTAATATACAAGTTGGTTTCTAATCCAAGCCTATTATAGTAATAAAAAATACTATTTTATAAACTAAAAAGCTTTATAAAAAAAAATCTCTTTTAGATTTTATTACTTCAATAAAATATTATATCTTTTAAAATACCTATGCTTATAGACTATGTATATTTAATAAAATATATTTGATTTTGAAGATTATATATATATATATATATATATGAATTAAAATTTTCACAAGCAAGCTAAACCATTGAATATGATAAAATGCTATATAAAATTATATATAAAAAAATAAATAATCGACTTAATAAATGTAAGATTTTTTTTAAGATAATGTAATAAATCATAGATGGCTATAAAAATCTCTTCAAATAAGACAATGGATATAGATTAAATAGAAGATAAAGATTTATACTTATAATTTTATTATATAAGAAATATTAATTCTATTATATTAGAGATTTTAGATTATTTAGATTTAAATATAAGTATATGCCAAAGATATGAATTAAGATAGAATTTTAAAAAGACAATACACTCTTGTACAAGTAAAAGAAAGAAAGTATACAAATAATAGATAGATATAAGATAGAAAGAAATTAAAATGACTATTGTCTATTATAAAGAATTTAGAGAATCTTAAATTAAGGCTAGAATATAATAAATTTATTAATAAGATTAAGAATGATTTCAATCTTATCTTCTCATACAGTGACTCTTAAAACTGAATCATCAAGGATATTCACCAATTTCAAAATACTATATCTAGAAGATATTTTATTTTTTTGATAAATCATAAATTAGAGAAGATGCTCTATTAAGTTAGGTATAATCCTACCAATTTTCAGCTTGATAGCTATAGCAACAAAGGAGATATGCTATTTCAAATGAAAGTACCCATGCTGACTCAATTTTGGGACTGTTTCTAGCAGGCACCGCTTTCTGTAACAATGAGTTCAGATTGTTGATTAAGGTTCAAGATTTCTCTTTTGGACAATTGCATACTATCTTAGAATACTTTTTTCATAGTTTTGAAGTTTTTCTTGATTCATAAGAGTATTATCAAAAGAAATGAAGTTGAGTGCTATTGCCCTGTTGCAGCATGGGCGTAGCATACGTGAGGTGTCCAAATTATTGGGCATCTCTCAATCTACATGTTCTAGAATTCAAAGAGAATATGCTCTCTACATAGAACGTTTGAAAGGAGGCCGTCTAAGGAGCCTCACTCCTGTTCAAAGACAAGCGTGCATTAGGGCTATTACATTAGATGGACTAAATACTATTGCAGATGTGAAAAATGCTTTGAGTGAACAACTGAATGTGGTAGTCAGCACCAATACAGTGAGGTGCACACTTCATAAAGCATGTCTTGGATCTTTGAAGAAACAAAAGAAATCCCTGCTCACTGCCAAAAACATACGTTTCAAGTTAGAATTTGCTCAATGACACAAAGATTGGATTGTGTATGATTGGAATAGGATGATTTTTAGTGATGATACTAAGATCAATCGATTTTAATCTAATGGTCATGCTCGGTGTTGGGTACATGATGAAGAATCTCATTTACAAGCTCGTCATACAAGTCAAACTATAAAACATGGAGGTAGTGTAATTTTTGTATGGAGTTGCATGGCTTCTTGTGGCATAGGTTACATATGCAAGATAGAGGAAAAGATGAAATAAGATTTATATCTCAGTATTTTGAAAGATGAACTCATGGATACAATCAAATTGTATCATTTCAACCCTGTGTATGTTATATTCTAATATGATAATAATCCTAATCATATTGCTAAATTAGTCAAGCATTGATTATCAATGTAAGATTTTGATGTGCTTACTTGGCCCCTTTAATCACCTAATTTAAATCCGATTGAGCATGTGTGGGCAATTGTGAAATGGAGGTTAAATGAGTATCCAACATCAATCAAGGAAATACTTGAATTATGGGAGCATGTGTATGATTCTTTTAATTCTATCATTCTTGTGCAATGTCAAAAGTTCTATCAGAGAATGTCTAACTGCATCCAAGTTGTTTTAGCTTCTAAGGGAGGGTAGACAAATTATTAATATGTAGGTAGATGTAGATTACAAAATTGAATCTATGTATATAATTTACTTAAATTACTATTTTTTTTTGTATAGTTTTGCAATTGGCATGAAACTTTGAGTATGATGTACTAGACTACGACTATTAACATACACAAATGAAAGTTTTTATATTCATGTCTTTATTTTCCTTACATTGTGTATAGAATTTGATATAAGAAATTTTTGACTTAATTTTAAGAGTCACTGTATATTAGCTATTAAGAAGATTTTATAGAAGCTTCCTACAAATTATGAAACTTATAGTTCAAATATCAAGTTTTAGATTAGTTCAAGCTTAACTTCCTAAAAATAAGATATTTATAGGAAAAATTTTAATAGCTATGTGGCATATCTATAAAAATATAAATATATAATCCATATCTTAAGAACTACTTTGAAGCATCTTAAAGAAGTTATTATTTATCAAATATATTTCTATCTATTATTATTTACTTTTATTTACCTATATAATATAGGCATCCATTATATTATTCTTTCTTCTAAAGAATAAGTTCTACAAAGAACAATCAAGTTATTTTATAAATTGATAAAATCAAAGATCTATCAAATATTATTAGCAATAAATTCTAATCTATATTTTTATACAGGTGTCAAGGACATGAATCATAAAAGAATAAAATATCAATATACTCTTTTGTCATTCAAAAGAATAGAAAACTACTTGAAGATAGAATAATATTAAAATTAGAATGGCTATTGCCAAAGACAAGATTAGAGACTCTTGAAATAAGACTAAGAACAAGAAAGGTATTGATAAGAGTGAAGAGGGCTTCACTCTTATCTCTATATATATTATCTACATAATAGCTATGTGGTGGTATTCTATATGACCTCCAACACGTGTTCAATTTGTAAGACACATGTCAAACTTGCAAGATAAGTTTTTTATAAGTACGCCACATATTTATCTTGTTCTACAAGCTACTAACATATACAACACATGGCTAACTTTTTGGCCAAGTTTTTAACCTACCAATCACCTATGGATATGTATAAAAGTGAAACTGCGTTTAGAAAACTTCTAAAAAACTTTTCTATAAGATATTATCAAATTAATTTATTTTTATTTATTTCTATCTATCTATATTAATTAGATAATTATTGAAATAAATCTTATGTCCATAACATTATCCCTCCTTTTTAGAGATGAGTTCCATAAGGAGCAGTGATTATATATTGAAGAAGTCCAAGATGTGCCGAATTATATTTGTCATATATTTTGATCTTTATTCCTTTTGAAGATAGTTGTTAGGTCCTCTCAGCCATCGATAGTGTCCCATATCAAGATGTGAGCCAAAAAAACTCACCACAAGATTTTTTATATTTTTATTTGATTGAATTAGAAAAAATTAGTATTTTTAGATTTGTTATAGATTTTTTTTATTGTTAGCGTTTGTAGTACTACCATCTAAGTGTCTTCTAGACAATATACCATTAGTATTATAGATAGATAAAAAAGATAAAAAAACCAAGATAAAAATAAGACATAAAAGATAAATAATAAATAATAAAATATAAAAGATTAAAGTAAAAATCACAAGTAAAAAGATAAAAGATAAAAGATAAAAAATGAATATAAAAGTAAAAATATAAAAAAATAAAAAATAAAAGTATAAACTTAATTAATAATAAAAGTGAAACAAAAAAGTAAAAATTACAATTGAAAACTTCCAAGTAAAAGTAAAAAAGTGAAAGAATATATTAATAAAGGAATATAGCTTAAGAAGTATTTAATAAAAAGTACCAAGATTATTCAATAAGGTGCTAGAAGGAAATCACAAACAATTGTAAAAAAAATGAAAATCTAACCGAGTGATGCTTCCAATCCAAAGAATCAACCCCCCTTTATTAAAATAGCTATTGTTGTCTTGTCCTTAATTGGATTCAAGCGTGCTTAGATCTCTTGGAAAGGTCACTTTAAATTCTATTACCACTTAAAATTTCAGCTTCAAATTTGCTGTAGTTTGGAAGATGTCGCTCTTCAAAGTTGGTGCTTTGAATTTGTCCAATAGCAGACCCCCCTTCACTAAAATGGTTGCCACTACCTTGTCCTTGGTTGCTTGTGAACAAACTTTAGCTTCTTAATAACCAAATCTTAGAGCACTTCTTTTCTAATAAATTTTACCTTTAATTTCTTCTTAACATTCCAGATCTCATCGTCCAAAGTCACAACTCTAAATCAAAAGGGCAGTAGATACCTTATCACTAAAATAGTTGCCACCACCTTATTCATAATTGTCCATGAATAAGTTTTAGCTTTTCAAAAATTAAATTTTAGAGTGCTTTTTCTCCAACAAATTTTACCTTCAAATTCTTGTTAATACTTTAGATCTCGTCTTCTAAAGTCACAACTCCAAATCAAAGGGGCCACAGACACCCTGTTACTAAAATGGCCGCCATTACTTTCTCTTTGATCCAAATAGCCTGTGCAATATGTTGTTGAAAAGCAAATAAAAGGTCCTACTACCTTTTAAAAATTCAAGTCCTAATTCTACTCTTATTAAAAGTTATGCATGAATGAAATACATAGCTTGACTTAGGAATGAAGAATCTACACTTCAAGAGAAAATTTTGCAAGGGCTTTGCCACCAAAAGATGAGAGAGAGAAAAAATGGCCACTCGAGCCCTTTTTAACCAAGAGTAAGGCAGCCTAGGGGTGGCCACCACATCCCCACCCTTAAACTACAAATTCCTAATCAAGATCAAGGGCCCAAAATGACCTCAAGCTTAAGCCCGATTTTAAGGTTGTATTTACTTGTTACTAAGAATAGACTATCTTTTTAGCAAAACTAACACTACCAATGTATTTAAATTGAATTTTATCCTAAGATTGACTACTCATATGTCTAAATCTAAGTTCAAAAGTATAATTCTAATCAATTTATAAATTGTAACTTTTGACTATTGTAATTTTATTAAAATACTTCAAAAAACTTTTCTTACTACCTTCTAATTTAAACTTAGATGAATAATAATAATCTAAATAAACTCATAATTTTTTCTTCAACTAGATGCATTTTAATACGGCGATTAAAATCACCAATTGCTAAAGAATTTTGACTCATAACATTTAAAAGCCGATAATTCTTAAAAATTACCGAAATTCATAGAATTCTAAATTTTAGAATCTTATTATTTTTTAATAATAGATTAAATTAGTATAATTGATTTTAATTCTAAATGGTCATCTTATTATTAAGTTTAGATAATTTATTATATTTATATCTAATTTTCTATTAATACATTGAGCTTATTTTTTAGAATAATAAGAACATCTATTTGGCAAGAATAATGCATCTAATAAGGATTTTAGCCACCAATAATTACTAATTAGTCTAAATTTATTATAACTATTGATTTTTGATTGATTTTGAGATAAAAATAAAGAACTAAGTTATTTTGATGGCTCAC
The DNA here is from genome assembly GCA_036785485.1 of Physcomitrellopsis africana. Classification (NCBI taxonomy): domain Eukaryota; kingdom Viridiplantae; phylum Streptophyta; class Bryopsida; order Funariales; family Funariaceae; genus Physcomitrellopsis; species Physcomitrellopsis africana. The sequence goes on from JAWRVF010000147.1 coordinate 11,661, forward strand.
ATAAGACAAAAGAACCACCCTGATATTTAATCATTGTTAAAGCCTTTATAATTTTTTCAAAAAAAACATTTGGAACACCATCAAGAGTAGTTCCTACCTCTAAAAGTATCACCAAACATCAAGAGTCTCTTCTAAGATTGTAATACCAAACATATTATATCTGACCATCAATCCAAAGAAGAACATGTTGTTCTTGAGAATCTTCATGTCTATTCTATCATCTTGAAGATTGTGATAGTTTTAATATTTCATTCAATAAATTAGCAAAAAATAGCTCTTGAACTAAATTTGTTGGTTGTTGATTCTCTACCTCTTTAGCACTAGAAAATTCAAAAGAATATTAAATAATGATATAAGATAGAATAAAATCTCTATTGAATATACTTTATTTTGTAATAAAGATTTTTTTGACTCTTTATCTTGATTTTGATGGATGTTGTCAATGAAATGCATTAACTTTTGCTAATGTATTTATTAGATTCCTAGATGGTTTCTATATGCATTCATTAATATCATATGTGCACTAATGTATAAGATATTCTAACCAATTTCAATGCCATCTTGAATCTAAGACTTCTTCCACTTCAAATTTTTTATTGTTGTCCACTTCTATAGGTTTCATAGACATAAGATTTATTCTAATAATTATCTACTTAATATAGATTGATAGAAATAAGTTAACTTAATAATATCTTAGAGAGAAGCTTCTTAGAAGCTTTATAGATGCAGAATCATCTTTATACATGTCTGTAGGTGATTGGTAGGTTAAAAAGTTCACAAACAAGCTAGCCTTGTGTCGCTCATGTTAGTAGCTTGTGAAATAAGCTAAGTATGTGGCGTACATGTAGGAAATTTGTCTTACAAGTTTGACATGTGTTCTGCAAATTAGACACATATTGGAGGTGCTATAGAATGTTGCCATATAGTTCTTAGATAGATAGTATATGTTAAAGATATAAGAATATAGAACAGAGACTTGAATTGGGAAAAGGTTTCAAGAAGAAACCAACAAGAACTTGAATTAACCAAATGAGTACATGAACAATACCAAAAAAAATGAGTTAGAACTCTAAGAGATGTATTGTCAAGATTGAAGAACTCTTTAGCCTTGATCCCTATATATATTCCTGTCTATGATACTTCTCGAGTGACTTCTATCAAGCTAAGAAGCTTCTCGAGCAGCTTCTACTAACTAGAAAGCTTTTTGACCTCCTTCTACTAATTAGAAAGCTATTTGAGCTCCTTCTACTAATTGGGAAGCTTCTTGAGCTCCTTCTACTAAGTAAAAAACTTCTCAATTGACTTTCACCAATTAAAAAGCTTCTACAATGTTTTAGAAGGTTCTGTGAATCTACAAAGTATATGTCTCTAATATTATCCCCTTCTCTAGCAACAAGTCCCTAGAGGAGCTCAAATTTATTACATACATAAGAAATCAAGAATACGTTATATTAATGAAGCTATATATTATGTTCTTTGTTTTTGAGCAATGGATTCTATTGGTCCTCAAAAAAATTACCTATGGCCTTGAGCTAGTATCTCTATTATTGAAACATCCCATTTAAAGATCTGATCTTCATTGCAGCCTTTAAAATATCCTCCAAATAAGATCTCAGGACTAAAAGGATTCATCTTTTCAAGCTCCAACAATATTACTAAAGCTCAAGAATTAGAATTGAGACTTGCATGGTTAGATCTTATTTCTAATGGTTCCAATCAAATTCATCTTTGGCACTGAAATGTATTGTCCTCAATTTGCTCAATTGAAGGCTGTGAAAATTGCATTGGTTTGTTTGAAGCTTCCGTGGCAAACAAATCTTTTGAGTCTTATTCTCTCAATGCTTGAAGGTTTGACATGGTCACTAACTTATTTCTACTACTCTATTTTATCTTGAAACAGATGGCTATATACAAATGAAGGCTTTAATTTAACTTTGCCCATCTTTATCAGTATTCCTTGAATCCAATCTTTACTAAGAAATTATCATTGAATATATTTGGATTTGTGAAGATAGAGTCAATAAAATTTTTATACTTTTTTAAGCGTTGTCGTGTTGTAAATTAAAACATAGTGTGAAAAATATAAAAGAATATATTAAAATAAAAAGATTATGATTATAAGAAAGGTTAATAGAAAATTAGTAGTAAGAAGATATAATAGAAATTTACCTTGAAAAGTAAAATTTTTTCAAGTTAGTCCAAAGAAAAAGATTGAGGAAGTAGAAAAGACATGGACTAAGAGGTCTTTTTGACCAAGAGGATAAAGAAGACCAAGAGGGAGATGATAAGGAAAGGTCGTGAAGAAGAAGGAGTGAGAGTTTTTTTTGGAAGGCATAGAATTATTTTGATAGGTAGTATATGTTTTTGTATGTAAAGAAAACTTGGAGAGGATTTTAAATATAATTTTCTATAGATTTATAGTAGACAAGATAAAAAACTCATAGAAATAATTTTCATGTCTTTTGATTAAGTATCAAGGGAGATATGAGTCATCAAAGTTGCAAGTGTCTAAGACTAGGGCAATAAGGGTTACTAAATTTCGGGCCTTGGTTCTTGGAAACTACTTGGACTGTAGTAGCAAAATTTATTGGATTTTTGTTCCTTATACAATTAACTACTTTGTATCAAAATCTCAAGTCAATATGACCTATGAGCAAAGAGTTATGAGTGAAATTGTAACCAGTTTGAATGAAAAGAGAAATAGAGTGAAGGCAAGGTTGAGGGTTTGTATGGGTAGTGCATATGTGTGGGTTTTTTTGGATATAAAAAGAATTAAGAGACGAATTTGAGTGTAAAATTTAATAAACATGATCTATGTAAGTTAAAGAAGACATGAGTGTAAGTTTGATACTCATTAGTCTTATAAATAAAATGTTATGCTCTTTCAAAGTGACAGGGATCTATCTCCAAATTAGTGAATTTTGAGGGAGCATATCTTCGTAATCAGAGTAGTATTTTGAGTAAAATTTATTGAGATTTGTAGATATATGAGTCTATTAAGTTGTATAAAAAATTGATTGCTATTGGAGTTATATTCAAGGAGTTATGAGGAAAATTGTAGTCAGATCTAGAGTTGTTAGAAGGCAAAATTAAAAAAGAAGGATGGAACCTATAACTCAAGTTTGGAGAAGACTTTTGGAGCAATATTTGGAAGGTGTTTATAAAATGAGACAAGCTATAAGTATACCAAATTTTAGCACTTAGGTCTTCTTTAATGAAGAGCAATGAAGGTGTGAAGCAAAGGGGATCCAGAATTAAAGGCTGCAAGGAGGGATAACTTTGACAACATGGTTCTCCCTAACCACAATAGCTATGATCAAAATATTTTTGGAACTTGCTTTCTTACTTCCTTAAGTACCTTGTGTCCAAATTTTGCTTTAATCGATGTGATGTCCTAGGATTTATGATTGAAATTGGAGGCTAGTCTACAAGGCAAAATATGTTAGGATTAATAAAGTATGTTTTTTATGTAAATTCTTCATTTTTATGAACTTTTATGAATCTCATCTTATACTTGAGAAACTAGAGGCACAAAAGACCTAGTGTTTCTTAGGACTAAGACTCTCACCATGATAGCATATTGGTAAGATTTGCAGTCGATTTTTATGTATGCTCATTAATTTCATAGCCCCGCCAGTGAACAAGATATTCCAATTTGTCCCACCTTCATCATGAATCAAGTACCTTTTCAACCTTGTATTTGTCATGGTCTTCAATCTCAATATTAAGTAGCAATTTTTGTACCCTTTTTGAAATATGTAACTTCTTATAAGGTTTTAAAAGAGAGATCTGAAAAATTGGATGTACCTTCATAGCATATGGTAATTCTATGTAATATGCTACTAGATTGATTTGCTTCTAGATAGAAAATGGTCCCAACCTTTCATAGTCTAACTTATCGCATGACTAATTAGTCTTGATATTCCGTCAAAGAAGCCATATCTTATTTCCAATATGAAAAGTAGACAATTGATTTCTAAATTTATTTACAGATGCCGTGTAAGCATTTTGAGCTGTTTGTAATTAAAGCTTTAAGATTGTTTGGTATTGCGATAGCTACTTTGTAAATCCTTCAACCGCTAGGTTGTTGTTCTTTGGCATATTCTACAAATTAATCTTTGGATGATATCCATAGTTGGAATAAAACGATATTTGCTGAATTGAAGTATGAACAATATTATTATATATAAATTTTATTAATAATAGATACAAGATTCAATTGTCTTGTTTATAATTAATATTGCATTATAAATACTATTTCAAAACTTGATTAATTCATTTTATTTGGTCATCAGCTTGAAGATGGAAAGCTGAAGAAAATTTAATATCTACCTTTAATATTTCAAAAAGACATTTCTAGAACTTAGATATGAATTGGGATCCTTGATCAAATATAGTATCATCTAATAGGCCATGATATTGATATATATTATCAAGAAAGAGCCTTGCTGTTTCTTCATTAGATGTAGTCTTTTTGCAAAAGATGAAATGAGCCATCTTTGTGAGTCGATCAATCACTTTAAAGATGTTATCCAATGAATTAGATGGCAATAGATCTATAATAAAATCCATCAAGATAGAGGATCATAACCATCTTGGAATAGACAAGGATTATAAAAGTCTACAAGGGCGATGTCAAGGATTTTTGAACCTTGAACAGATGTCGCAAGAGAGTATAAAGTCCTTCACTGCCTTCTACATTTGACGCTATCAAAAATCTTGGGAAATAAGTTCTAGGGTCTTATTAAATCCAAAGTAATCAGCAGCAAGAAAGTCATGGCAAGATTGAATAACGCATAGTCATGTTGGTCTTTTTGGGATATACAAACGTTCTTCAAAATATAGAAGGTCTTCCTCAAATTTGAACTTATTAGCACTTTTTTTTCAAGCGATGCTTGACATCAAAGGCCACAACTTCATTAGTGGTTGTAACACACACTTTATTAAAGAAATTAGAATTGATAGGTACCAATGTAATAGTGGCGTAAAGGCGGAATTACTCCGGTTTCAACAAAATTGTATATTGTTGATCAAACATTGCCTCCTCTATCTTTGATACAAGATATGATCTCCTTAATAGAGCATCAGACAATCTTTATTGCTTCTCTAGGAGATAAGTGATGACAAAGTTAAATCGAGATAGTGATATATTCCATCAAGCTTCACAACGATTAAGAATCTGAGTTGACATAAAATATTCTAAGTTCTTATGATCTGTATATACAATCATAGAATGTATTGCTCCTTCAAGAAAATGATGCCATTCTTGAAAAGAATCCACAATAGCAAAAGGTTCTTTATCATGGATCTTATAATTAATTTATACAATAGACAACTTTTAAAAATAAAATGTAACATAATGGAATTTTTTGTCTATATCCATTTGTGAAAGTATAGCCTTTAGTGCAAAATTTGAAACATCAGTCTCTAAATAGAATGCCTTTGTAAAGTGTGAATGCACCAATATTGGAGTTGTAATAAATATAATCTTGAGGTCTTGGAATGCCTTTCCCACTTGAAGCCTCCATTCTAACTTGTCCTTACATATCAATTGAATAAGAGGGGCGGCAACTTGAGAGTAATTTTTGATAAAGTTCCGATAGAAGTTAGTAAATCTAAAAAAATATTGTATGTTTCTCATAGTCTTTGAGATGGCCCATTGCATAACCGCCTCTATCTTCTTGGGATTCATCATCAAACCTTCAATAGACATGATGTATCCCAAAAATTCCATCTTTAGCTGGTGAAATACATATTTTTCTAGTTTTGCATACAAACTTGTATCTCGCAGTTTTTGTAATATCAACTTGATATGCCCCTCATATTCTTCCAAATTTTTTGAGTAAATCAAGATGTCATCAAGATATATCACCATGAACTTGTCCAAATATTCTTAAAAGATGTCATTCATTAAATATTGAAAGATAGCGGGTGCATTTGTTAGTCTAAAGAGCATGATATTATATTCAAAATATCCATACTTTGTTCAAAATATAATCTTCCATTCATCTCTCTCCTTGATTCATACCAGGTTGTATACTCTATGAAGATCTATCTTAATATAGATCTTGGCTTGGCCGAGTTATTCCAATAGTCTTAAGATTAACAATAGTGGGTAATAATTCTTTACCATTATCTTATTCAATCCCTGATAATCAATGGACATATACAAGGAACCATCCTTCTTCTTTACAAAAAATATAAGTGCATCTATTAGAGACTTTAAATGATTGATGAAGTTCTTTTCAAGATTTTTATCAATATAATCTTTTAATATTGAAAGCTTATTTTGAAAAAGATTATAGATTGGACCAAAAGATGGTTGTGTTTCTTCCTAAAGATCTATAGCACAATTGTTTGGTTGGTGCTTAAGCAATATATTAGTATTCTTTTTCTAAAAAACATCTTAAAATTTGTTATATTGCTTTGAAATACTTGCCAATGAAATTATATCTTCTTTAATTAAAATCATATTCTCTACATTAATAGATTTGGATTTCTGTACTAGAAGATTATTATGAAGCTTAGTGAATGTCTCATCTACAAAACAAGCAGACGCCTCCAAATCTATCAAAGCGGTTGTTTGAAGCTTCTAAGAGCCAAAATACAATGAAATTGTAAAACAACAAGTAAGTTGAGCAAAAAGAGAGGAACCTAAATAGTTTTGAAATATTGGATTGTCCAATTGTATAGTGTCGTGTTGTGATTTGGCTACCATATAAAAAAAATGTATATATATATTTAATATATAATTTACTATATACTTAAGTGAAAGCTATAGTAGGTTTTTTTGGTTATAGGATGTGATTAGGTTGCTAGTTTACAAAGGATCCATTAAAAAGATTATTATTCAGGTTTATATAATCTTATTTTTTCTTTTTTATAGTAATTTTGAGGTTGATTTTATATTGATAATAACTCTTGTATATCTTAAGTTATCTTTATTAGCCATTGGTGATCCTTAAGATCTTACTTACTTATTTTATTTGGTATTTAGAACATATATTGTATAAATCTTATAAAAAAAAGAATTAGAAAGGGATTTTTAGTGTGAAAGGGGATAGATAGGCCATCCATGTGGATAAATGGAGATGGATAATAGAAATTTCTATTCCTATTGGTCAAAAATCATGCCCAATAGATTTCAAGGAGGTTGCTTGAGGGTTTATTAGGGATTAGAGTTTATTTTTGGAAGAAGAGTCAAACATTAGAGGCTAGGGTCAATAAATTTTGTTTTTTGGATATGATTTTGGTACAAATCTTGCATGATTTAGACTTTTTATAAAAGAGATATAGGCGCTCTAAGTTAGGGTGTCAAAATTATACCTATTGTCAGTCTTTTGGGCATAATACATGCATATAGAGAGCAATAGAGAATTGACAACTAGTGTTAGAAATAGCATTTTTTTGGTTGCACTTTTTATACACAAATTAATAAAATTCAAGCTGATATGAAGGAGATATTGGGAGTTGAAGTTACTGCTTATAAACTAAAGGTAGTAAGTGACCCCGCTTAACTAGTAGTTATATTTTGAGTTATATCTTAGGCAATTTGATAGATTTTTGGCTCAAAACTTTTAAAAGTATATATATTTATGTCAAAAGATTACATACAAAATTTTTGTGGCATTAGGATTTTAGAGTTTTGAGATATAAGGAAAATAGTGCTTGGGTGTCTCTGAGATAGGATTTTAAGCACCTATTAGGATTTTTAAGATATCAAATGATCAAAAGCAAATTTATGGTTGATTCTTTTTTGTAGTGAAACTTAAGAGTATTATCTACACTTTAAAGAAATGTGAATAGAAACTAAATGATTAGATCAAGAGTTATTAGATTCTAAAGATGAAGAAGAAATAAATCCTTACAGGTAAATAAAATTTTGAAGGATTTTTGTAGAAATTTGAACTTTTTTTGTACAAACCTACTTAAATACAAGAGGATTTATCTATATAACTTTTCTTCTATAATGTTTTTATATTATTTTTCCTTTTTATTAAAGACAAATCACTTATTGGAGTTTAACCAATAAATTTTAAGTAAATTCTCTACAACCAAGTACCTAGTGTATTCCTAGATAGAAGATTACGCCATACGACAACGGTCCCTATTAGGGCTGAAAATTGTTATTTTTCTGCACAATTACATTCTTAATTTTGGTAATATATTGATGTTTTTTTTTGGGCAATTATCAATCTTGTGGCCTTCTTTGCCATAATACAAGCATAGACCTTCTTCTATTTGATGCTTCTTTTTTTATAGACTAAGATGTTTAAATCATATTATATTAAATTATATATCTTCTATTTTTGAATATGAATTCAAAATACTTGTTGATATAGTAAGGATATGTCGGATTGCGTATTGTCTTATTAAAGCCTATGAGTATTGATCTTGTCAATATTAAAATAATTGATTATCACATTTTACGGCTTAATTAATGGCTTTATTGAGCGATTGAGGATCCAAAAGCGATAATAACAAATCCTTCACATCATCTCTTAATCCCCAATAAAATTGGCTCATTAGGGCTTCTTCATCTCAATTAATGTCACATATAAATTGCCTAAAATTGGATACATAGACTGATATAGAGTCTGCCCTTTAACGTAATGCTTGGATCTTAGTTATTGTCTAATGAGCCTTATCATATTTTCCAAATGCTTCCACAAATGCTTATATGAAAATTTCAAAGTTGCTCAAAATTGGTGATCTTTTTTCAAGTAAGAGAGCAAACCATGATAGTGCTTGTCATATAAGTAAGGTGCCAACCAATCCAACCTATGATTCTTCTATTGGATAAATATTAAGTTATAGAATTATTATCAATCAAATTTGATTGACAAATCCTTAGAACTTTGAATGTGTACCATCATATTTTTCCAAAAGACTAACTTGAAGCTTTTTATATTGTTGAATAAGTAAATTTTCTTAGTATAATATAGGTAATATTGCATCCTCAAGTCCAGAAGTTGGAGGTGGATGCAATCTAGATTGTGCTATTGTCAAGGACACAAATTAAAACAAATGCATAAGTTAATAAAAACTAAGTCAAAAAAAAATAACAAGATAGAATTTAAGTAATATATATATATATATATATATATATATATATATATATATATATATATATATATATATATTCAAGAAGAAATTGGAATGGCTATTGCCAAAGACTAGAAAATACGTGAAACTCTTGAACTAGACTAGAAGCAAGAAAGAAGTTGACAAGAGTGAAGTAGGCTTCACTCTTGTCTTTATTTATACTATCTATCTAAAAGCTACGTGGCGGTATTCTATAGGACCTCCTATATGTGTCTAATTTGCAAGACATGTGTCTAATTTGTAAGACACATGTTAAACTTGTAAGACAAGTTTTCCACATGTACGCCACGTATTTGGCTTGTTTTGCGAGCTACCAACATGTGCTACATATGGCTAGCTTGTTCCACAAGCTATCAACATGTGCAATATGTGGCTAACTTGTTGACCAAATTTCTAACCTATCAATCACCTATAGACATGTATAAAGGTGATTTTGTATCTATGAAGCTTCTAGAAAGCTTCTTTCTAAGATATCAAATTAACTTATTTTACTTATTTTTATTAAATTATATTAATTAGATAATTAATGGAATAAATCTTATGTTAATGATATTATCCCCCCTTCTAAGAACGAGTTCCATGAAGAGCGGTGATTACATGTTAAGAAAATCCAAGATTATCGAATTGTGCTTGCCACATACTATGATCTTTGTTTTCTTTGAAGGCAGTTGATAGGTCCTTTCAATCATCGATAGTGTCCCATACCAAGGCAAGATGACCACCCTATTATTTGAACATTGTTGAAGCCTTCATAACTTCTTTCAAAGAAAACATTTGAAATACCATCAAGAGTAATTTCTACCTCTAAAAGTATTATCAAACATCAAGAGTCTCTTCTAAGGTTGTGATATCTAACACGTTGTATTTTGCCATCAATCCAAGGAAAGACATGTTATTCTTAAGGATCTTCATCTCTATTCCGTCGTCTTGAAGGTTGTGATAGTCATAATATCTCGTCCGATAAATTAACAAACAATGATTTTTGAATGGAATTTATTAGTTGTTGATCCTCCATCTCATTAATACAAACAAATCTAAGAAAATAGCAAAGAATGATGCAAAATAGAATGAAACCTCTATAGAACTTGCTTTATTCTATAACAAAAGATTTTCTTGATTTTTTTTATCTTGATTATGACGGATGTCGTCGATGAAATGCATTGACTTTTGTTGATGCATTTGCTAGATTTCTAGATGGATTCTATGTGCATTCACTAATATCATATTCATACCAATGCAGAAGATATTTCAATCAATTTTGGCATCGTCTTGAATCTAAAATCTCTTTGATCTCAAATTCTTCATTGTTGTCTATTTCTATAGGAGGTGATGGCATTTGTCTTCTTCCTTGTATATCCACTATCTTATATGGCTCGAGTAGTGACACGTGGAATACAAGATGGATCTTCATAGATTTTTGTAGACATAATCAATAAGCAATTAGATTGATTTATTCTCAAATCAAAAAAAGTCTAAATCTATGATAATCCGACTTGTCGCAAAGACGGTGTCGTAATACATACAATTTTGCTCGAGAATATTCCGGACACGTGGCTGTGGAAGACAAAAAGAAAATACACAATAATAAAATCCTAACAACTCTAATAGAATCCTAAACAACTTCTATTAAATCTTAACAATATTAATCAAACTTTGATCCAATCTTTAAGCAATTACAAAAGAAGAGTAAATGAATCATACATTAATCATAATAGAAAATAACATATAAAATACTAAATTTAGAAAATATTAAAAATAAAATCTTAAAATCTTAAGTCATATCTTATTCAAATCCTAGGTCAAATCCTAGTCAAAATCTAAATCAAATCTTAAGTCAAATCCTAGTCAAAACCTAAGTCAAATCCTAAGTCAAATCTTGGCCAAATCTTAGTCAAACCCTAGTCAAAACCTAAGTCAAATCCTAAGTCAAACCTTGTTTAAACCCTGAGTCAAACCTTGATCAAATCCTAGTCCAACCCTAAGTCAAACCCTAAGTCAATCCTTGGTCAAAACCTAAATCAAACCCTAAATCAAACCCTAAGTCAAACCTTGGTCAAACCTTGATCAAATCCTAGTCAAACCCTAAGTCAAATCCTAAGTCAAAACCTAGTCAAAATCTTAAGTCAAACCCTGGCCAAACCCTAGTCAAATCCTAAGTCAAATCCTAAATCAATCCCTAAATCCTAAATCAAATCCTACGCAAATCCTAAACCCTAAACCAAACCCTAATCAAATCTTAAACCAAATTCTAATCAATTCAAATCAACCTTAGGAAAAATTAGAACCTCAATATCTACTGATTAGACTATTGATCTTACTTAAAACTTTGTATACCTTTCAACCACTTAGTCAACAACAAGCACAACAAATTTGAAGGAAATTGAACTTACCAAATGGAAGAAAAATCCCAAAAACTTCTTGGGTGTTAGTCGGCCTCCTTCTCTAACCTTGATGCTTATCTTCCAGTGCTGATTTCTCTCTTTTTTACCATTCAATCAGTCTCAAATCACTCATGTATATAGGAAAACAAGTCTATTATCCACAAAAATAAAAATTACTCCAATCCAATTAGTAAATTGCTCAAGATCTCAAAAATCCTAACTGACCCTCAAAACTTAATTTCTGAGACCTTGATCCATTTAAACCTCAATTACGTACAACTAAACTATTAGATTCAGCTCAAATTCACAACACACATTAACAACAACAATACCCAAAAATCCACAAATTTCTAGCTGTAGATTTGCTACAAAACTTTTGAAATTGTCTAAAACATCAATCCTATTTTATTTCACAAAATTCCAAGTTGCCGAAAACAACCCTGACTTTGCAAAGCTATTACAAAGTCATTTTTTCTCCAAATCACTCAAAACCAACTCCTATACAAAACCCTTCAAGTCCACTCTCTAATCCCAATCTTCAATCTACAAAAGCCCTCTTGGATCTGCCATAGGCATGTGGTTTTGTGCCTCGGGGTCTGATTTTGACCCCAGCTCATAACCGGTCCTTTCCGGGTATCTATTTCAAGATTTTTGTGGTAAGTTTTTCTGAAACCTCTTCTTAACTCCCTCCTATATATGCCTATATTATTTTATTTTCCAATCTACTTTATTTTGCCTTACTTATGGCCCTACAAAGTAAATAGAAGCTTATTTATAAAAAGGGCAACATTAACACTCATTAGTTTTACTCTCTTTTTACTCTTATCTATTTTTCTAAGATAATTTGTTACAATATTTTGAACTAAGATCTTCTATAATATACTATTTCCACACTCTTTCACCTAATAGTTGCGTTACATCACAACAACGGATAGTCTTGATATTACGACAAAATAACCATACCTTATTGTCCATGTAGAATTGAGGTTGTTCCTTGCGATAGACATTTGTATTGATTTTTTATAATTCTAGAGCTTTTTTTAGTTGTGCCTTCATTGTTGCATGTAGCTCTGACAAACGATTTGCCAAATCTTCTACCAGAGGATTATCAATTTTTGAAAAGTCAAAAGTATCAAGTCTTGGATGATAATTGTAATTTGTAAAGAATGGAGTTTGCTGAGTAAAAGAATGTACCAAATTATTATAAGCAAACTCTGCCAATGGTGTCAGTCCCACCAATGGATCTTAATTGGTAGATTGGTTAAAAATATAGTTTTAAGTCATTTAATTATACAAATATGATGGTTAGAGATTTTTTTTGATTATTTAAGTATTTATTAGAATTTAGAAGTATTTATAAATATAAAAGTCTTATTAGAAGAAAAGTTACAAAAATGGAATCTTAGTAAGTCTTGGAGGCAATTATTTTAGTTTGTTTAGTATTTTTACTTATTATTAAGTATTAAGAGTTAGTTATTGAGACCAATATCTACATTGGCCTTCTAATTACATGTATTACTCATTAAAAACCTATAAATATTACTTAGTAGGTAGAAAAAGCATGAGGAAGAAATCTCATGTCTATTTGATTATTTTTATAGAAAATAGGATATTTAGTTTATTTTTATTGATTTTATTATTATAAAAAATTTCTAAGGTAGAATAAAATAGTCTTAAATTGATATTATCATCTAAAAAATATTATAGAGATTTTTAGAATTTATTTAGAATTTATTTAGAATTTTTAGAGCAATTTTGAAGACTTTGGTAAAAATGAGTTTTACCACCTTGGGAGCCATTATGAAGAAATGGAGCAAGATTTGAAGGCCATACAAGGTTCCTAGGCTAATAGGGTATTTTTGAACACCATGATAAAGTCATTGAAAAATTATTGGTTCTACTAGTATAAAAAGACATCCATATACACTACTTGAGGCCACCTTATAACTTGGGTTGAGGAGTGAATTTTATCCTCACAAATGGCAAAAGAATTATTCAATCATCTTGATGGTAGTTGATGGTACATCTCAAATATTACTCCAAAACTTAATTTACTCATTTTGTTTGTCTATTAGTTTGAAGGTGAAAAGCTAAGGATAGTTTTATATCTACTTTCAATATTTTAAAAAGAGTCCACCAAAACCTTGATATGAATTATGTTCTTCTATTTGATATAATATCCCTTGATAATCCATAATAGCGATAGATATTATCAACGAAGAGTTTAGTTGTTTCTTCACCAGTAATAGATTTTATATATGATATAAAATGTGCCATCTTGGTAAAATAATCTACATTCATGAATATAAAATCATATGAATTTGACTTTAAAAGATCTGTGATAAAATCTATAGAAACAGAAGACCAAGGTTGTTCTGGTACAAGTAATGGTTGGAGAAGTCTATAAGGTCGGTGATGAGGAATTTTTGATCTTGAACAAACGTTACTTGATTGTATAAACTCTTTAACAACCTTCCACATCTGAGGCCATAAAAAATCTTTTGATATGAGCTCCAAAGTCTTATTATATCCAAAATGTCCTGCCGTAGGGAGGTTGTGACAAGCTTTTAGAGTACATACTCATGCTGCATCTTCTATAATATATAGACATCCTTCGAAATAGAACAAATTATTCTTGAACTCAAACTTGGAAGTATCTTGAGACTTAGATGAATTATTTTTAATCTCATGGATAAGAGGATTTGAAGACATATTGGATTAGATTTGCTTGACAAAAGTGGAATCAATAGTTAATGTTGATTTCATTGCTTGAAGATGAAATTGCTTCGACTTCAAGAAGATCATTCTTTGTTGATCAAAAGTTGAATCTCCTTCTTTTGGTATAAGATAAGAACGTCTAAAAAGGGCATCAGACAGACCTTGTTGTTTTTCTGGCCGATAAGTGATAATAAACTCAAATCTTGATAAAGACATGCTCCAACAAGCTTGGAGACGATTCAATAAGTACACGGATATGAAATACTTGAGGTTCTTATGATCCGTATATACGATGACTGGTGTGAGCTAAAATTCCTTCCTTGATATACTTAAAGAGGAAAAATAACTACACAATAAGTTTGAAAGATAGTAGAGACTAATTATGTGATTACTTTAATGGTTGATTAATTAATCAAGTGATTGTAGTTTCAACTTTTTAGATAATGGCTTCCAAGCAATGATTACCATTTAATTTAATTTAAAAGAAGTGATGAAAAAAATAAAATAAGAAAAAGAAGAATTAGATAGAAATAACAAAATAAAATAGTTGGATGAAAGAAATTGGATGAAAATAATATAATTAGATGAAAATAATACTATTGAATGAAAATAATACCATTGGATGAAAATTGATATAATTGGATGAAAATAAAGATAATTAGATGATAATAATACTATTGGATAAAAATTGGCTTAATATTGGATAGAAACTAGCACAATTAGATGAGAATAGAGGCAACTAGATGATAACAATGCCATTGGATGAAAATCAATATAATTAGATGAAAATAGAGGCAAATAAATGATAATAATACTTAGGATAAAAATTGGCACAATATTGGATGGAAATCAGTATTATTAGATAAAAATAGAAGCAATTGGATGATAACAATACCATTAGATAAAAACCAATAAAATTAAATGAAAATAAGGACAATTGGATGATAATAGCATAATTGGATGAAAATTAGTAAAATTAGATGAAAATAGGGGTAATTGGATGAAAATTAACAAAATTAGATGAAAATAAGGGCAATTGGATGAAAACTAGTAAAATTAGATGAAAATAGGAGTAATTGGATGATAACAATAATATTGGATTGAAATCAATAAAATCAGATGAGAACAGAGGCAAATGGATGATAATAGTGATATTGGATGAAAATCAATAAAATTGGATGAGAATAGAGGTAGTTGGATGATAACAATGTTGTTGGATGAAAATCGGCGCAGCTCCATAGCAGAGCATCAGCACCAGCAGTAGCAGCAAAAAAAAAACCTCCCAACTTCAAACCCTCATAACTTTTGCATTTCAACTCCAAATTTGATGATTCTTTCACCTAACCTTACTAATTTTTTTTCCCCTATACAATGAATATGTCTAAATAAGAAAGTAATTCTACTAATAATGAGCTCCAAGAAAACCAGCAAGGATATATAACAATAACTAACAATACAAGTTTATAACAAATAAAACAATATAATTCTAGGTGCCTTACTAGGTTGCCCTTGCCAAGGGCTCAAAACATAGGTGTGAAAGAGTGAGCTAGACAGATAGATTGATAGAAAAATTGATTGAGAAAATGATGATGAATAAGGCTTTGAAAGGGTCTTATATATCCAAGTCTTCAAGCCATTGACCAACAATTACTATTGCCAGTAACTTATAAGTAATAACTAATTTGAGAGTAAGTGGTATAACTTGTATGGCACTTTATCTTATTTTATATATTTTTGATTATTAATTATTATTTTTAATATTTAATCATTTAATTAGTTAAAATTTATATAAACTAACTTATTAGCTTTTAAGAAGAATTTGTTAGGAACCAATTTGATTTGTTGTTATAGAAGTAATGGTTGAAGAGTAGAATAGCTCTCCATCTTCCTCTTTTACCATTTCTAGTGGCTTCAAGAGTAAAATAATTCTCTATCTTCTTCCTTCACCATCTCTTGTGGCTTTAAGAATAGAGTAATTCTTCATCTTCTTCCTTCACCATCTTTTATGGCTTCAAGAGTAGAATAACTTTCTATCACTTTTTTACCATATTCCAACTACAATTAACTCCATATTTTCTAATAATTTTATTTTAAACAAAAAATACTATATTTTTTGAATCTAATTTTTATAATTAGATTCTATTAAAATTAATTCAATAATCTAAGGCCTTGGTATATAATTTAGACCAAAAATTTCTGTTTTTTCATGATTAATAAATAAATAATTTTATATCTTATCAAAATATCAAAAATTAATTAAATAAGATTTTAGTGTATAATTTAGGGCTCACAACTGAACCAGAAGTATCTTCCAGATAGTGATGCCCTTCTTGAAAAGAGTCCACAATTGCAAAAAGTTCTTTATCATGGATTTCATAATTAATCTTTGCTACTGAAAATTTCTTGAAATAGAATGCTACTGGGTGGAGTTTATCATCTTCTCCCATTTATGATAGTACTACCTCCAAAGTAAAATTTGAGGCATCTTATTCTATAAAAAATATCTTAAAAAAGTCAACGCAATATAAGATTGGTGTAGAAGTAAAATCTATCTTCAAAGCTTTGAACGATGCTTTTATTTCTTTATTCCATTTGAATTTGATCTTATAAGTTAAGCGTGTTAGTGGAGTTACAATTTGAAAAAATTTCTTAATGAAGATTCAATAATAATTAGAAAATCTCAAAAAATATTGCACATCTCTTATTATTTTTGGAATCTTCCAATCTATGACTGTTTGGACTTTCTTAGGATCCATTATGAAACCATCATTTGAAATGATGTATCCTAAAAAGTCAACTTGAGTAGTATGAAATATACACTTTTCCATCTTGGCATATAATCCTATATTTCTAAATTTTTGTCACACAATGAATATGAAATTTATATTCTTCTGTATTCTTAGAGTAGATTAAAATGTCATCTAAATAGCAGACAACAAAGTCATTAAGAAACTCTCAAAAAATGTCATTCATAAGATGTTGAAAAGCAAGTGGTGCATTTATAAGTTGAAAAGACATGACATTATATTCAAAATATCCATACCTTGTTTGAAACGCAATCTTCCATTCATCACCTTTTTTAATGCGCACTAGGTTGTATGCTCCTCTTAGATCTATTTTTTTATAGATCTTGCCTTGATTCAATTAATCAAAAAATCTACATATCAAAGGTACAGGGTATCTATTCTTGATGGTAATCTTGTTGAGTCCTTAATAATCTACATACATCTGTAGTGATCCATCTTTTTTCTTTATAAACAAGATAAGAGCTCTTGTCGGAGATTTTCAATAGCATATGAAATTCTTAGCCAATTCTCATCAATGTATTTCTTGAATTCAACCAATTTATTCTGGGATAGACTGTAGATCGGTCCAAATGGAGGCTGAATTCCCTCTTTGAGATCAATTGAGTAATCATATAGATGATGCTCCGGAAGAATATCTGTATTCTTCTTCTCAAAAATATCTTAATAATCTTGATATTGGCTTGGAATGCCACTTGAAGTCCTTCCACCATCAAAAATGGATGTAGCATAAATAACAAAAGATGATCCTTCTTTTGCTTCATTCATAAATGCTTTTATGCCTATAAATATGGATTTTATTATACTAGGCTTATGGTTTATTACTTGATATATGGAACTCTTATTAATGCTTTAAAAAAAGTCAAATTCTACGAGAAATCCAATTTATTCAAGGATTGTATTTTTTTAGCCATGATAAATCTAAAATGATTGGATTAGAGGGAGATTTAGTTATATTAAAGACTACACAATTATTATGACCATCTATTGTTAGATTTATAGGAAGGATTTCATGAGTAACATATCTAGAAGATAACGGGCGACTATCTATGACTTCTACATGTACAGATTTAGTTTTTTGTATTGAAGGTATTTTATGATTTTTAATAAATTCTTTATCTAAAAAACATGTTGAGGCTCTTGAATCTAATAAGATAAAGGCTTTGTGATTTTTAGGTCTTAAATAGATATCTATTACAAAACAAGGAGAAGGTTCTGAGCAGAGGATAGGACCTTTATTAGGAGTTGTATAAGATTCCAATTGCATAGTGTCGTGTTGTGGTTCGGCTATTATGTAAAAAAATTATACATATATATTTAATATATATTTTACTACATAGTTAAATGAAAGCCATATCAGTGGACTTTTATTAATTATAAGATGTGGTTCGGTTTCTAATTTAAAAAAGATCTATTAAAAGGATTATTATTAAGGTTTATACAACCTTATATTCTTTTAGTAGTGATTTTGAGGTTGATTTTATATTGATAGTAACTTATATATATCTTAAGTCACCTTTGTTAGACATTGGTGATGCTTAAAATTTTAATATATTTCTTTTATTTGGTGCTTAAAGCACAAAGTATGTAAATCTTATAAAAAGAAGGATTAGAAAAGGGTTTTTAGTATAAAAAGGATAGTTTGGCCATCTATGTGGATGAAAAGAGGTGGATGATAGAAATCTCTATTCTAATTGGCCAAAAATCATGTCCAATGGACTTCAAGGAGGCTGCCCGAGGGTTTATTAGGGATTAGGGTTTGTTTTTATAGGGGATTCGAACATCAAAGGCTAGGATCATAAGGTTTAGGTTTTTGTATCTGGTTTAGGTGCAAATTTTGTGTGATTTGCACTTTTTATGAAGAAGTTATAGATGCTCAAAGTTAAGGTGTTGATTTTGGACCTACTGTCACTCTTTTGGATATAACTCGCGCATATAGAGAGCAATCAAGGATCAACGACTGGATTTATAAAAGAAACTTTTTTAACTAAACTTTTCATATACAGTTTGATAAAATCTAAGCTAGGGTGAAGGAGATATTGGAAGTTGAAGTCAATACTTACAAACTTAAGGGCAGTAAGTGACCTACTTTTATAGTGGTTACATTTTGAGCTATATCTTAGGCAATTTGAAAGATTTTTGGCTCAAAATTTTCAAGAGTGTATATGTTTATATCACAAGACTATGTGCAAATTTTTTGTAATATTAGGATTTTGGATTTGTGAGATAAAAGGAAAATAAAGCTTAGGTGTCTCTGAACTAGGGTTTTAAGTACCTGCTAGGGATTTTGAGATATTGGACGATTGAAAATAAATTTATAGTTGATTTTTTCTTATAATAAAACTTAAAAAAATCATCTATACTTTGAAGTAAAGTTTTTAGAAATTGAATAGTTGGATTAAAAGTTATTGAATTCTAAAGTTTAGCAAGAAATAATTCCTTGTGGGTGAATAAAGTTTTGAAGGGTTTTTGTGGAAATTTGAACCTTTTTTGTACAAACTTATTTAAATATAAGAGGGTTTATATATATAGCTTTTCTTTTGTAAGATTATTATATTATTTATCTTTTTTATTAAAGACAAATCACCTGTTGGATTTTTGCCATCAAATTTCAAATAAACTCTTCCCAGCCAGGTATCCAGTGTATTCCCAGATAGAAGACCACGTCATACGACAACAATCCTTATTGTAGCTGGACAAACTTATTTTTTGACATATTGTCTTCTTTGACAATCGTACTCCTCATCTTATAGTTGTGTTGTTTCTTTGGACAATGTTGAGTTGTATACTTAGGTTCTCTATAATATAAATATAATCTTTCTTGACAACGATGAGTCTTTTCTTGTTTAGTAAGAGGTTTAAAATGTACCATGTTGATTTGCATGTCTTCTACTTCTGAATTTATATATTGAAAAGACGTTGATATTGCCATTGTATTATAGTAATGTTGGGACTCCCTTGTGCGGCTCTCTGATAAAAATTCAAAAAGCTGATTGTCACACTTCATAACAAAATTAATTTTTTAATTCAATGTTTGAGATTTGAGTAAGTTGAATATCAATTTCTTTACGTCATATTGTAATCCATAGAGAAATTGGCTAATAAGTACAGCATCATCTCACTTGGTATCAATTGCTAATTGTCAAAATTGTGAAACATATGATGTCATTGATCAATTGTCTTGTCGCAAAATATGGATCTTGTTGGTTGCAATATGAATTGCATCATATTCTCCATACATATATCAAAACTCCACTAAAAATGCCTCCAAATTATCCAATACTAAACCACATTGTTTAAAAAAGGACAAAAATCATGATAAAGCAAAACTTCAAAGTAATATTCCAATAAATCTGACTTGTGATCTCTGAATTGGATAACTTTGGGATTGAAGTTCAATGACCAGTTGTATTTGATTGATGAATCTTTGAAACTTACATCTAGTGGCATCAAACTTCTCCAGCAAACTAATTTTTGGTTCTTTGATACTTGAATGGTGTTCAATTGTAGGTGAAATGGTATGGCCTGAAGCAGCTCAAATCATCTCTACATCTTCACTTCCTACTAATCTTGTTGTTTTTTATAGTGGTGTATTGAGTTGATGCATTGTGAGCATTAATTCTTTCATTTGTTCTTACATTTGTGCCACTGCAATCTTCATTTCAGCAAGCTCTGCTATAATACCACTATAGAAAAAGAAAAAGATATCTATTCTCAATACAAAATAAAACACTCAAGAATAAAGAAAATATTTTTAGGAACAATATCAATATAGAAGTGGATAATCCACAACTTCTAATATGCTTATATCTTATCAAGAAAAAGGAGTAGTCCACTCTTAATCAAGAAGAGATAAAGCTCTGATATTGTTACTTCACTCTTATCAATCTGTCAAAGATACAAACTAAAATAAATGCGTAAGTTAGTAAAAACTATATCAAAAGAAAATAATAAGATAGAAATAAAGAAGTATGTATATTCAAGAAGAAATTAGAATAGTTATTGCCAAAGACTAGAAAATATATAAGACTCTTGAACTAGACTAGAAGCAAGAAAGGAGTTGACAAGAGTGAAGAAGGCTTCACTCTTGTCTTTATTTATTCTATCTATCTAAGAGCTACGTGGTGGTATTTTATAGGACCTTCTATACGTGTCTAATTTGTAAGACATGTGTCAAACTTGTAAGACAAGTTTGTCACACGTGCGCCACGTACTTGGCTTGTTCCGTAAGCTACCAACATATGCGACACATGGCTAACTTGTTCTACAAGCTACCAATATGTGCAACACGTGGCTAGCTTGTTGACCAAGTTTCTAACCTACCAATCACCTATAGACATATATAAAGGTGATTTTGCATCTATGAAGCTTCTAAAAAACTTCTTTTTAAGATATTATTAAATTAACTTATTTTATCTATTTCTATCAATTTATATTAATTAGATAATTATTGGAATAAATCTTATGTCTTTAACAGGGTCACAAGTTATGTTTATTGGAATACTACTTACAAGCTTTGCCTTATCATAATTTTCATCTTTTTTTAAACAATGTGATCCAATATTGGATAATTTGGAGGTATTTTTAGTAAAGTTTTGATCTATATATAGAAAATATGATATAATTTGTATTGTAACCAATAAGATCTATATCTTGTAATAAAGCAATCAATCAATGACATCATATACTTCACAATTTTGACAACTAGCAATTGATACTAAGTAGAATGATGCTGCATTCATTAGTCAATTTTTCTATGGATTATAATATGAAGTAAAGAAATTGATGCTCAACTTATTTGATCCTTAGACATTAAGTCAAACAATTGATTTTGCTATGAAGTGTGATAATTGGCTTCTTGAATTTTGATTTGAGAATTACACAAGAGAGCCTCAACATTATTATTATATAATAGCAATATCAATGTCTTTTCAATATGTACATATAAAAGTAAAAGACATGCAAATTGATGCGATATGTTTTAAACCTCTTATTGAACAATGAAAGACTTGTCATTGATAAGAAGGATTATATTTATATTGTGGAGAATCTAAACATACGGCTCAATATTGTCCAAAGAAATGACACAACTACAAAATAAGAAGTACGGCTATCAAAGAAGACAATATGTCAAAAAATAAGTTTATCCAATTACAATAGGGACCATGCAGCTAGAATCTTCTACAACTCCTAATAAAGGTCTTATCCTCTCCTCAATATCTTTTCTTTGTTTTGCAATAGATATGTATTTGAGACCTAAAAATCATAAAATCTCTGTCTTATTAGATTCAAGAGCCTCAATGTATTTTTTAGATAAAAATTTTATTAAAATTCATAATATATTTTTAGTACAAAATACTAAATCCATACATGGCTAAAAAAGTATAATCCTCAAATAGATTGGATTTTTTATAGACTTGATTTTTTTCAGTATTAATAAGAATCTTATTAATCAAGTGACAAGCTATAAGTCTAGTATAATAAAATCTGTACTTGTAAGCACAAAAGCTTTTATGAATACAACAAAAGAAGGATCATCTTTTGTTATTTATGCTACATCCATTTCTAATAGTAGAAAGACTTCAAGTTGCATTCTAAGCCAATATCAAGATTATTAAGACGTTTTTGAAAAAAAGAATGTAAATATTCTTCTATACTATCATCCATATAATTGCTCAATTGATTGCAAAGAAGGAACTCAGCCTCCATTTTGACCAATCTATATTTTATCACAAAATGAATTGGTTGAACTCAAAAAATACATTGATGAGAACTTGGCCAAGAATTTCATACACCATTCAAAATCTCCAATAGGAGCTCCTATCTTGTTTATAAAGAAAAAAGATAGGTCACTATAGATGTATATAGATTATCAAGGACTCAATAAGATTACCATCAAGAATAGATATCCTCTACTTTTGATATCTAGACTTCTTAATCAACTGAATCAAGCTAAGATCTATACAAAAATGGATCTAAAAAGAGCATATAATCTAGTATGCATCAAAAAAAGTGATAAATGGAAGACTGCTTTTTGAATAAGGTATGAATATTTCAAATATAATGTCATGCTTTTTGGACTTACAAATATACTAGCTGCTTTTTGACATCTTATAAATGATATTTTTTTTAAGTTTCTTGATGATTTTATTGTCTATTATTTAGATGATATTTTGGTCTATTCTAAGAATACAAAAGAATATGAACTTTATGTTTGTTGTGTATTATAAAAACTTAGAGATATAGGATTATATGCCAAGATGGAAAAATATGTATTTCATATTATTTAAGTTGATTTCTTAGGATACATCATTTTAAATGATGGTCTCAAAATGGATCCTAAGAAAGTCTAGACAATCATGGATTAGAAGATTCTAAGAATAATAAAGGATATACAATATTTTTTGAGATTTGCCAATTATTATCAAATCTTCATCAAAAAAATTTCTCAAATTATAGCTCCACTTACATATTTAATTTGTAAAGACAAACTCAAGTAGAATAAAGAAGCAGAAGTATCATTTGAGGCTTTGAAGATAGATTTTACTTTTATATCAATCTTGTATTGCATCAATTTTTCCGATGTATTTTTTATGGGAACAAACACATTAGACTTTGCTTTAAGTGCAATATTATCACAAATAGGAGCAAATAACAAATTCTATCCAATAGCTTTTCATTCTAGGAAATTTTCAACAACAAAGATCAACTACAAAATCTATGATAAAGAACTTCTTGCAATTGTGGATTCTTTTTAAGAACGGTGTCATTATCTAGAAGGCACTTTTAGTCCTATTATTATTTTTAGGAATCATAAGAACCTCAAATATTTTATATTAGCACATGTATTGAATCATTGCCAGGCTTGTTGGATATGTCTTTGTCAAGATTTGAGTTTATTATCATTTATCAATAAGATCTATTTGATGTCTTTTCTAGACATTCTTATCTTGTACTAAAAGAAAGAGATTCAGCTTTTGATCAACAAAGAATAATCCTCTTGAAGCTAGAGCAATTCTATCTTTGAATAATGAAATCAACATTGACTGTTGATTCAACTTTTGTCAAGCAAGTTTGGTCAAATATGTCTTTAGATCCTCTTATTCATGAGATTAAGAATAATTCATCCAAGTCTCATGATACTTCTAAGTTTGAATTCAAGAATGATTTACTCTATTTTGAAAGAATCCTATATATTCTAGAAGGCATAATACAACTACGAGCTTTGGAAGCTCATCACAACCTCCTTGTAACAAGATATTTTGGATATAATAAGACTTTGGAGCTAATATTAAGAGATTTTTGGTGGCTTCAAATGTGGAAGGCTATTAAAGAGTTTGTATAGTCGTAGGATGTTTGTTCAAGATCAAAAATTCTTCATCACCAACTTTATAAACTTCTTCAACTATTACCTATACTAAAACAATCTTGGTGTTCTGTTTCTATGGATTTTATCATGGATCTTTTAATGTCAAGTTCATGTAACTCTATATTCATAATTATAGATTGTTTTACTAAGATGGAATATTTTGTATCATGTACAAAATCTATTACACGTGAAGAAATAACTAAATTCTTCCTTGATAGTATCTATTGCTATCATGGATTATCAAGGGATATTATATCAAATAGAAGAATATAATTCACATCAAGATTTTGGTGGACTCTTTTTAAAATATTGAAAGTGGATATAAAACTATCCTCAACTTTCCACCCTCAAACTGATGGACAAATAGAACAAATAAATTAAGTTTTGGAGCAATATTTGAGATGTACCATCAACTATTATTAAGATGATTGGATGATTCTTTTACCATTGGCAGAGTTTGCTTATAATAATTTGATACATTCTTCTGTACAATAAATTCTATTGTTTTCAAATTATAATTATCATCCACGACTTCATACTTTTGACTTTTCAAAAGTTGATAATCTTGCAGCAGAAGATTTGGCAAATCGGTTGTCAAAGCTACATGCAATAATGAAGGTACAATTAAAGAAAGCTCAAGAACAATAAAAGATCAATGTAGATATCTATTGTAAGGAACAACCTTGATACCATATAGGTGATAAGATATAATTACTTTATTGTAATATCAAGACTATTTGTCTTTGTAACAAACTAGATTATCGTAGGCTTGGATATTTTTCAATTTGTGAACAAATCAATCCAATTGTTTATTGATTATGCCTACTAAAATCTATAAAATCCATCCTATATTCCACATAGCACTACTTAAGCCATATAAGACAGTAGATATACAAGACAAAAGACAAATACCACCGCCTTCTATAGAAGTAGACAATAATTAAGAATTTGACATAGAAGAGATTTTAGATTCAAGGCGGTGCCAAAATTAATTAGAATATCTTGTACATTGATGCAAATATAATATTAATAAATACACATGGAAGCCATCTAAAAATCTAATAAATACATCAACAAAAGTCAACTCTTTCGCTTCTAATCTAGTTCAAGAGTCTCTTGTATTTTCTAATCTTTGGCAACAGCCATTCCAATTTCTTCTTGAATATACATATTTCTTTGTTTCTATTTTTTCATTTTCGTTTGACATAATTTTTACTAACTTAAACATCTGTTTTAGTTTGTAGTCTTAACAATAAGAGGCAACAGCATTTGTGTCCTTTCTTGTATATCCTCTATATTGTATGACTTAAGTAATGACACATGGAATATATGATGGATCTTCATAGATTTCAATAGATATAATTGATAAGCAATTGGATTGATTTGCTCACAAATTGGAAATGATCTAAATCTATGATATTCCAACTTATTACAAAGACAAATAGTCTTGATATTCTGGCAAAGTAACCATACTTTATCATCCACATGGAATTGAGGTTGTTTCTTATGAAAGACATTTGTATTGATTTTTTGTCAATTTTTAGCTTCTTTTAATTGTGCCTTCATTATTGCATGTAGCTCTAATAACCAATTTGCCAAATCTTCTGCCATAGGATTATAAAATTTTGAAAAGTCAAAAGTATCAAATCAAGGATGATAACCATAATTTGTAAAGAATATAATTTATTGAATAGAAAAATATTTTAAATTATTATAAGAAAATTCTGTCAATGGCAAAAGAATTATTCAATCATCTTGATGATAATTGATGGTATATCTCAAATATTGCTCTAAAACTTGATTTATCTATTCTGTTTGTCTATCAATTTGAGGGTGGAAAATTGAAGATAGTTTTATATCCACATTTAATATTTTAAATAGAATTTTCTAAAATATTGATATAAATTGTGTCCCTCTATCTGATATAATATTTTTTGATAATCCATGATAGCAATAGATATTATCAAAGAAGAGTTTAGCTATTTCTTCACTTGTGATAGATTTTATACATAATATAAAATATGCCATCTTGATAAAATAATCTACAATCACAAATATAGAATCATATGAACTTGAATTTGGAAGATCTATGATAAAATCCATAAAAACTAAAAACCACGGTTGTTTTGGTATAGGTAATAGTTGGAGAAGTCTGTAAGGTCAATAACAAGGAATTTTTGATCTTGAACAAATATCACACAACTATACAAACTCTTTAATAGTCTTCCATATTTGAGACCATTAAATATCTCTTGATATTAGCTCCAAAGTCTTATTATTTTTAAAACATCTTGCTATAAGAAAGTTATACCGAACTTTAAGAATATGTAATTGTGCTTCATCCTCTGGAATATATAAGGGTCTTTTGAAATAGAATAGATTATTCTTGAATTCAAACTTGGAAGTATCATTAAATTTAATTGAGTTAATTTGAATATTATAAATAAGAGGATTTGAAGATATATTTGATTAAATTTATTTAAGAAAGATTGAATCAACAATCAATGTTGATTTCATTATTCAAAGATGAAATAATTTTGGCTTCAACAAGATTGTCTTTTGTTGATCAAAAATTATCTTTCTTTTTTTTGATGCAAGATAAGAATGTCTAGAAAGGGCATTGGATAAACCTTATTGTTTTTGTAACTAATAAGTGATAATAAATTCAAATCTTAACAAAGACGTACTCCAACAAGCCTAATGACAATTCAAAATACATGTTGACATGAAATATTTGAGGTTCTTGTGATTCGTATATACGATGACGTGTTGTAGTTTGGCTACCATGTGAAAATATTATACATATATATTTAATATTTAATTTATTATATGGTTGAGTAAAAGCCATAACAATGGATTTTATTGATTATAAAATATGATTAAGTTGCTAATTTAGAAGGGATCCATTAAAAAAACTATTATTGAAGTTTATACAACATTTTTTTTTTTTTTTTTTTTTTTTTTTTTGATAGTGATTATGAAGTTGATTTTATATTGATAATAACTTTTGTATATCTTAAGTCACCTTTATTAGACATTCGTAATCCTTAAGATCTTATTTATTTTTTTTATTTGGTATTTAGAATACATATTATGTCAATCTTATAAAAAAAAAGATTACAAAGGAATTTTTAATGTAAAAAGAGGTAGT
Organism: Physcomitrellopsis africana; assembly: GCA_036785485.1. Lineage (NCBI taxonomy): Eukaryota > Viridiplantae > Streptophyta > Bryopsida > Funariales > Funariaceae > Physcomitrellopsis > Physcomitrellopsis africana. The sequence continues at coordinate 39,189 of JAWRVF010000147.1, forward strand.
TAGGCCATCCATATGGATGAATGGAGATGGATGATAGAAGTCTCTATTTCTATTGGCCAAAAATCATGCTCAATGGACTTTAAGGAGGTTGCCCAAGGATTTATTAGAAATTAGGATTTATTTTTGGAGAGAGTCAAATATTAGAGGCTAGGATCAGCAAGTTTGATTTTTTAGATATCATTTTGGTACAAATCTTGCATGATTTGGACTTTTTATAAAGAAGATATAGGCATTCAAAGTTAAGATATAGAAATTGTACCTACTATTGTTCTTTTGGATATAACTCACACGTATAGAGAGCAATAGAGAATTGGCAATTGGGATTGAAAAGAATATTTTTTTAAATACACTTTTTATATATAGCTTGATGAAATCCAAATTAGGATGAAGGAGATATTGGAAGTTGAAGTTAGTACTTGTAAGCTAAGGATAGTAAGTAATCCTATTTAATTAGTGGTTATATTTTGAGCTATATCTTAGGCAATTTGATAGATTTTTGACTCAAAATTTTCAAAAGTGTATATGTTTATGTCAAAAGATTATATGCAAAAATTTTATGGCATTAAGGTTTTGGATTCGTGAGATATGAAGAAAATAGTGCTTAGGTATCTCTAAGTTAGGGTTCTTGAGATATCAGACGATCAAAAAAGAATTTATAGTTGATTTTTTTTTTTTTTGATGAAACTTAAGAGTATTACCTATACTTTGAATGAAATTTTATAAAAATTGAATGGCTAGATCAAGAATTATTGAACTCTAAAGTTTGAAAAGAAATAAGTCTTTACATGTGAATAAGATTTTGAAAGGTTTTGTGGCAATTTGAACCTTTTTATATAAACCTACTTAAATACAAAAGGTTCTATCAATAAAAATTATCTTATGTAATATCTTTATATTATTTGTCTTTTTTATTAAAGACAAATCACTTATTAGACTCTTACCAACAAGCTTCAAGTAAATTCTCTACAACCAGGTACCCAATGTATTCCCAGATAGAAAATCATGCCATACAACAACGGTAACTAGATTAGAAGCGCCTTTTAGATAGTGATGCTATTCTTGAAAAGAATCTACAATTGTAAGAAGTTATTTATCATGAATTTGGTAGTTGATCTTTATTATTAAAAAAAATTTAGAATAAAAATTTAGTAGATGGAATTCATTATTTGCATCTATTTGAGACAATATTGCGCCTAAAGAAAAATCTAATGCATCTATTTCCATAAAAAATGCCTCAAAAAATTCAACACAATATAAAATTCGTATAGAAGTAAAAATTATTTTTAAAGCTTCAAACAATATTTTTGTTTTTTTTACTCAATTAGAATTTATCCTAAGAAGTCAACTTGAAGAATATAAAATACATACTTTTCTATTTTGACATATAATTATGCATATCTAAGTTTTTGTAAGACATGATAAATATGAAGTTCATATTTTTTTATATTTTTAGAATAGATCAGAATGTCATCTAAATAGTATACAAAATCATCAAGAAATTCATAAAAAAATCATTCTTAAGATGTTAAAAAACAACTATTGCATTTATAAGTCTAAAAAAATATGACATTATATTTGAAATATCCATACTTAGTTCAAAATGCAGTCTTCCATTTGTCACCTTTTTTAATATAAACCAAGTTGTATGCTCCTTCCAGATCTATTTTTATATAGATCTTTGTTTAATTAAATTGATTAAGAAGTTTTAAAATCAAAGGTAAAAGATACCTATTCTTGATGGTAATCTTATCAAGTTTTCAATAATCTACATACATTGATAATGATCCGTCTTTTTTCTTCATAAATAAGATAGGAGCTCTTGTTGGAGACTTTAAATGGCATATAAAATTTTTAATCAAATTCTTATTAATATATTCCTTTAATGCAGCCAATTTATTTTATGATAAATTATAAATTGGTCCAAATGGTAGATGAGCTCTATCTTGAAGATCAATTGAAGAATCATAAGATTGATACTCTAAAAGAATATTCATATTTTTTTTTCAAAAATATCTTAAAAATCTTAATACTTGCTAGAAATATCACTTGTAGTTTTTTTAACATTAAAAATGAATTTGGCATATATAGCAAAAGATGATCTTTCTTTTGCCACATGTATGAAAGTTTTTCTATCTATGAATAAGGATTTGGATGTATTAGAATTATGTATATTTACTTGATTAATGGATTTTTGGATTAAATTATAAGAAAAATTAAAGTTACAAGAAGTTCAATCTATTTAAGGATTATATTTTTTTAACCACAATAATTCTAAAATAATTGAATTGAAAAGAGATCTAATCACATTAAATATTATTATACTATTATATTCTTTAGTTGTTATATCTAAAGGAATTATCTTATGGATAACATCTCTAAAAGATAATGAACAACCATCTATGACTTCTAGTTTTTTTAACTAAAGATATTTCTTATTTTTTGACAAAATCTTCATCTATAAAACAAATTGAGGCTCTTGAATCTAATAAGACAAGAACTTTGTGATTTTTAAATCCTAAAAATATATTTATTGTAAAATAAGATGAAGAATCTAAAGAGAGAATAGAACCTTTATAAGGTATTGCACATGATTCTAGTCAAATAATCCCTATTGTGGTTAGAAAAACTTATTTTTCAATATATTATCTTCTTTAACAACCATATTCTTTATTTTGTAATTGCTTCTTTAGATAATATTAAACAATATGCTTAATTTTTCCATGATATAAGCATAAATCCTCTTAACGACATCGAGTCTTTTTCTATTTGATGATAGGTTTAAAATGTATCATATCAATTTGTATTGGTTTTGTCTTAGTCAAATAAGTTTTTGAAAACTTAGAAGTTACTATTATTAATTGATTCATTCTTCTCTAGCCAAATTTATATTTTTGACATCTTATGAATAATTAATTATTACATGTAATGGCCTGAGTAATAAACTATTCTAAAGAGTTTGATTTTAGCTTTGTTAGTAATAAATTTTTGATATTATTCTTCAACCTATAATGAAATTGATTAATAAAAGCTTTATTATTCTATTCTATATTACAAGTAAGATTTTAGAATTATGTAGCATATATTGTAGCTGATCGTGATCCTTCTTATAAAGATAAGAGCTTGATCTTTGCTACCCTCTTTTGATCATTTTTTTCAAATATGGCCGTAAATACTTTAAAGATTGAATTCAAATCATAAAAGAGTTGTGAATCTTTTTCCATCAAAGGTACAAATTAAAAAAGAGTACTTCCAAATAAAAATATATCTATGAATCTAACTTGAGTAAATCCATTAGGATATTGGAATGGATGCAATCTTAAATATAACTTAATTTGTTGTAAAAATCCTCAAAATTTTGATCTTGTTCCATCAAACTTCTCAAACATATTAATCTTTGCCTCTTTCACGCTTGTAGAAGCCAGACTTTGTAGATTTGGTTATAAGGCCAATTTATTTGTTTTCCTCAGCTATACAACTTCTTGGCATAAGCTTTGGACTTCTTCTATAGAAGTAGGAATAGTACTTCCATGATTGGCATTAATAATGTGTGAATTTTTTATTCTAAGAGTATTGACAAGTCCCTAAAGATTTGCAATAGTTACAAATTTATTTTCACTTCCACTAAGTGTAGCATCTATAATCTTTTTTTTTTATCTTAGATAACTTAATAATTCTATAATTCAAATTAGAGAAGAATAATTTACAACCTCTAATATCAAATGAAAATTTCTACAAAGAAAGGTGATCTATTCTCTTTCAAAGAAAAAATCAAGATTAGAAAGCAAAGAATATTGATTTAAAGGTGGATAGTCCACAACCTTTAAACGCAACAATAGAAGTGGCATAATCCACTTACTTCTTAAACATAAAATAAGAATAATGAATCTTCACTCTTGTCAAATTATCAAAGATATGAATTATAAAAGAACAAAATGTTAATACATTCTTATGTCACTCAAAAGAATAAAAAACTACTCAAAGATAGAATAATATTAAAACCAAAATAGCTATTACCAAAGACAAGAAGACTAGAGATTCTTGAAATAAGACTAAGAATAATAAATGCATTGATAAGAGTGAAGAGGGCTTCACTCTTGTTTCTATCTATCTAATAGCTATATGGTGGCATTCTATAGGACCTCCAACACATATTCAATTTATAAAGCACGTGTCAAACTTACAAGACAAGTTTTTTATTAGTATGCTACATAGGAAACTTGTATTGAAACTATGTGGCGCACATGTGGAAAACTTATCGTGCAAGTTTGATATGTGTCTTGTAAATTAGACATCTATAGGAGGTCTTGTAGAATACCGCTCTGGGAGTAGAGAGAATTTGCTTTAAGAAAGCGCTGGGCTTCTAGCTGTCACTAATTTCTCAATCAAGCTTCAAAAATGAGGAAAACTCAAAGTTTATATATATGTATTTTTTCTTTTTGAGAAATTACATCAAATACATAAGCCTCAAGTAACTAACAACATCCAAAGTATGATAAAATCCTCTAAAACCTTATATATCTTTATGTGGAAATTTTTCTGAACTTCAACATCTCATATCTCCTGATCTGACCATCCAAACATGGTAAAATTTTACATGAAGTACTGATGAACTCTTATCAACCTCTACAACAATTTTCAACTGCAAATTCATTGCGGATCTTGAGATATCTTGAAAACCCTAACAGTCGCTTCAAACCCTTGTCTTTATACACCTGCATACAAATTTCTTCATATCTCACAAACTATAAGCTCAAATTCCATGAAATTTGTATGTATAGCTTTTTAACACAAAATGTCACATTCTCCAAGAAGTTTGAGCCAAAATTTCGTCTGAAAACTCAAGTTATGGCTCAAAGAATAACTATTAACAACACAGTGTGCTTACTACCTTGGAATTGGATGCGCTGTCTTCAACTCTTCATATCTCCTTTGTCTACACTCAAAACTTAAGAATTTCTTCGTAATAAACGTAGATCTTGAAATCAACTTTCCAATCGCACCGTCCGATCTCCAAAAGCCTCCGTACAACTCCGCAAAATCTCAAAAGAGTGACAATATGTATGAAATCCACTCTTTAACTTTGAACAAGTATAACTTCGTCACCCTAACTCCAAATCGCCTAAAATTTCCTCTCAAACTATACCTAAAATCCTAAACTTTACAACCCTACCTCTGGAATTTCGAATCCCTCTTTTGAAGTCTCCGAAAACCCCCTGTTAAGGTCGCGGGCAGCCTCCTCAAAGCCCATTGGGCATGATATTCGACCAATAGGGATGAAGTTCCCTATTCCTTGCCTTCATCCGACCATGGCTTGATTTCATCCCTCCCAATTAGCCTCTTACTAGCTTAAATTTTCATCCTTAAGTCCCCACCTTCTCTCAAGGCTTCATACTAAACATTTAGATCTTATAATTTTTAAATACCATAACTAAAATAAGTAAAATAAAATAAAATAAAGTTTCTTCTATCAAACATTTTTAATTTAACTTACTAACCATTCTAACACACATCTAGATTCATAAACATATAATATATTTTAACTAATTTTTACATACTGTAAGTAATAAGTAGAGCTTGCAGAAATGAAGAGTGCAATAGCACAAATGCAAGAACAAATGAGAGAGCTAATGCTTGCATTGAATCAACTCAGTTTACTACTACAAGGAGCAATAAGATTAGCAAGAAGTGATGATATAGACATGGTTAGAGCTACATCAATATCTATATCAAGCCATACTACCTCACTTATGATGGAGCACCGTTCAAACATTAGAGAACAAAAAATTAATTTGCTTGAGAAGTTTGATGGTACAAGATCTAAGTTTTGAGGATTCGTCAATCAAATAGAATTGGTGATTGAACTTCAACCTCAGAGTTATCCTACGCAAGGATCACAAGTTAGGTTCATTAGAACATTACTTTCAGATTCTATTTTATCGTGGTTTTTATCTTTTTTTAAACGATGTGATCCAATATTGGATAATTTGGAGATATTTTTAGCAAAATTTTGATCTATATATGGAGAACATAATGCAATCTGTATTATAACCAACAAGATTTGCATCCTATGACAAGGCAATCGATTAGTGTCATTATACGCTTCACAATTTTGACAACTAGCAGTTGATATCAAGTGAGATGATGCTGCAGTCATCAGCCAATTTCTCTACAGATTATAATATGAGGTAAAAAAATTAATGCTCAATTTACTTGATCTTCAAACATTAAATCAGGTAATTAATTTTGCTGTAAAGTGTGATAATCAACTTTTTGAGTTTTGATCCAAGAATCATACAAGGGAGCTTCAACACTATTATTCAATGGCAACATCAATGTCCTCATAAAATGTACATTCAAAAGTAGAAGACATGCAAATTGATGTGATATGTTTTAAACCTCTTATTGAAGAAGAAAAGATTCGGCGTCATCATGGAAGATTATGTTTATATTGTGGAGAACCTAAGCACACTACTCAACATTGTTCAAAAAAATGACATAACTACAAAATGAGGAATATGGCTATCAAAGAAAACAACATGTCAAAAAACAAATTTGTCCAGCTACAACAGAGACCGTTGTCGGGTAGAGAGAATTTGCCTTGGAAAAACGCCAGGTTCCTAGCTGCTACTAGAACTAGTAGGGAACATGAGAGGGAGTTGTGCAAGTATCTTCTATACTTGCACAATATTTGTTCAAGCTTTCAAATTATACTTGTATTATACTTATACAAGACTTATACAATTATAAAGTATAAATCCTTGAATAATATTTGTATAAATACTTATATAATATTTAATATAATACTTGTACAAATACTTATATAAATGCTTATACAAATATTATATATAATACTTATAGAATACTTATATAAATATAAGTATATATACTTATATAATAAGTATAAGCAAAGTGTATATATACTCAAGTATACCACAAAATACAACCGCATATGAGGAATACAAGTTATACAACAAGCTGAAATTAAATAAATCACTAAAAATCCATCCAAAGTTCAAATTAGGTGTGCTTATAGCCTATAGAAAGCTAATAATCCATTGTAAAATATATCAAAATTTCACAAATAGATGTCTTACCGTTTAAAAGTTATGACTAAAAAAAATAGGCACTAAAATTTCCTAGTAAATGCAAAGGCAGAAAAGCTCCTCTTCACTTCAGCCTTCATTGTGATTACTTCCCTCCTCCAAATTGGACATGCAATAGCTTTTTAGAAAGCTCACTCCATCTAACTTTTTCTAAAATTTTGCATGCATGCCTCTCAAACTCCAGATTTTATAGCTAGTCGAATCTATTCTTCAAACCCTAGTACCAATTTGCCCTCTTGACACTTCATGGCTCATAAAACTTTCATAAAAGCTTCAAATATAATGATTTTTGTTTTTATGGAAAGCTTACATAAGCTACTATAAGCATCTAAAATATCAAAAAGATTGAAGAGATTTTCCAACTTGGATGGTTGAACAAAGTCTTTGCCCCTCTTCATCAGGTGGTAGTAGACAACAGACCCTTTTCCACTCTCAAGCTCACAACTTTTTTTCTTCAACTCTAAATGCTATAAGAAATGTCTTGATAGAAAGCTAGCATGATTTTCCAAACTCTCTATAAATTTTACTAAGAAAAATTCGAAATCAAACTTGCAGTGGCAGATCAAAGTTTCTACCATCACTTTTCAATAGCAATAGACCTCACTCTACTAAAACAAGCATAACTTTTTGCTCACAACTCTAATATAAGCAAGTGAATAGGTTCTAAAATCCTCACAACTTGAAGAAAATACATCTTAATTTTCATTACAAATACTTTTATATCCTCGGAGCTATCTCTCTACAAAGTTCATTGCTCAAAAACTGCCAAATCCTAGGTCCAACAAGAGGAGTATATCCCCCTTTCCTTCCATATCAATCTATGACACGCCTACATGGGCAGCCAAATCCTACTGGATAGGCCTTATTCACCCCATGCTCTTCTTTCTTATCCCTCACAAGGTCCATTCTACCTCAAAAGTCAACAAGAAAGATAAAACAACCTTTACCTTTCTTTTAATTACAAAAGAGTCTATTCTAGAATATAAATAAGGTAGGAACAAAACAAATAGCCATCTTAATTCACTAATTAAGTGGCTAAAATAAATCCTCTCCTTATAATATCTTCTAAAATAACCTGTAGCACTCACAAATGTAATAACAATAGATACAAGATATATAATATTTTTACACACTGCATATAAATGCAGTATGACACCGTGTAGCTAGAATCTTCCTAGTGAAGGTGCTATTCTCTCCTTATAACCCTCTTTTTATTTTATAATAGATATATATTTAGGACCAAAATACCACAAAGCCTTTGCCTTATCAAATTCAAGAGCCTCAACATGCTTTCGAGATGAACAATTTGTTAAAAATTATAAAATACCTTTAATATAGAAAATTAAACCCGTACATGTAGAAGGCATAGATGGTCATGCATTATCTTCTAGAGATGCCACTCATGAAATCCGTCCTATAAAAGTAATAATAGATGGCCATAATAGCTACGTAACCTTTAATATAATTAAATCTCTATCTAATCCAATTATTTTAGATTTATCATGGCTAAAAAAATATAACCCTCAAATAGATTGGAATTCTCGTAGACTTGATTTTTTTGAAAATGTTGCTGTACTATAATTGCTTACACTATATAAAATCCATTCAAATTATATAATATATTTATAGATTTAAATATGTGTTAGAATGATTAGTAAAGTAAATTTAAGGGAGTTAGTATAAGAAACTTTATTTTAGATTTTTACTTAGTTTGGTTATGGGGTTTAAATTACACAGAACCTAAATATTTATTATGAAACCTTAAAAGAAGGTAGGAGCCTAAGGATGAAAATTTAAGCTAATAGGAGGCTAATTGGGAGGGATGTAATCAAGGCATGGTTGAATAAAGACAAGGGGTGAAGTTCTTCATTCCTATTGGTCAATGGTCATGCCCAATAGGCTTTGAGGAGGCTGCCTGCAACAAGAATAAGGTTTCGGCAATTTCAAAGAGGCTGTTAGAAAATTAGAAATTAGTGTTACAAAGCTTGTTTTTTGGACTACAATTTTGGTATAAACATTGAGGGATTTGGAGTTTTAATGAGAGAGAAGTAGGCACTTGAAGTTAGAGTATACAAATTGTACCCATTGTCACTCTTTTGAGGATTGGAGGAGTTGTATGAGAGCTTTTGGAGATTGCAAGGTGCAGCTAGAGAGGAGATTTCAAGTTCTATATATTATAAAGAAGAATTATTATAATTAAAGTTTTGAAGTAGGAGATATTGGGAGTCAAAGATAGCAGATTGAATTCCAAGGCAGTAAATAGACCATTTTGTTGATAGTGATGGGATTTGCCATATCTTGAGTTTTTGGACGAATTTTTGTCTCAGATTTTTTAAAAAGGTATATCATTATGCTAAAAAGCTATACATCAAAGTTTCATGGCATTTGGACTTTTAGATTGTGAGATATGAAGAATTTAGTATACATATATTTATAAATAAGGGTTTGAAGCTACTGCTAGGATTTTGGCGATATCTAAAGATCTGTAATGAATCAACAACTGAAATTTGTGATGGTAGTTGTAAAAAATACATTAGTACTTTATATAAATTTGGAGTGAATTTAGATAGTTGGATTAAAAATTATGGATTATTGAAGTTTGGAAAAAATTCCCTCTCTACGGAGGAATGAGGGTTTTAGAGTATTTGTTATATTTTGAGTGTTTTGAGAAAATAAAACTTATGTATTGGATATAATAGCCCTATGAAGAAATCTTTTATATAAATTTGGGAGGTTTTATTATACTTGAATCTTGCTTGAGTAATTAGTAGCAGCGAGAAGCCCAATGCTTTCTTGAGGCAAATTATCTCTACTACGATAACGTTATTAAACATCCTGCCAACCAAGTGAAAAGCTATAAGTCTAATATAATAAAATATTTACTTATAGGTGCAAAAGCTTTTATAGATGTAGCAAAAGAAGGATCAACTTTTGCTATTTATGCCACATCTGTTTCTGATGGTCGAAAGACTTTAAGTGGCATTCCAATATTATTAGGACATTTTTGAGAAACAAAATACAGATATTCTTCCGGAGCATTCTCCATATGATTGTTCAATCGACCTTAAGGAAGGAACTCAGCTACCTTTTGGACTAATCTACAATTTATCATAAGATGAATTGGCTGAACTCAAGGTATATATTGATGAGAATTTGGCCAAGAATTTCATACGCCATTCTAAATCTCTAGCAAGAGTTTCAATTCTATTTGTGAAGAAGAAAGATGGATCATTGCAGATGTGTATTGACTATCGAGAACTCAACAAGATCACAATCAAGAATAGATATCCATTATCTTTGATATCAGGATTCCTTCATTAATTAAATCAAGTTAAGATCTATATAAAAATAGATCTAAGAGGAGTATACAATCTAGTATGCATCAAAGATTCTAAGAAAGTTCAGACAATCATGAATTGAAAGATTCTAAAGACAGTAAGAGATGTCCAATGCTTTTTGAAATTTGCCAATTATTATTGGATCTTCATCAAAGACTTCTCTCAAGTAGTAGCTTTACTTACATGTTTGACCTGTAAAGACAAATTCCAATGGAATTAAAAAGCGGAAGCAATATTTGAAGCTCTGAAGACATTATTTGTTTCTGCACCAATCTTGTATCGTATTGACTTTTCCAAAGCATTTTTTATAGAAACAGACGCATCACATTTTGCCTTGGGTGTGATTTTGTCACAAATAGGAACAGATGACAAATTTCATCTAATAGCTTTTTATTCAAGAAAATTCTCAGCAGTCGAGATTAATTATGAGATCTATGATAAAGAATTTTTTGCAATCATTGATTCCTTTCAAGAATGGCATCATTATCTAGAAGGCACTTCTAGTCCAATCATCATATATACAAATCACAAAAATCTTGAATATTTCATGTCGGCATGCGTGTTGAATCGTCATCAAGCTTGTTAGAATATGTCTTTGTTAAGATTCGAGTTTATTATTACTTATTGGCTAAGAAAATAACAAAGTTTGTCCGATGCCTTTTTTAGACATTCTTATTTTGTACCAAAAGAAGGAGATGCAGCTTTTCAGCAACAAAGAATGGCCCTCTTAAAATTTCATCTTTGAGCAATGAAATCAACATTGACTATTAATTCAACTTTTCTCAAGCAAATTTAATCAAGTATGTCTTCAAACCCTCTGTTCATGATATCAAGAATAATTCTTCCAAGACTCATGATTCTTCTAAATTCGAGTTTAAGAATAACCTACTACATTTCAAAAGAAGCCTATATGTTCCAAAAGAAGAAGTACATTTACGTATTCTTCAAGCACGTCATGATTTTCCAGCAGCAAGATATTTTGGATACAACAAGACTTTGAAACTTATATCAAGAGATTTTTGGTGGCTTCAAATGTGGAAGGCAATCAAAGATTTTGTACAATCATGTGATATCTGTTGAAGATCAAAGATTCCTCATCATCAACTTTTTAGACTTCTTCATCCATTACCTATTCTAGAACAATCATGGTCTTCTGTTTCTATGGATCTCATCACAGATCTTCCAAGCTCAAGATCTTATGACTTTATATTTGTGATAATAGATCAGCTCACCAAGATGGCACATTTTGTGCCATGGACAAAATCTATCACAGGTGAAGAAATAGCTAAGCTTTTCATTGATAATATCTATCACTATTATTATCCAATAGGAGAATTCAATTTGTATCAAGATTTTAGAAAATCCTTTTCAAGATCTTAAAAGTGGACATAAAGTTATCTTCAACTTTTCATCCTTAAATTAACGAACAAACAAAGTGCGTGCACCAAGTCTTGGAGCAGTATTTAAGGTGTACCATCAACTACTAACAAGATGATTGGACAACTCTTCTGCCATTGGCCGAGTTTGCTTATAATAATACAATATATTCTTCTACGCAACAAATATCTTTCTTTGCCAATTATGTTTATCACTTATGACTTGATTCTTTTGACTTTTCAAAAATTGATAATCTAACAGCAAAAGATTTGGTAAATCATTTGTCAGAGCTATATGCAATAATGAAGGTGCAATTAAAAGAAGCTCAAGAGTGACAAAAAATAAATACAGATGCATATTGCAAGGAACAACCACAATTCAACGTGGAGGACAAGATATGATTATTTCATTGCAATATTAAGACTACTCGTCTTTGTGATAAGTTGGACTATTCTAGGCTTGGACCTTTTTTTATTTCTGAACAAATCAATCTAGTTGCATATAGATTACACCTATCGGAGTCTATGAAGATCCATCTTGTATTCTATGTGTCACTACTTAAGTCATATAAGACAGTAGATATACAAGAAAGAAGACAAATGCCATCACCTCCTATAAAAGTGGACAACGATGAAGAATTCGAGGTTGAAGAGATTTTAGATTTAAGGCGGCGTCAAAATCGACTAGAATATCTTATGCATTAGCACAGATACATATTAGTGAACGCACATGGAAGCCATCCAAGAATCTACCAAATACACCAATAAAAGTCAATATATTTCATTGACAGCATCTATCAACTAAGATAAAAAAAATCAAGAAAATCTTTATTATAAAGCAAAGCAGGTTCTATAGAGGTTTTATCCTACCTTGTATCATTGTTTGTTATTTCTTTAGATTTGTTCGTACTAAAGAGATGGAGGATCAACAACCAGCGAATTCAGCTCAAGAGCCATCATTTGTTGATTTACCAAATAAGACATTACGACTATTACAATCTTCAAGATGACGGAATAGAGATGAAGATCCTTAAAAACGACATGTCTTTTTTTGGATTAATGGCAAAATACAACGTGTTTGATATCATGACCTTAGAAGAGACTCCCGATGTTTGGTGATACTTTTAGAGGTAGGAATTGTTCTTGATGGTGTTCCTAATATTTTTTTGAAGGAAGTTATGAAGGCCTCAACAATGATCAAATGACAAGGTAGTTCTCTCGCCTTGGTATGGGACATTATCGATGGCTGAAAGGACCTATCAACTACCTTCAAAGGGAACAAAGATCAGAGTATGTTACAAGCACAATTTGACGTATCTTGGACTTCCTCAACATGTAATCACTGCTCCTTGTGGAACTCGTCCCTAGAAGGGGGGATAATGTCACAGACATAAGATTTATTCCAATAATTATCTAATTAATATAAACTAATAGAAGTAAATAAAATAAGTTGATTTGATAGAGAAGCTTTTTAGAAGCTTCATAGATATGGAATCACCTTTATACATGTCTATAGGTGATTGGTAGGTTAGGAACTTGGTCAACAAGCTAGCCACATGGCGCACATGTTGGTAGCTTGTAGAACAAGCTAGCCATGTGTCACACATGTTGGTAGCTTGCGGAACAAGCCAAGTATGTGGAGCACATGTAGGAAACTTGTCATGCAAGTTTGACACGTGTCTTGTAAATTAGACACATATAGGAGGTCCTATAGAATACCACTGTTGTACTGAAATTGCTTACAGTATGTAAAATCCACTTAAAAATCATAATATGTTTATAGATTTAGATATGTGTTAGAATGGTTAGTAAAATAAATTAAAGGGATTGATAGAAGAAACTTTATTTTATTTTTACTTGTTTTGATTATGATATTTAAAAATTATAAGATTTAAATGATTAGTATGAAGCCTTGAGAGAAGGTAGGAGCCTAAGGATGAAAATATAAGCTAATAGGAAGCTAATTGGGAGGGATGAAATGAAGGCATGGTCAGATGAAGGCAAGGAATAGGGAACTTCATCCCTATTGGTTGAATACCATGCCCAATGGGCTTTGAGGAGGCTGCCCACGACCTTAACAAGGGTTTTGGTGACTTCAAGGAGGCTTTAGGAAATCAAAAGCTAGGATTATAAAGTTAAATATTTTGGGTACAATTTGTGTACAAAAATTAGAGGATTTGGAATTAGGGTAAAGAAGTTATAGCCATTTGAAGATAAGGTGTCAATATGAGACATACTGTCACTCTTTTAGGATTGGAGGAGTTGTATGAAAGCTTTTGGAGATCAAGAGGTGCATCTAGAGAGGGGATTTCAAGTTCCACACCTGATGTAGAAGAATTATTACATTTGGAGTCAAAGACAGCAGATCGAATTCCAAGGCAGTAAGTAGGCCGTTTTATTAATAGTTATGGGGTTTGCCATATCTTAAGTTTTTGGACGAATTTTTGTCTCAAAATTTCCAAAAAGGTGTATTATTATGCTAAAAAGCTATACATCAAAGTTTCATAGCATTTGAACTTTTAGATTGTGAGATATGAAGAATTTAATACACGGGTGTTTGTAAACAAGGGTTTAAAGCTATTGCTATGGTTTTGGCAATATCTAAAGATTGATAATGAATTGACAGTTGAAATTTGTGGTTATAGTTGTGAAGAATATATCAGTACTTCATGTAAATTTGGAATAGATTTGGACAATTGGATTAAAAGTTATGGGTTATTGAAGTTCAAGAAAAATTCCCTTCCTATGGGGGAATGAGGGTTTAGAGTATTTTGTTATGTTTTGAATAGTTTGAGAAAATTAGGCTTATGTATTGGGTGTAATAGCCCTATGAAAAAATCTTTTATATAAATTTGGAGGGTTTTATTATACTTAGATCTTGCTTGAGTAATTAGTGGCAGCCAAAAGTCCAACGCTTTCTTGAGGCAAATTCTCTCTACCACAACACCACCATGTAGCTTTTAATTAGATAGTATTTATAGACGCAAGAATGAAGCTTTCTTCACTCTTGTCAATTTCTTTCTTGCTTCTAGTCCAGATTTAAGAGTCTATAGTTTTCTTGGCTTGTGGCAATAGCCATTCTAGTTTCTTTTAATATACATACTTCTTTACTTCTATTTTATTATTTTTTTTAATAGAAATTTCATATGTTTATTTGCTTTCATTGAGTTCTTATCCTTGACACGTACTTAGCTTGTTTTACAAGCTATCAACATGTACGACACGTGGCTGACTTATTGGCCAAATTTTTAACCTATTAATCATCTATAGACATATATAAAAGTGAAACCATATTTACAAAGCTTCTAAGAAACTTTTCTATAAGATATTATTAAATTAATCTATTTTTATTTACTTCTATCTATCCATATTAACTAGCTAATTATTGGAATAAATCTTATGTCTATAATAATAGGTGGTTGATAAGTCCTTTCAATTATTAATAATATCTTATACAAGGATAAGAAGACCATCTTGTTATTTCATTATTGTAGAGATTTTTATAACTACCTTCAAATAATGTATTTTATATGATATCAAGTATATTGTATACTTTTAATTATATCACTAAGCATTAAGAGTTTCTTTCAAAATTATAGAATCCTTGTATGCTATATCTTATCATCTATTTGAAAAAAGATATGTTTATCTTAAGGATCTTCACCTTGATTTTAAAGTCATGAATGTTGAGACAACTTACATACTTTATATAACAATTTTACAAATAACAACTGTTGAAATGGATTTGTCAATTATTTATTCTTCATCTTGTAAAGGAATTTTCAAAGTTAATTCTTAAACTTGTTTCTTTTCATTTATCCCATCTTATTATCAAATGTTAGTCATTGATTTGATAGATGTTGTCAATAAAAAATAAAAATAAACTTTGATGTATTTGGAAGATTCTCATATGGCTTTTATGAGCATTCACTAACATCATATTTATACCAATGTATAAGATATTTCAATTAAATTTGAGATCATTTTAAATCAAGACTTGCTCTATTTCAAACTCATGATTTTTATCTATTTTAATAGAAGGTGGTGGTAATTATTTTCTTTTTAATATATTAATTATAATATAAGATTAAAAATATATATATAGAATACATGGTGAATTTTTATTGATTCGAATAATTTCAATTAATATGTAATTATATTAATATATTTTTGAATAATAAATAGACTAAGCATTTAACAATCCAATTTATTATAGATTAATTATTCTTGATATTATAATAGAATAACCATATCTTAGCACCTACTTTGAATAGATGTTGTTCTTTTCAATAATATTAGTATTAATTTTTTATTATTCTTGAGCTAATTTTAATTGTATCTTCATTGTTGTATAAATTTGTATTATTCTATTCTATTGCCAAATCATTTTTTATTAGATTTTTAATTTTAAAAAAATTAAAAAAATCAAATTATGAATAATGATTATAATTTTAAAAAATAAATTTTATTATTTAAAAAATTTAAAGTATAATTAGATAAAAAATTTATTAACGATAAAAAAGTTATTTAATTTTTTAGATTATTGTTAATTGGCCTAATTAATTTAGCAATAAATCTAAACCAATAGGATTTAGATATTAGAAAAAATCTAAACCAATTGAAATAGATATACAATAGAAGAAGATTCTAGAAGATTTTTTATGGTTTCGAGAAGGCCCTAGTAGGTCCTAATAAATTCCAAGAAGATTTTAAAAGATCCTAGAAGGTTGTAGAGAATCTCAAATGGTTGTAGAAGATTTTTAATGACTTAGATATTTTTAAAAGTTACCAAAGAAGGATCTTAGGCTTATTTCACCTCCAATTATCATAAAAACTCATCAAAGAGCTTTCTTGCATCTAATATATATAGGAGCCAAGGTTGAAGAGATCCTCAATCTCAATAATATAATCCTTATAGCTTAGCTTGGATCTTTTGGTCTTATTCTTGTGCCTTGTTATAATTCCTTACTTGTAATATAAAATGAATTTCTTTTATTTCAATTCTTTAAACTTTTAGAGTCTTGTTTTACTTAAAAGATATATCCATAATAATTTATTGAGACTTATATAGCATAATATTAGGACTTAATTTTTTTTGGATACAGAGCAGATTATCCTTCTTTTTAAAAGTACTATAGCACTCTAGAAGGTGCAAATTATCCTCTTCTAAATTGATATTGTTCTTAATTTTTTATATTTATTTCTTCTTGTTTCATTTTTATAGTAGGAAGTAAAGGATTTAATATGGCAAATTCTAAAGAAGACAAATTGGATTCAATTATAAATATTCTTGAAGCATTAAGAATTAAAACAAAGACCTTGTCTAAACAAAATGAAGAATTTTATATGACCATACATAATAGTCAAAGAGCAAAACTATCTCAGCCACTATTATAAGTTACCTTAGAAACTCCATCACTAAAGTCTACTTTACTAAAAGATGTATGTATTCAAGATGGCAATTCAATGTCAATAATAAAAGAATAAAAAATTAGCCTTTTACAAAAGTTTGATAGAACTTGTTTAAAATTTTGTGCCTTTATAAATCAATTACAACTTATTACTTTATTTCAATTTCAATAATATTCTATAAAAGCATCTTATATTAGTCTAATTAGAACCTTATTCTCAAGTCAAGTTTTATCTTAATTTGCTTCATTATTTTAAAAAAAATCTTCCATATTGCATAACTTTGAAATATTTTTGGTGGTATTTACAATAGCTTTTGGTTAATATGATAAGATTTGTTCCACCACAATTAAAATTTGAATCCTTTCATAAAGAATAAGTTTTATATTTATTTATGCATCTTTTAAAAAATATATTTTGGCAATTAATATGCAATTAATATTTTGGCAATTAATATGCAACATCAATTGGGATGAAGACGTGTTGATAAGTCAATTTTATTAGAGATTAAAAGATAATATAAAGGATCTATTATTATCTATATTTGATCTTCAAATTCTTAATAAAGCCATTAGTCTAAGTTTGAAGTGCAATAACTGACTATTTTAATATTAGCAAGATAAACGTCCATTGCTTGTGCCACAACTTTCTACATATTATTTAGCATCTTATATATCTTCCAACTCTAGTAGACATCTGGAAGTAAAAAATATGCAAATTGATGCAGTTTGCTTCAAATTCTTTGTTGAGCAAAAAAAGAAGTATAAAAAAGAATATAATTTGTATTTGTATTATAGAAAATATAGCTACAAGACTAATAATTGCCACAAAAAGTATCAATATACATATTGAATAAGGAGTGCTATTACATCACTAGATGCTTTGTAAGAAATTGAGGGTGTTTAGCCACAATAGGAATCATGAGGTTGGATTTTTTTATTCTACAAATCAAAAAAGATCTTATAATATTATCTAGTCTTTCTTGTTGCTTTATCATATTAATATGTTTGGATGCCAAAAATTCAAAATTGTTACTTTAATAGATTAAAAAGCCTTTGTTTATTTTATTGATTTAAAATTTTTAAGAATTTATAAAATTCTTATAGTCAAAGAATCCAAGGCTATTCATGTAGAGGTCATAGATGACTGACTCTTATCTTTTAGAAATATTACTTATGATACCAATCCATTAGAAGTAATATTAAAGAATCATAGTAGTTAAATCATATTTAATATTATTAAATTTTTATCTAATCTCATTATTTTTGGACTTTCTTGGCTTAAAAGCTATAATCTTTGAATAGATTGAATATCTTATAAAACATAATTTTTTAAAATATCACAACTTGTTATTATTAAACTTGATAGAAAACATCATATACCTTGTAGATCTAAAATCATTAAGATTGTCTTTATTGGATTTTGAATTTTTATGAGAGTAACTAATAAAGATATTTTTTTTGATATTTATATAATTCTAATATTTGAAGCGGTAGATATTTCAATAATCTTTTCAAAAGAATATATAAATTTTAAAGATGTATTTGAAAAAAAAATACAAATACCTTGTCAAAATATTGTCCATATGACTGTACTATTGATTTTAAAGATGGCACACAACCATCTTTTGGTCCAATTTATAACTTATTATAGAACAAGCTTATAATATTGTGGGAGTATATTGAGAAGAATTTAGCAAAGAACTTTATTTGACATTCAAAATTTCCTACTAGTGCACCTATATTCTTTATGAAAAAAAAAATAGATTTCTATGGATGTGTGTCATTACCATGGTTTTAATAAAGTAATAATATTTTTTTTTCCATTAATATCTAAACTCTTTAATTAATTTGATCAATCTAAGATCTATACCAAAATAGATCTTTATAAAGCTTATAATCTAGTATGCATCAAAGAAAGGAACAAATGAAAGATTGCTTTTTGTATAAGTTATGGATACTTTGAATACAATATCATACCTTTTGACGTTATAAATGTACCAGCCATTTTCTAATATTTGATGAACAATGTATTATATGAATTCTTTAATAACTTTGTTATATGTTATTTGAACAATATTTTGATTCATTCCAAGATTCTAAAAGAGCATGAACAAAATATTTGCCTTATTTTATAAAAATTACAAAATACTGGACTATATGCTTAATTGGAGAAATACATATTTTATAAGTCTCAAGTAGAATTTCTTGGCTATATTATTTCAAATGAAGATTTAATAATGAATCCAAAGAAAATTAAGGCCATTAATAATTTAAAAAAATTTTAATTAATATAAGACATCCAATATTTTTTAGATTTATAAACTTCTATAGGATATTTATCAATAATTATTTTCAAATAGCTGTTTTATTTATATTATTAATATACAAGGATAAGCTCAAATAGAAATTAGAAGTTAAAAAAGTCTTTAAATGCTTAAAGATAATATTCACCATAGCCCCTATTTTGATTCATCCAAATTTTTTTAAGCCATTTTTATTGAAACCAATAACTTGGACTTTATATTTTAAGTAATCTTATCACAACTTTAAAAAAAAAGATTGCATGTAGTTGTATTTTATTTTAAAAAATTCTTGACCACTGTTATATTGTGATTTGGCTATCATATGAAAATATTATACATGTATATTTAATATATAATTTATCATACAATTAAATGAGAACTATATTAATAGATTTTTATTAGTTACAAAATATAGTTAGATTATTAGTTTAAAAAGAATCTATTAAAAAGATTATTATTGAGATTTATACAACCTTTTTTTTTTTTAATAATGACTTTTGAGGTTGATTTTATATTAGTAATAACTTTATATTTTTTGAATCACCTTTGTTAGACAATGGTGACCCTTGAGATCTTATTTACTTCTTTTATTTAGTGTTTAGAACACATATTATATAAATCTTATTAAAAAAGAATTGAAAAGAAATTTTTAATATGAAAAGGAATAATTAGGCCATGTGCGTGGATGAATGGAGATAGATGAAAGAAGTCTTTATTCCTATTGATCAAAAATCATGCCCAATAGGCTTCAAGAAGGCTACTTGAGGGCTTATTAGGAATTACGGTTTTTTTTTTGAGAGGATTTGAATATCAAAGGCTAAGATTAGCAAGTTTGGATTTTTGGCTATGGTTTTGGTACAAAATTTGTATAATTTGGACTTTTTATGAAGGAGATATGGGCACTCAAAGTTAAGGTGTTGAAAATATACCTACTATCATTCTTTTGAGCATAACTCATGCATACAAAAAGCAATAGAAGATCAGCAACTACAATTAGAAAGAACATTTTTTTGGCTACACTTTTTGCATATAGCTTGATAAAATCCAAGCTAGGATAAAAGAGGTATTAAAAGTTGAAGTCAATACTTGTAATTAAAGGATATTAAGTGACCCCATTTAATTAGTAGTTATGTTTTGAGCTATATCTTAGGCAATTTGATAATTTTTTAGCTCAAAATTTTTAAAAGTATATATATTTATATCATAAAACTATATAAAAAAATTTTGTGGCATTAAGATTTTAGATTTGTGAGATATAAGGAGAATAGTACTTAGGTATTTCTAAAGTAGGGTTTTAAAGACTTGTTAGGATTTTTAAGATATCAAAGGATTAAAAGTGAATCTATAATTGATTTTTTTTGTAGTAAAGCTTGAAAGTATTACCTACATTTTGAAAAAAATTGTATAGAAACTGAATAGTTGGATCCAAAGTTATTAAACTCTAAAGTTTAAAAAGAAAAAAATTCTTGCGGGTGAATAAGCTATTGAAGGTTTTTGTTGCAAATGTGAGCTTTATGTACAAACCTACTTAAATATAAGAGATTTTATTAATATATATTTTCTTTTGTAATATCTTTATATTATTTACTTTTTTTATTAATGACATATTATTTATTGGAGTGTTCTCAATAAGTTGTAAGAAAATTCTCTATAGCCAAATATCCAATGTATTCCTAGATAAAAAATCACGCCACATAATACCTTAGAGATTAATTATAAGATCTATAATAAAAAAAAAAAATTGCTATTATGGATTCTTTCTAGGAATTATACTATTTGTTTGAAAGCACTTCACATCTAATGATTATATATATAAATCACAAGAACTTTGAATATTTCATGTCGGCTCATATTTTAAATTATTGTCAAGCCTGTTAGAGTATATCTCTATTCCATTTCAACTTCAATATCACATATTAACTTAGAAAGTAATAAGAATTGTTAGATGTTTTATCAAGACAATTATACCTTGTATCAAAAGAAAGGAAGGCAGTATATAACCAACAATGGACAACACTCTTGAAACTTGAGAAATTTTGTATTCAAGCAACTATTGTATCAATTCTAATGGATTTTTTGTTTTTTGATGAAATCCATGCAATCTTAATTATGGACCTTCTTGTTTTTTATGTTAAATATTATTTTAATAATATCTATAATGATTTAATTAAATTTAAGTTTAAAGATGATTTCTTTTATTCAAAGAATATTTATATATCTTAGAATAGCCATTGTGCCTTTGGATTCTCTAAACATGTCATGACTTTTTAACGATAAGATATTTTGGATTCAATAAGATATTAAAATTTATTTTTAGAAATTTTTAGTAGCTTCAAATATTAAAAGCTATCAAAGAATTTATCTTCTCCTACAATACCTATTCTAGATCAAAGAATCTTTAATATTGTCTATTTAGACTTCTTCAACAGCTACCAATTTTAAAGCAATTGTGGTCTTCTATTTCTATAGACTTCATCACAAACTTTCCACCATTGAATTTTTTTTGATACCATGTATGTAATTATTAACTGATTTATCAAGATGGCACATTTTATACTTTGCAAGATTATTACTTGTGAAAAAATGGCCAAATTCTTTATTAATAATGTTTATTGATACCTTGGATTACTAGATAATATTACATTAAATTAAAGACCACAATTTGTGTTCAAGTTTTGGAAGTCACTTTTTAAGATTTATCAAGTAGATATTAAACTTTTTTTAATATTTTATCCACAAAGTAATGGCCAAACAAAGCAATTCAACTAAAATCCTTAAGTAATAGCTAATGTTTACCATCAATTAGTAATAAGTTGATTTGACATCTTATTTGTCTCTAGTCAAGTTTGCTTAGAATAATATAATATATGCATTCATTCAATAAATTCTATTTTATTCCAATCATGGCCACTATCCAAAATTAGATATATTATCTATTGATAGATCTAAACATCTAGTGGTAAATAACTCTATAAGCCGAATAGTTAGTATCTAAGCTACTTTGAAACTTCAACTAGAAGAAGCTCAAGTAAACTATTGTATAGTATGATTTTTAATCTGAGAACCTAATTGGATATCTAATTGTAGAGAGTTTATTTGTAATTTTTTAGCTAGGATTTAATAAATAATTTATCTTTAATAAGGAGGATAAATAAATATAATAATATTAAAATATATATATTATATAAATAAGAATCTTTTATATTTAAGTAGATTTGTATATAAGGTTTAACATGGTATCTAAAAAATCTTTAATATCCTTTTCTATGCCAAATCATAACTAACTAATTAATGATAAATTAGATTCTTAATAATTTCAAAGAAAGTCTAAAATTTCTTTTCAAAAATTTATTTTTATATCAAAAATATTATTATAGTTCCCCTTATCAACCTTTTATACTTCTTTAAAGTTTTGGCTCTCAAAAACCTCTTTAATTTGTATAAATTACTTAAATTATAATAAAATCCTTCAATACCTTATTCACTTGTAAAAGATTATTATTATTTTTTTTAAAATTTTAGGATCAAATATCTCTTGATTTAGTTGTTCAATTTTTGTCAAATTTTTTTAAATTTAATTTATTTCCTTAAGCTTTATTATAAGAAATATTAGCTATAGATTTACTTCCAATCATTTGATATCTCCAAAATCTTAGCAAGTGCTCAAATTCCTAGTTTATAAGTATTCAAGTACTATTTTCTTTATATCTCAAAAATCTAAAATCTAAATATAATAAAAATCTATTTAAAACTTTATAACATGATAATCTATATTTTTAAAATTTTTAAATCAAAATCTTGTCAAATTTTTTGAAATATAGTTCAAAACACAATAACTAATTAAAGAGGTCACTTACTACCTTTAGATTGTAAGTATTAACTTCAACTCCCAATGTCTCCTTTATTTTAACTTAGAATTTATCAAACTGTATATAAAGTATAATTAAGAAAGTGTTCTTTCCAATCCTAAGCATTGATCTTTGAATATGACTTTTAGCCAATAAGAATGGAGATTTCTATCATCCATTTTTTTTCATCCATATGAATGGTATAATTATTGTTTTTGATATTAAAATTTCTTTTCATCTTTTTTTTTGATAAGATTTATATAATATGTGTCTTAAACACCAAATAAAAGAAATAAAATAAGATTTCAAGGATCACCAATATCTAACAAAGATGACTCAAAATATATAAAAGTTATTATCAATATAAAATAAACCTCAAAAATCACTATTTAAAAAAAAAAAAAAATGAGGTTGTACAAACCTCAATAGTATTCCTTTTAAATAGGTTTTTTTTAAAGTAATAATCTAATCATATTTTATAATTAATTAAAATTTAAAAATATGGCTCTCATTTACTTGCACAATAAATTATATATTAAATATATATATATATATATATATATATATATATAGATATATAGATATATATATATATATATATTATTTTCACTTTGTAGCTAAACCATAATACGACAATACTTTAAAGAATCAATTGACATGTAGAGGAAGAAACAATCTCTATTTCAAGTATTGTATTATGATATATTATTAATTCAAAATTTCTTCTTTATTAGTAATTTATTTTTAATTTGGATTATATATCATATTATTTATTTTAAATAAATATCTTTTATAATCTTTTTAAAATTTATCAAAGCAAAAAATTATTTTATATTTTATTTTTAAAAGATGATTAAAAATTTTATGAACAAAAATTTTAATCTTTATATTTTTTTATTAATAGCTATTTTATTAACTAAATTTTTATTTCTATTTAGTCAATGAATTATATTAAATCATTTTTAATAAGATTTTTTTTTCTTACAAATACAAATTTGTAAAAATTTATAAATTATAAAAAAATTTAGATTTTCAAAAAATATCAAATAACTTCAATATAATTAAAATTATCTTAATTAAGAACTTAATATAAACATATCAGTTTTAAAGATTTTTTTAACATTCAAACTTGCATAATTTTATTATAAAATCAATATATATCTAATATTATCTTTTTAAATTCTTAAAAGAATAAAAAATACTTTAAAATGAATTGATATATTAAACTTTTTTTTAAAAAATTTATCAAAAAATATAAAATTATTATTATTATTAATATATGTATATATGTATATATATATATATATATATATATATACAACTATAAATTTATTTAAAGTTTTCTTATATAAATAAAAAATATATAACTTATTGAATTACAGTATTACAACATTGACTAAAATAATACATGAAAAATATTTTAGCTTTTGAAATAATTCCAAACATCACTTATCCTAACTACTATTATATTCTTAATCACCACTTGTCTTAGCTATCACACACCTTATCCACCATTTGCCTACAAACAATCTATTTTTATAAAAAATTACAAACCATTAATAAACCAAAATCTTGGATATTATTCTATTCCTTAAATTGTGTTATTACCATAAGTTTGTGGTGTCATAGATAGGTATGTGGATGGGGTGGCAAAAAGATGGCCACTTGTGCAGTAGAAAAGCAATAAGGCCAAGTGGAGTGACACCAAACTTGGAAAGAAGTTGGTTGATCCATACTCCATTCAATCTTATCTTACATTGATTCCTTGTACTTGTAGCTACCTCCATTGAGCAATAGAAACTATATATGGTGCAAGTGTTTAGTGAGGGGTTATTGTCAAAACTCCAAAATCTGTTACAAGAGGGGTGAAATGAGAAGATTTTAACCTTAGGTTTGACTTGAATAAGGCACGAAATTATTTGGATGAGCCTCTCCCTTCTATTGAGCAGTATTTAGCTGGTAAAGTTAAATAATTGGCATAGCAAATCAAATCAACGAGCCTCAAGTTCAGTGCCACTGACTAGGTCCTTCTTTTGGAATGGTACCCGTGAATGCTGCCTGAAATAAAAAGGGGTGCAGCTTCAAATGAAATGGCCTGCATTATAAGATCTGCTAATCATCACAGAATAAACTGCTTGTTACGGGTGCATCAGTTGCAAATGATTAGTAGGGGACTCGGCAAAAACAGCAAATCAAACTTTCTTGACCTGCAGCAAGTGTAACATATATATAACTTTCTTGACCTCATTTTTAGTTTATGCTTGTGTCCTTGAAATGGAAGCAGATGCGGACCCTGCCTGCAGTGGACCACTTCCAGAAATATGGAGGAAATTGTTGTGCGTCTACCGACAGTCCAGGCATTTCTGAAAATGCCAATGCAGCGTCTGCAAGTTGTGATTCTCTTCATGATGGGGCAGTTCAAAACATGTCCTAATTTTTTGTACATGGATTTATCGGTTTAGAAAGAAAGTTAAAGACATTACCTATGTCGTGTTGTATCACAGTAAGCGTTACGAAGTGTCCTTTTGCATCAGAATACTGGGTATTGGTAACTTTGGATCTCACAATACGAAAATCTGTTCCCGTTCCAGAATAATTTCATTTAGCTTGTGCTAACGAGAATTTGATTTACAGGACTTAAATTTTTTGATGAGGCCCATCTTTGTAACTGGTCGATCATTTCCAAACAATATTTGTTGGAAATGATCGACCAGTTCTCCTGACACAATTAGACTTGGATCTTCACCTTGATGTCTTTATGTTAAGTTTCCCACTCTTTCTCAATGTACTTGAGTGGGTTTGTCAGGTAAACTCACCACTGAATTTGAGAAACATTCATGCAGTTTGTGACCTGATGTTTAGTGTGTTAGAAGAGATGAAAGTTTTTCGAAGACATTAGTGTGCAAATTCGACCTTATTTTTAGAGATCGAATCAATAGGTGTTTCTTAGGTTCCGTTAGAGAGAGATGCATTACTTCAGAGGGTTGCCAAAAGTTCACATTTATTAACAGAAAGTGGACAAGTCATGAATAACTCGGCTGCGGAATATGCCGGAAGCAACGTTATTGAATCTAATGAGATTTCTGGAGCACGAAAACGGGTGGGGGAAAAGCAAAAAAGAAAAATAGAATGAAAATTTCAAGTGTTTGTAAATAAAAACAATTTCCTGGCTGCTTCGAATGGAACAGGCTAATGAAATCAACTTGAGAAGTCCTCGGCATCTTCCAAGCATGTCGAAACATCTAAAGGAGTACTAGTTTCGTTCCCAGCTGTGTCCACCAAGTGAAGTTCTTCAGCCATTTGGGTAACATCTGCCTCGTCCGCTATCTTCTCAGATTTCGTTGTCTTCGACCTGCTCCCTGGCTTGCAACGCAGCTTATCGAGGTGATGGTCACACAATTGGTACCCGGGTTTGGCCAATAGGGGGCAGACCCAGCCCTTCCCGTCGTTCCTGTGGCACTGGTTGCCGAGCGTCTCAGCATTTTCTTGCTTGATGTATTTCAACTTCCTCGGACGGCCGATTCTTCCAGGCCTGATCTTCACTTCAGTCTCTGGCTGGGAAGCGCCAAGTACGGCACGCTTTCTCTTTCTTCCAGTTTTCGGGACATTGTCCTCACTACCAGTAGAAGTGTGAAGTTCGTCTCCAGTACTAAACTCGGTTTCTTCCGACTTGCTACTTGGCAAGGAATCCCTCTCAATCGGTGATCCCTGATCAGAAATATCCTGCTCTACATCTATCACTGAGCTGCAGAGGGCGAACTTCCCCTCTCCAAGTTCCATGTAATAAGGGGAGTTGCGCAGTAGATTCGCAATGTGCTTGCTGGATTGACCCTCAAGTCCAGCTAATCCTTGATCCCTTATTTTAGACATAAGCTCCCGAGGTGTAAGACCAGCCCTGCCAGCTCGCAAACATACTGTATACACAGAAAACATTAGACTCTCCCTTCTCTGTTGTGATGGGTGGTCTGGTGACAAAGACGGATGATTTTCGAGACTTGTTGCTGTAGTTCGTGGAAGATATCCTGTGCATGCGGTTGACAATCAAAGCATGTATTGCTATCAGATGAATCCGCAAACTGTCTCTGAAACGTCAAGTAAATGAAGGATTTCAGAGGAAATGAAAGCACAAGTTGAGCGAATTGAAACAAAGTAAACGTGGAATCAACGCAAGCATCGGGGCAAAAGAGGAAGGCCTAAATAGATTGTGGTTCAAAGCAGCGATATAGATTGTAGATCAAATTTGGGTTGAATGTAGACAACTATGAGTCAAAGAGGTACACTGACGAGGAATTGTCCCTACCAGTAAATGATGGAATTCTTCTGTTCCTCCTAGATCTGTGCAAAATCATACAGAAGTAAATCTATTTACTTTCCGGTCATGAAAGTGGTAAACTGAGAGGTAATACTGGTCAGGAGGGTAGACAATTAAAACAAAAAAAATAAAAGGAACAGTAAAACAATGAGCGATAAAGATTCCGATGAAAGTGTTAGGCCAATAGCAGTGTTTTAAGGCTTCATCATGTGAAAATCAAAATCATGCGAAACATTTCAATAAAAGGAACAGATGAAGACCTTCGTTGCGTAGTTTCAGTAGACGTATCCTGATTCTCATCGCGTGGAGGAAGAATTCCATGTCTAAACTCTGTAGACTCAGCAATCTGAAGAACAAAAACAATTATCAGTTCAGGACCTACTGTGGGTAAGGAAACAAAGTAATCCCATACTGCACGAGGGACTTGATCCGCAGACTCCTTTGGAAGTAACAGCTAGTGTGCGGATAATTCTGATCCAAGTCCAGCCGCGTGCAATGGCATTACAGCTGGAAAAATTGACTACGTCTTACCGGATCTGTGTTTAAGCTAAAGAAATGCAGCACAAGTTACAGGGCTAGTTGTAAAAATACACCCGGACAGCAAGTTCTTCCTGCATAACGGATAGTCATGCATGAATAGGGTTCCCATGTCCAGATTTCTCCTGCAAGGCTAGCCAGAAAGAGCATCTCCTCCAGGGCACATGTCTCTTGTCTGCATACAGCATTCTAGCCAAAGATTAATATATGCTATGTCTTCCACGGCACAGCTTCGTCCTCATCCGTGTGCCTTTTTACAAGCTAAGCGAAGGCAAGTCCAGCAACGTCCCTCAGACTAATGGTACGGAGGGTAACCACTAATCACTTTGGCACTCATCTATCTGCTTGCATTACCATTGCAGCAGAAGGTTGCAGTCATCATCGTTCCAATTTCGCAACTGTGTACTTCTATTACACCAGTGCTACGTCACGCACTTGCCAGCCAGAATTAACTTACAGATCACTATTTTTTACTGCACTTTGTGGCAAAGCCAGGCTCCCCAACCAAGAGCATGCCGGTGCACTGCATCAGCTTTCTTATGGACAAAAGTCTTTTTTCTCTACAAAACAACCAAAGGAAACAAATAATCTTTGCAGAAGAAAAAATGTAAACGTTCAGAGTGCTGAACTTACTGAAGCTTTGTAATATTCAGGATTAACATGGTACTGCTCAAATACAGCTTCACCGCTCGCAGGCTGAGGTGAAATACTAGTGCACGGTACGTCCTTTACTGTCCCAGATCTTTTGCTTTCGTTGGGCAGTTGATTTTTAGAACTTGTCCCTGCATTAAATGATTCTATTTCTAAGCATGCACATCATCAGATGATACCTCAACCAAGATACAATTAACAATTCTACGATTAACTAAACTCAAAGACCGAGTTATAGAAACCAATGCTGACAGTGTTACCTGCAGTATTGCTCGCCTGCTCCCAATACTTTGGAGGTCTTCTGCGAGAATGTTGCATCTCTCCTTTTTGTTTTTCGTTTTTCGCTAACAAAACCTCCAAATTTTCCACCTCCTGGACGGAACAAACTGTCTCATTTCCTTGAGCAAGTGGAGCCGAAATTGAGCTTTCATCTCCCGAGACTAATGCAGGACTAAGGGTTCCAACGCTCGCTTGTTTGTAACTTAAATCCGAACAAGCAGAACTGTATCTCGCAAGCTTTTCAGGTGCATTCAAATCTGTACCCCCAACTAAACGGCTCACATCCTGACAGCCTTCTTCAAGTACCTTACTGTGAGCTTCCTTTTTTGATGAACTAACGCCTTCGTCCTTCTTCGTCAGAAAACTAACAAACTCCTCTAAATTAGAATACGGTTCTAATTCGATAAAACCTTTAAAATGCCGCAATTTGTCCAGCCACGTATACTGAGAGCGAGAGGTAGAATCAGCCCTTTCAATTCCGACAGACACAAGGCCTGCCCCATTTCCTTCATCTAACCCTCCTCTCACCACTACTGCATTGTTCAGGAACTCTTCTTCTGGCTTCTCCTTCACCCCTCTGGAGCTCAGCACCAAATCAGCTTGTTCTTGGCTACCGAGATAAGGATTCGCACCTGACGAGGACTCCTCTCCTGCGTTTCCCCTCGAATGGTGCTTGCGAATACGCATCTTTCAATATCACCTGCAATAGCTGTGCAATTTTTTCGGCAACTCCTCGAACCGCAACAATATTCTGCCACCCAAATCGAAAGGAAGGTCAGGAAACCGTCCAGTTCTGTCCAAGAATTCGGAAAACTAATCTACTGTAAGAGTTTGGTATAAACAAACTACTTGCTTCAATACCATAGCGTACTATTACGTTTGCAGGATTTCGTCTCAATATTAAGAATCTCAAGCATGTTTGAGCTACCCAAATGCCCGAATCGCAACGTGAGAGCGATCAACTTCGAACTACTGTAAGAACTGAGAAAAAACCTCACGAAAGGAAGCAGAACACAGTGTGCGGTGGAGTAAAGGAAGAGAACCAGCTCTAAAACTTAGCATATGGAGATTTGAAGAGAAACCGTAACGTAGCGAATACTTTCAAGAACGCTTCTTACTGCACTATCTTACAGAACGCCGCCAAAGGCCAAGACATCTGATCACAATAATGATCAGGGGCCTGCAACACGCCTGTATGAAGTGGACTTGAGCTTTGAAATCTTGCCGCCTCAATAAAAAGTAAGAGCTTTCAGGTAACCTGAAAGTTGAGATGAACTTACACCGAGAAAGATCGACGCCGCCAAGACAAAGAATTGCAAGAGCAGCCTTCTCCAGTAGAGTTCCTGCAAACGCTGCAAGCTTCACTCTAGGAACTCGCAAGCCGCCCTTCTCACTCAAGTAACGAAACTGGATAGCAATCGATCACAAAAGGATCAGGTGAAACCGGCAATTCGAATGTTGACAAGAATTGTTCATCTAAATTTTTCAGAAAGACACGAGGAAGTGAAGCACGGCTTGTCTGCTCACATGCTTTAGCTTCCCAGAGGCCCAAAACTTGGAACAAGTGGCACTGCCACATGGCAGGCTAAGGGCAACTCCTGAAAATATCATTCACACTATGCCCGAGCTTTTCCATTGCTTCCTGGACCTTTTAGGCTTTTACCTGCCTTGCGGCCCAGACTACTGTAATTTTTAGAAGCCCTAGGTTAAAACACTGGGGAGCAGGTGTGATAAAATTGGACATACCGGGTACATGTGGCCATTTCCGGTTAGGGGCAAGTTGGCGGAACTGGAGAGGCGGCAACATGCAATTGCTTTGCACTGAGCCCTCGAGACACAAGAGGACCCGCCGACCAGCTCAGTCATCACGAGAGAGCTGAACTTTGGGCGAGCCATGTTATTCCTTTCCATCAGGAAGTTCTGCAAAAGAAAAAGCGGAGACTAAAAATCGAATATAATTTAATCAGCATCAGCGAGAGCACCAACTCAATACCCAAAATTTGGTACCAAACCCTAGACTTGCTAAACGGTTGCAATGTGGAGAGTTCTGATGGGTTAAGCTTCAACTGGATCACTGACTGCATGCACACGTGTTCTTAACCGCTCAACCCCAAGTTTGCATGCCTCTGTCCCGCGATCGTGAAGCTCGATTTTCAGGTTCAATTGATGCCGATCTAGAGCTGCCATCCTTAGAAATCTCGTCTGTCTTATCCCGCCGCTACCTTTCCACTTCTGGACCTAGATTTTGCCTCATGCATTCACCCTAATCATCAAGCCAACACCGTACCTGAAACTATCTCAGATTCTTAGATCACTCCTAAAGTAGCTAACTTGGCAACCGCAAAGGAACCCCAATCTGACAACAAATGGGATAATCACAGACAATAACTTACAGCAGCAGACGCAACACTAAACGCCACGTCGATGGCCAGGTCTAGGGTTTGACGACAATTTAAAACACAGTCACAACGATGTTGCTAGATTGGCGCGACGTGAGTCTCCTTTACATGCACCTTCTCGAAAGAGTCCTGTGCAATGCTTCTGGTCAAAAGTTTTGTGTCCACTATTGCTGATTAGGCTGGATTATCGAGGCGGCTTTGTAGTAGGCTTAAGCAAGAACATTGCGAAGGCACTTTAAGATTTCAGGCTCCGTTCACAAACCCACCTTTCCATTTGTTAGTTCAAAGTCGGGAAAGAAGTCGAGGTTAACGTGTGCACATTATCTCTTTTTGTTCTCAACAAAGATATTCTTTTAGTGCAATGGACCACCTCATTGGTGTTGAGATTTGACTACATTTTTTTTTCAAATAAAAAATTGTGTTAGGTTTTAAATCTGTGATTACAACAATTAGTTTACACGAATATGCAAGAACTGCCTTTTCTCCCCTCCATTAGTAAATTCTAAAGACTCATGCAAGTTCCATTTGTGGACATTGGCAACAATAGAAAGCTTCTCAACCACTTCCGAACATGTGCAACGTCTCAAATGAAATGCAGAAAAATGCACAGATATATATATATATATATATACACGGACACAGGGCGCTTGAGTAAGCTTGGTTGGATAAAGCTGGTTCTCAAGAGTTCTACTGCCATGTGGTGTCATAAAATTCAATTCGATTGCGGGCAGAGAGTGGCGAATGCACCTGAAAGGTTCAAACCGAGTTAACCAATATGGTACCGCCCCAGGTACATCATCCAAGAACACTCATGACTAGTGATAATGATCAAAGCCCTCGGACACAATAGTACATCAAGTCAATGGACATACTTTAATCAACCACGAAATTTTCAGCATGCCTCGAGCTCTATAGTGTCATCCTAAACCTATATGCCGTTCGTTCTCAATAGTTTGAGTGTGGGTCTAAATTCTCACGTCGCTCCGATATTAAATCTACACTGACAAGTGCATTTCTATTGGAAACGGTGTTTTAAAAAGCTGAATGCAGCAATATAGAATTGGGGTCCTTGCAGACCAGTTTGCGTCACTGTCGGTACGACAACCACCGCGCAGAGGCCAGGTTTGAGATTTGATAATTAAACAGACATGATAATATTGCAAGAGCACGACCTGAACTTCCTGTACATTCTGGAATGAGTCCCGCCCAATGTTTCGAGTCAACATTTTCGTGTCCATTACAATTAGTTTGACTGGATTACAGGACTAGCTTTGAAGGTCGAATGTTCAAGAATATGGTCTGTTACAGAGCTCACAGCTTCGATCTGAGCCTTTTCAAATACAAAGTCTGGAGAAGGGGAAGTGGAGATTAAGCAGCACATTTTACCAAAGCACCTGGGCTGCTAGGATACATTCAATCGAAACCCTAACAAACCTAATCCTGTTCAATAAATTTTGCTGCATCCCTACAATGCTGATGGCATGACCTAAGAAGCTCAGTCGCACCTTTTAGAAACTGTTTCTCAGTCCAACCAGCTCCGCGGTTAAGGAGAGATGTTCAGAAAATGCCTTGATCATCATAAATTCCGCGACAAGGCTGGGCTCCTCATCGTTTCCTCGAAAACGTCGTAGATGCTTTCTTACGCACCAGACCCAGCTCCGCAGACTTACTACATCCTCATATCCTGCGTGCCAAAGGTGAATCCATACTTATTCAAGAAGAAATCAAACAACACGATATTTACACCTTCGCATAGCAAGTGTTGTACTTCAGTGGTTTGGACGTAGCTGTTTGCATTGCTAAGCACTGGCAAGTCAGTTATTCGCATCTCACATACCGTTCCTCCTGTAATGAAGACATACAAGCACTAGAATTCAACTTCACAAACGTAACGAATGATTCACCACCTATTCACGTTGCATTCTCCTTCGTGAAACTGAACTAGTGGAGGTTGAAATGGACCCTGCAGACATAGCTATCTATTACTGCTTCAGATGAACCTGCAAATCTAATCCGATGGGTTGAAAATTTTGACTACGCTCCGACCACCTTCATCTCGCATCCCATGCTCTATCACTCTACAACATCTCCCACAACATCATGATAGTGAAGAAAAAGCACGCATGTTCACCTTCCGATCAGAACTTCCTGAATGGGTCCAATTCCTGCTCCAGCAAAAACACAACTCATTGCGTGAAGGTACGTCTGCGTGTGAAGACTCAACCTAACCCACAACTCCTACCATTGTCCTTCACAATCAATCCTAAAAGCGATTCAAAGTCAGGAGTCCAGGGGTTACGCCCAAAACAAAGTGCTTTGAAGGATATCTTAAAAAGCGCACCATTCAGGATGTTGTGCAAACCAATGAAGTGTGTGGTGGATTCCTACTCGTGCACTTTCTACCAAATATAAATCCTAATAATAGTTGGAAGAATTATATGATATTTATTAGAATAATAGTATAAAGAATTTTATATAATTTATTGTTCAATATAATTTTTGCCAACTTAATAAAATCACGTTATTATTTGTGGATGAATTCACATTTATGAATGCCAAGATGTTGAGTCACTTTGGTTGTTTAGTATTCATCTTTAATTGGGATTTAAATTAATTTCGGTTAAAAAATGTAATACTCACAAATCATAATGTGTCCTAATCACAAAAAATTTTATATTTAATAATATTTATATAATGATTTTGATACTGTAAGACAATTTTTGGATTTCATGAGACTTTTTAAAATAACTTCTTAAAATTTTTAGTGATTTCAAATGAGAGAATTATTTCTAAATAATTAATGATTGTAGTAAATGTAATGAAGATAAATAAATAAATAAATATGCTTACATTTTCAATTATTTTAATCTACAAAATAAATAAATTATATTTTTAAGAATATTTATCATAAGCTTTAAAAATAAATCAATAAACTGATATCATGTAATTATGAATTGACTAGATAGTACATTATATTTTATTTTTATTTTAAAAATTATAAAAAAATATATTAAAAAGAAGAAAGATATTGATAATATTGAGGATAGCTTAAATCTCACTCCTATATATACTTACTAGCAAGAAGGCCATAAGGACATTTTTTAAAGATTACAAGGTTTGTGGTCCAATTATCTAACTTGTAAGAACTTCTTTGAGAAGTTATTCTAATTACATATTACACCTGTAACTTCAATTTGCATCTATAAAACTTCCTTGGTATTTCTTGAAGAAGACATTTTCTACATAATTTATTTGTATCTACTTTTATTGTATACACAACCATACCATTTTGTATCATTATAAATTAGAGGAATGTTGTCAATGTATGAATAAATATATTGAAAACCTTTAACAATTCTTAACTTATTAAAAGTGTCCATTTGTTTTTAGAAAGCAAGAACTAAACAAATGCAAAAAAACCTTACATCAACTTTCTTTTTAAAAAATTATTTGAATATAAGAATTGTTATCATTACTTTAGAAGAAATTATATATATATATATATATATATATATAAAATATTTTATTTAATTAGAGGCAAGATAAGGCTTAATACTATGTTCAATAATATTTACCTCAAATTCCTCACAATCACACAATTTCAATGTTTTGGTATAAACATTCAAATGTCTTGCAAATATTTGTCAATACAAAAATCATTGTTCTTCATGTTCATTTCCCACATTTTATACAGAGTTTCATTTTATGTGCATCACCGTGACGAGGGGTGGCGTTTTGCACTCATCTGATACTCTACGATGTAACATCATTCCCCTGAACTGATCACGTTGTTATGACGATAACAAAAACCGGTTCTTCACTGCTTTTCTTCGGATGGCATTAGACGCTGGGAAAGGAGGGATCGTTGGAGGCCGTATTAAGAGCGAGCTAGAAGATTTCTCGTCCATAGGCTGAAAATCTGCTGCGGGTTTCTTCGCTGCAACGTACTTTTCCTTCGGCGGATTCTGAAAAACTTGTGGTAGAAGCAGCTTGTTTCGACTTAAGTTAGTATCCTTCGGTTGCGGGTTAATATTCTCGTTTCTGTACACTCGTTTCACATGTTTTACACTTGGCAGAGCGCTCCTCGAACGTATAGAGTTCCGTGCAGTAGTTTTATCTGCTTCCCCAGCTCTAAATTTGTCATCTTCTGCCAGTGACAAAGGCATCACTTCACCAAATTGCGTCTTCCCCAGCCGATATCTGTGCTCTCCTATTTCTCCCCTTGTTGTCCTTTCTATATTGCCGCTGCATAACAAACTCTCTCCCTCTCTAATAGGTAGGTGTGATGCTCGCACAGCGTGCGGCCCTCCATGTCATTCGACGGGTGTTGCCACGTCCTGGCATATTGATTGCTGCTGACCTTCTTCGCACATGGTGCCCATCTGTGTGCTCCTTCGCTTTTCGCAACGATTCCAGCTTGCAACGTCCTGAAAGTGCCCCTCCATGGCTATGACCGG
Source organism: Physcomitrellopsis africana (assembly GCA_036785485.1). Taxonomy (NCBI): domain Eukaryota; kingdom Viridiplantae; phylum Streptophyta; class Bryopsida; order Funariales; family Funariaceae; genus Physcomitrellopsis; species Physcomitrellopsis africana. The sequence continues at coordinate 75,203 of JAWRVF010000147.1, forward strand.
ACATCGCCACTTGCGCGCATCATCCTTCCTGGCACACGGCACGCCTCATTGAACGCCTGTTTCTGTCAGTATCCTAGCGTGCATTGCCCTCAAAGAACCACGGGTGCTTTTAACACAATCCTCCTTTCTCTTTTTGCTTAACGTTGAGAGCGGTGTCTTTGTGGGCGGTGACTCTACAAGCTCTGCCATAGCGGAGTCTGACGCTCTGAACTCTGTAACACCCACTTGAAGCGTATCCACTAAATCCCGTTGAATCTCCAGAATCTCCACAACCGATTCAGTGATCATTGCTTCGACCTTCTTTTCATATGTTTTCCTCCTCGTTTGGACTCCTGGAAGAAAACAAAAGTGAATCACAAGCGTAAGACAGATACACTAGAGACCATATCATTTTATGGCTCTTGAATAGTAATGACATCCAGTTTTAAACCTCCTCAGAAACGTACCGAGCGGTTGAGGGAATTTTTCTACCTTTGAACACACTGAAGTGCAGCTGAAGAGGGCCAATGAATGGTTGATTTCAGCGATGGGACATGACACCTGGAAGTTGTTCTGAGACTTGTGCCTATGTAAGGGTTGCGCGATGGAACAGCTTGATGCTTCGGGTGCACAAGCTGATCGCACAGAAAGTAGCGTCCATTTGCTTCGTCGAAGTGGGGTTGCTCTTGAGTTGAGCCCTGACTTGCTTCATCCAATCGGTCGCAATGCTCGGTAAACATGTTTTCTTTTTAAAGCTAGCGAAAAGCTTCCGCAACGTGATACCTTCCCCGCCCACTGCCAAGAGCTGGAGATACAAAGTGTGAAGCAATGATCCTTCCGGCTCTTTCGACGGGTGATCCTGCTCTTTGTCACTTTTACAAACTTCGAACTCCGTCTTAACACCGACTGAAATCGAGTCCTCAACCTTGCTATAGATGATTACATCTTTGTCATCGAGCTGCAGGGGAACATTAACAACACTCTCAACCGTCTCGATCACGACCACTCCTGCTTAGGGGCTACATATTACCGACCACGTTTGACATGGAATTACTAGTCAAATTCGAGGGTAATGTTGCAAGACAAGTTAATTCCTTAATAAATGCAGCAATGCATTGTAACATAGCAATCGAAGCGCAGAGATCAACTTCAAGAAGTTTGCATTCCTGAGTGCAAGAAGAAAATAGATATTTCACAAAAGCTGCTGATACTTCCTCACCTAATAATAGTAGGGCCTCATAACTTTGAGAAATTCCTCGATTGTAACCACAGTTTCAAGCATCCAGACGCTACTGACATTACTTTTAATGAGTATAACATGCAGACTTTTCGCTTAAAATGTGTGCGACACTCTTGGACCCGGAATGGAATTTGACAGAATCACCTCATATGGGGTTTTGTGCGGAGCGGCGGCAGATTCATTGGGAGTTTCAAATGGGGCCAGAGTAGAACCACCGTCTCTCTCCCGAATGTGTCGCCTCACATATTGGCGAGTCACATATTCGCTTTCTTGCGTTTGCCATGGTTCTTCCCTTGATCCCTCTGACTTCTCGCTTCCAGTGACATTTCTTGAACTGTCTCCCCGAGGTAACTCGGACTTTGACACCTCCGGTACCCACTCGATGTCCTTCCGTGTCGAACTTTGTGTAGCAGTCACGGTCACTATAGCAAACGGCTCCGCCATACGTCTCTCTAAGATTTTCCAAACCGCTTCGCGATCCCATCTTCGTTCACCACCAGCGCCAAGGGCAAATTCACTCTCGGGTGTAACAGTCACATAGCGATTTTGTTTCCTGATCCTCATCTCCCTTCAACTAATCTCCTTCACGGCCGCCGAATCGATAGGTCAGCGCAAAGGAAGCTTATCGAACGTAATTACAGAATTGAAGCCGGAACTCATCGACGACTTAATCAGAGGGTCGACAAACTCAACTTCTGTGTCTAAGGTGAAAGGTTTGTGTGAAATACCAGATAGAAATCAATCAGTCGGGTCCCTGACAGAAATTTGACGTCCTTGGCGTGGTCCGAGGGCGAGGGGGGCGGTGGATAGGGGCTGATAGATTGGCCGGCACAACCTGATCGGTCAAGTACAGAAATTTAGCGACTCGCTCATTGAGTCAGTGGAGGAGCGGGTCTCGGCGTGAGGAGTTTCAACCAGGCAAGGTGGTGAAAGGGAAAGAATACTGGTTGCCGGTTGCCCGAAGTCGAGATTGCGAATAATGAAGCAGATAATCGCAGTCCAGGCGACAGTTTTGAAAAAATTGACCCTGATCCATTTCGGTCAGCACCCACCTCCAAATGTGAGTAGATCTCGTCGGATAGATTCCTAGCACGATCGTGCCTTCCTACTCTTTCACAAATAGATGTTTCTGTTAGACGGTGGAGTCATTGGAATCCGCTCCACTGTTCCTCAACAGGGCGGATACTTTAATACGTTCTTCTGATTGTGTGCTGGGCGTGTGTGCAGTAAGGTGCGTTCACCCACAACTGTCAAGCACCCATTTCCTACGCCTCATGAGGAGTGTGTATCGTATTTGCTTCAATAACAAAAGAAAATTCCATCTCTTACACAAGGATAGATATGGGAGCCAATCATTTCATATCACCAGTTTCAGCAGACACTGGCGCCTACTGAAGTTTACAGGTCCATTTGATTGCTCCTCTGTTATAACTCGTGGGATGTTTACGAAATTTCAGAGAATTAAAGGTTTCTTTAATTTTTTTATCTCAAGTTTGAGCCTTCAAATCCGTAGAAATTTCGTCAAGTCGATTCCACAAGTTCATGGAAATATATACTCTCAGCTTAAACATTTTTGTGGACGGTCTGTATCATTTGATAATTTGACGGTTGCATAATTTTTGACCAAATTATTATACCAGGCGTAAAACCACAGGCTTACCGTGCGGAATGCGCCCCATTTTGTATCAAAGTTTTGATGATTGATCACTCCCTCCTGTCAACCGATGTCGATCACATTGACAATCGAATCCATGGACGCATTTGATGCGTTAGGGATCTGTTGTAAAAACATATCATTGCTGGATCAGCAGGAGAATCTATAGTTTAAGAAGATAACCAGCATTTAATATCTTGATATCTGGTGACTTCAGTATTCAATCAGAGCTTTGTGAACTAAATGCAAGCGAAGTCTGAGCAGACTCTTTGCAGAGAACATCTAGGATAATACGGTGTACCAATAAAACCCTGCAGATGATCTTAAGCTAATCTTGCTAATTTAACAGATTATATCCTGGAATTGCTCCAGCGCAGCATCCTCAGTAACTAGATCACCACGGAGCATATTGACGATTAAAAGATGACAGCAATCGAGAAGCCAAATTGTCTTCAGAAATTCTGAGCGGGTGATGTCCTGGAAATTTATCTACAGCTTTGGGCTGCTAAAGAAACGCACTTATGCTGGAGAAGGGAGAGAGGATTGTGACAAGTTGAGTCACAGCTCAGAAATGGGAACAGGAAGGGGACTTGATCAACCAATGACGTGGGGGCATGGGTGCAACGGTATCCTTTCACAGAGATCGAATCAGACAACAACAAGTTCTGGTAGACACTGTAAACCTGGAAACTCATCGCTGAGTTAGCTGAGAGCAATAATGGCTTCAAACTCTGGTGCCCAAAAACCAATAGCATACTTCATCGGAACATTCTGAAACTTAGAATTTTTTTCTGGGTTGACAGAACAAATGCTGCATGAAACGGAGAGACCAGCTTATATGCCACCACCACCACCACCACCACCAGTACACTGGGACCAGCAGTAGTCGATCCGCGATGAAAAGGAAGCGAAAGTTCTAGATGTGTGGACGAAGATCGATGAAGCCGAACTCTGCAAGAGTCGATTTTGATGTTCTAAATAAAGACTTTGAATAAAACGGTGGCCGAAAGCACATTCATTGGATTGCTTCGCCCACACCAGCTGTGTCTGAACCAATGATACTGCAATCCGTTGTCAGTTTGCGCAACTGGGCTCTTACTATATTTAACAGTATATAGCCAGAACCATCGCTTCCCTGAACAGATCAGTAGGAGGGGTGGACTAGCGCAATCTGTTCGTGATAAAGATTATTTGGTCCGCTGGGCATCACAACCATACCGATCAAATACTCGAACAGTCTGCACGATTGGTGATATCTTTACTAAAAACGCAGGATGGTGCTTGCTTTAATTGTTGGCCGGTACTTCAGAGTAAGCTTTCCGAGATGATCTTTTGCCACCACCAAGACTGATTCCACTTCTCAATTGGATCACACATGAACAGATTCTGGAACTTCTTTCGATTGAATGACTTCAACCCACTTGTTGCACAGTATGTCTTGACACCGATTCACCATTGTTTCAAACTACGCTAGTGAGAAATATCCATCGAAAACTAAACAGATTTTTCAGCTGTTTCATGATTTGACGACCTCAGTATTCAGTAGAGTTCAGTTGAGTATGCCACGCAAGCTTGACAATCAAACAATTTCAGCATTTTAATAGTAAAGGTTGCATATTTTTGGTAAAAGCATAGTGAAATTCAATCTTAGTGTCTATTTTTTTCAGATTTTAATCCTACTATTTATTTTTCCCCAACTCATATTTTTGGCTAATTAGCTTGTTATTTATGAATTTAATTTTTTAAAATTATTAAGCTTCATCAAAATATGTAATTGATAAGCAATTTTTAAAAAATTACTTCAATTTCTACATTTATTTAGTATAGGATCTAATACTTTAGTATATGATTTAATATCTTTTTTAATGTGGTGTATGGTTTAAAAAAATTTATATATAAAAAACTCATTAATAATTTTTTTATAATTCCTAAAGAATTAAGATAGTTCTTTAAAGGAAAAAAAATTAGGTCCTTCAAAAACTAAAATCGTAAGATTAGTTTTTTTTTTAATCAAAGAAATAATTTGTGGCATTCTCATTTATATTTTTAATATCAAAAAGATATTTTTTGAGATTAGAATAAATTTTATTATATAAAATAAGCTATTTATAAAATAAAATTTAATTGAATATATCAATCCAAATAAATTTTATTAATAAAAATATATATATTTTTTAAAATATATATGCTGTAATTAATTGATCTCTTTTGGAATAAAATACTATTATAGTTACCACTAATATAAACTTTGTAATTTTTTTAATTCTAATTTGGGAGTATCATAGACATTCTATAAATTATAAATTTAAATAAAAATTTGAAATGATATTAATATCTTCTAAAATTTCATAAATATTATTTTTTTAAAATAAAATTTTAGAAACATGAAACTACTAAAAAGTACTTTTGGCTATATTTTGTTATATTTTTTATAAAAATTTAAATTTTTTAGTATATATATATATATATATATATATATAAGATTCATATATAATATAATATAAAAATACTTTTGGTTTAATATAACATAATTATTTTAATAATATTTTAATATTTTTATCAATTTTAAAATATTAATTGGAGAATTATAAAATTATAAAAGATGATGTTGATGATTAAATACTAATAAAATAATTTAGATTAGTTAACACCTAAAGACTTCTACAAGATATATTTGTTGTAGAACAATATGGATTAATGGCAATTAAGGAAGTTGCTACTATATTTTTAGCAAGATTAATATGAGACTAAGTCAAACAATATTAACATATATCCTCTACCTAAAAATAAAAAGGTATTATTTAAAAGAATTAGTTTTGAGTAAGAAAAGTTTCTTGAGTAAATTTTAAAAACTAATTTAGTGATTAAAATTTCTTGTATAATAAAAATGCTTCAATAATTCAAAATATTAATAAAGAAGATATTAGACAATAAAATTAGGATATTATATATAAATAATGATATAATTAGAATATATTATTTCAATAATTATTATTTATGTAGGTAATTTAATCACTTTTGTAAGTGATATAGATAAGTTGAAGTTAATTAATAATAAATCTTAAAATAAATATAAGATGAATAACTTTAAAAAATTATATTATTGATTTAGACTGAGTTTTAAAAAGTTAAAGCTAAATGTTCCATCATAATGAGTCAATACAAAGCATATTAACTAAATGCTAAAATAATCTAATATAAAAGAATAGAAACCTGTTATGAATCTTTTTGTAGCAAATCTAAAATTGATTAAGTTTACTAAAGAAGATTTTGGATCAATTGAAGTTATAATTAAAGATTTTTTATATTAAGATTTATCATGTAAAAAAAAAAAAAAAAAACAAAAAAACAAATTAATCGTGTAGTTTTTAGTGAGTGTTGTGAGTTGATACATGTCAAATATTAGTCTTTTTAATACACAATCCAAAAGATAATAATGAAGTATTTGAAAGATATAATTATAACTTTGAATCAATATTATTAAGATTAAAGGCTATTAAATTAATTATATAAATAATCAAAGATCTACCACAAGATATATATTACTTTTTGAATAGGAGATTTTTATATGATGGCAAGAGACAACCTAAACTTATATATTCTACTCTGGCTGTAAAAAATATGGTAGCAAGTTGATGTGCAATTGAAGTGGTTTAATTATGAAATTTCTTAAAAGATATTGTACTTGTAAAAATGGAAGAAACAATAATTATGCTTAATAATTAAGGATGTATTATAAAAACAATCTCTTATCAAATTTTTAATCCAAAGATTTACTCAAATGAGTGAAGCCTTATCCAATTAGACTTAATTAGGTTGACTTGACTTAGTTAGAACAACTAACTTGGGCAAAGAAGTTGATAAGAAGATAAAAAGCTAAGATTGCACAAAAGAACTAATGTAAGGAGGAATAACCTCTATTATAGAATCATATATCTATGTGTACAAATGTAATAAATTCCAAATTGTACACATTTAATCTAAGATTTTAATGGATTTTATTTGAGATTTTAAAATGAAAGTTTAATAGAATATTTAAATCTCCTTAGTTTATAAACAAAATTATACAATCATATGGCAAAGTATAAGAAATTACTAAAGATAAGCAAAATCATTCTTTTTCCAAAGACCAGTTGGTAACTATTAAGATATGTATTAAACTAAAATTTTAACAAGTAAATGAGGTATTATTAATAGAACCAATTTAATTAGATAGGTAATTAAATATAAAATATCTAATATTAAGAAGTACAAAAAATTTGCACATTAACATAAATACAGCAATTTATAATATTACTATATTTAAGAGCAAATTGAAGATGGTATTAAATATTTGATGTATTATACAACAAAATATATTATTATTGATGTTCTTACAAGAACAGTTATAAAACTATTATTGACTATAAAATGCATAAAGATTATTATTATTATTTTTAAATTTAAATAAAAATATTATAATATATTAGCTGTAATTAATTTTTAATGTGGATTTTAGCTAAGTTTATACATATGGTGTTATACAATTTTAAAAAATCCTATTTTAAAATTAAATTAAATTAAATTAAAGAATAATAATAGTCATTGGTAACTAATGTTTGCAACAACTAAGACTTTGGCAAAGTTAATCTAAGGTTAAGTCAAAGGTTAAGTCAAAAAACTTTAATAAATATTCTCTACTTATAAATAATTGGTGATAGAGATAAGATAGTAACTTAATATGTTTTATTTTTTTAATATGCATCTTATTAGATTTTATTTTAATTGTACTTAATACTATTTTTTTAATTCAATAAAAATATTCAATTTGGTGTTATTCGATCAAAAAATAAAATTAAAGATTTTTTTTAAAAATAAGATATAATAAAAATTTGAAGAATTAAAATTAAAAAATAACAAAATAACAAAAAAATATTATAAGTTAAAATTTATTTTTTAGATGGTTATTAATTAATAAGAATCAAATTTAAATTAAAAAATAATATATCAAATAAGTGTAATAGAATAAGAAAGAAGTTTTAGGAGTTTGTTCCACAAGTGTAAAAATTTCTATGTGAACATTATTTACTTTATACTATTAAATTTTTCCAATTAATATCTATAAATACTTATTTGACTAGATGTTTATTAGCTAGCTTTGGGCCATTATTAAAATATTTTAAAATATCTTATAAAATATTTATAAAAATACTTGTTGAGACATGTAAAAAAAACCACTTAAAATAAATAGCAAAAACATATTATAGAACTTATAACTAAAATGTGCCATGTTCTTATATATATTATTAAATTTTAAGTTTTAAATTTTATTATTTAATTATAATTAAAATATAAATAGTTTAATAAATTAATTTTAATTTAGTATTAAAAATAATATAAATTTTTTATTTTTTATCATTTTAAATGTTGATACCTTCAATAATATATTACTCAATTTTTTATATATAACTTTTAGTTTTTTAAAATTTGATAAAAGAAATAATTTATATAGGACATTGTTTGTAAGTTATATCATTTATGTCTAGCATTGCATGAAATTGCATGAAATTGCATGAAATTGCATAAAGGATTAAAATATTTTGGTGTAATATGATGTGGATTTATGTAGTTGATATAAATTGCTTGTACAAGAAGAATAGAATTGATATTGATTTAAAAATTTATATATATATATATATATATATATATATATATGATAATAAATTAAATTATATTTAAAAAATTGACTAATCAAGAAGAAATTTAAATCTCAAGGCACAACATTAATTTAAGAATTTTTTATGTTATTCTTATGACTATATTATAGTTTAGGAGAATTTTTGTTCTAAGATTTTTTATAAAAGAAATCAATAGTGCTGTATGAGACTTCAAAAGAGGTTATTAGATGTTTTAGTATGTTTCTTGTTGTAAATTCTATAATATATGTAATTTTTATCAAGAAATGTGTAACATAATCCATTATAATTATCATGTAGTTATTTCTAAAATATCAATGCCAAAAAAATAAAAAAAATCTTCATATCAACTTTATTTACTTTTTATTATCACCTCCAAATTTTTTAAATAGATTTTAATTTTAATTTATTTAATATAAAAAAAATTATATGTAATAAAGTATAATTGTAATCTATAGCAAATCTATATTTCTTGGATATTTTTATGACAATCTATTTATTAAACTTTTAAATACATACATTCTTTTGGAAATTTTAGAGATTTTTTATTTTTTATTTTTTATAAAATATTTAAAATTTAAAATTTTTCTTGATAATAATTTATCTAAAAAAAAATATATGCATATATACACATATTTATTATTTGTGTGTAACAAAAATGCCTATAAGGATGTTTAATTGTTCTAATTTGATAAATAATAACATAAATACTTACAAAGCAAAGCCAACAAGGGATCAAGATGCTCTTACAAAGCAAAGGACAATATACCTTTTTGTGGTCTTCATAAGAGAAAGTTAACAACCCATCTCATTGATCTGCTCCTATAGCAACGTAGGTTGCCGACTGACTGTATTCTGTAGACTTTTAGCACCTCCGTAGTAGACGGATATGGCGTCTAGTCCGTGCTAAATCTGCACTAAATATTTTCTATTTCTGTTCTGTAAATGATGATATCTCGGTAGGTGGGTGCTGGCGTATATGGCCGCGTTTGTGTACTTGGTTGCTATTGACAAATGTGCACCACCAAGCTGAAGTAGAATTATAAGTATGCAATGCCTCCATGATAGTTCTGCGCTCACATAGAATAGAGAAAGTTACGGTACTCTTAGATCCCTTGTCTCGCAGTACTCAAAGGGTTTGCACATCTAGGCTTTCCAGCATGGGCTCCCACGAAGCTCAAAGATCTGAGCAGAGTGAACAGCCGAGGGAGGTAGTTATGAGTGGCAGAGGGTGGTACTATAAGAATTTCCAGGGCTTTGAGTTGGGGCTGATAGGCCTCATGTGTTCAGATAAATATGACGAAGGCAAGATCACTACGATGCAATCCTGGAGTTGTGCAAAATATTTTTGAAACAGCTTTCTAGCTCTAGCTTAGCCAGGTAATAACCCCTAAGCCAAGTGACGTGTTCAATGTATGCCTTGTGCAGATGAATATAATAGGTCTCATTTCGACCAATGGTTCGATTTCGCCATCGACGAGCATTCCCAAAACGACGAGTTTGCCGTTCGAATTATCAGGGATTCGGCGATTCCTGATGCACACACCAAAGTGTAAGATCCTCGTAAATCAGCCATTTAGTCAAGTGCTGCAGCCCTTCTGGTCAGCAAAGCGAAATGTAGATGCTCTTGTTATGATTGCGGTGCGAAAACTTGGTAGTTTCTGTTGCTGTCGTCCGTTTCGAGGCATCGAGCCTGAAGTTGTCAAGCGTTAACAACAGAATCAATTGACATGATTGTGTTCACTTCGTTATATGTGCAGCTCCATTAAAATCGACGGAGGGCTCTCCATGGACTCAGATGGAAAGGTAAAATTCGACGGAGGGGTTCTTACCCAGGGTGAAGGAGACGGAGTCGGTAGATTTAAGCTTTCCTTCATGGTTTCTCACGAGAAAGGTCCAAAGAAGGAAAAAAAGAGGGGTAATGGATGGTACTATGATGACTTCCCAGGGTACGAGATTTATATGCACGGCCTTACGAATGGGGACGACAGTCTTGTCGAACAGGGTAAGGACTATGAACTCGTTCGTTCTCCTGTGCCTTAGCCTTGATACTGTTTCAACTTAATCAGCACAGAGAGGGTTTGTCATCGAGGTGTCTGACATGCGATGAGTGCTTGTTGTGGTGTTTGCAGATTTTTCCAAGAGATCGTTTTATGATCAATGGCTTGATTTTCACTTGGACGAGACTTCTGAGGTGGTTGTATTGCGATTTGTAAGGAAACAAGCTGTTCGGCCTGCTCGCACCAAAATGTAAGGAAAAAATTGATGCAGTTCAATTTTGTAAAACTCATTGGAAATTGAAATAGTGCTGAAGCCTTGAGCTAAGGTCTCGCGATGCTTGAAGGAAGATGGCACAGCCATTCTCCGAGTATCCTCCTCCAGTGCATTCGCCTTGTAATTGGTACATGTCAATGTACGTCATTAATCTTCGAAAGTCAAGTCATGTGCAGTTTGATAATCCGCAATGGCTTCCATTTCCCATGCCACAGATTATGCATCTCATCTCCAGTTGTATGCACAATCAAGATCGGCTGACCATGTGGCACTTGAGTTTCTCGGAAAAATGTTTGCAGTGGAAGTTTTGAACTGTAATTCAATGCTGGGAAAGGCTTGACTGGTAGCTCTGATAGATGCCCTTGAGATGTGCAGCTCCGTGAAATTGGAGGGAGGGCTCTCTGAGATGTCGGACGGAAAACGAGTAGTTTTTGACGGAGGGGTTATGAATCAGCGACGTGGTGGAGATGGAGTGGCCAGATTTGGGCTTTCGTTCCAAGTTTCCCACGTAGAACCTCCGATGCGCTCCACCTCGACTTCCTCTGGTAGCTGGCTTGAGGCCCAAAATATGCTCTATACTAATAACTTTCTGCTTAATGAATTAACCAGGTAATTTCATCACTACGACTTCTCTCCTTCACTTCTAGATCTTCCTCCTTCAGCCGGTCTGTTGGGTGTGGGGCACACTGCACCCATTTCGTGTCATAGTCGATCAACCCCTGTGCGGCGATATCAGATGTTGGTCTGCGCTGCCAACGGCGATCCTGACTGATGCTGGTTATTTCTGAATTCTTGCAGTGCGAAGTACCCCAACCTACCCTTTTTGATCTAGGATCTAGAATTGTGTACGATCTTGTGACCTACTCCTCTGGGCACATCTTTCCTATCGCCGAAACAATTCAGGAAGCAGATCTCGGAGTCTGGTCTAAGTGAAGTCATGTATCCAGTGGATGGGAGCAACAATCCAATGGATTGTTGCATCACCGCACCCTCCGACTTCATCAAACACGGACAAACCTCAACGCTTGGAAGGGTTCGGAGGATGTATGCAAAAATATATATATAATATATATATATGCTATTTTTTTTGTTTTTGTTTTTTTGATGCTTTAGATTAGTTATTTAATAGGTATTAGACATCAAAGGTCCTTACTCCCTATAGTAGGCCAAGGAGCAAATTACTACATATGTTTAGTCATAATTGTTATGCTATTATATTTGTATGCCATAATATTGATTTACATTTTCTTTCTTAATCCTATAAGGTCCTTGGCCATCTGAGATTTGTCCCATGACTTATTGAACAATACTTCATTGCCTAATTTTCCTGATTTGTTGTAAATTTCTTTTCATATCAGTTTGTCATAATATATTAAATTATTCTAAATCATTTTATAAGTGTATGAATTTTTTTTATCTCTTTCTTAAAACAAAAAAGTATTTTATTATATCTAAATTGTTTATAATCGAATTCTTCTACAAAAAAGAATCAAATTATGTCGAAGCAATTAAACTATGTAAATTGGAATATTGTAAGTAATTTTTTTTTTGTAATTTTTATTTTTAATTTTAAATACTTCTTCTTTATAAAAAAGGTTTTCAAGGACCACATTATCTTGGACTTGAAGCCAATTTATATATTAAAGAAGTAGCCTAATTCCGAATATGCCTTGCTTGGTAGCATTTCTAAAATCTACAAAATATAGTTATTAATATACTTGCTTTACAAATTATACAATAACCAAGTAAACTAGGATTAGTTTGAATCCTTTATGCATTAACTACAACTCTTTTGTGTCAAATTAACCAAATTAATATATTTTTCTTTTTATACTTTAAATTTTAATCACTATAAATTATAAATTTATAAATTATAAAAAAAGAAAAAAATAAAAAAAACTTCTTTTGCATTTGTTAAGACTTTTGGACTTATGTATTGAATGCAATATTTTTCTTCTTATTTATATTGTGTAGTTCATAAAATCTAATTCTAAAATCTAATAATATTTATTGAGATCAAATAATACTTTAACTATTATTATATAAAATAATATAATTTCTTTTTCTTCTCTATATATGTCTTTAAATTTTAATACCATACAAATAATCTTCACAAATCTTTCTATTGTGTTTTAACCAATTATCGTATTATTAGTTACTCTTATTTCTAAGGCTATAGATAAAGCTAAATTATAATAGAGAACTTAAGATTACATACCTATTGTACAAATCTTGACTTTGATAAGACCATATAAGGCAAATCAATTGTTTTCTTATAGTCCTACTTGTTAATTATGCATTTAAAAAACTAATGTAAATATAAAGTCTTCAACTAATTTGTGTAGTCTTATCTAATCTTTGACATTTGGTGGTAAAACTCTCTTCTAACTTCATTTTTCAATTCCTTGAGTATATAGATTAAATATATTTATTAAAAATAATAGCTTTAGATGTGAGTTTGAATTCTTCATCTATTATTTTCTATGATTTAAACCAATTGTAAAAATCTTCAAAAATATTATTGGCCAAATACAGTCTATTTTAATATAGTTTTATAATTTGTTCTAAATTAATGTATATGTTAAGAAGTAGATAATGACAATCCCACCATAAGAATAAAATATATTTTTTGTGTCTTATTGTAGAAATAGCTTATTTTCTTCAATACAAAAGTTTGATGCAAATGTATTTTAGAAGATATAAAATCTACAATTTCTACAGACAAGATACCTTAAATATGCCTCTTCACAGCTAATATTTTTTCAAGGTTGCTACACTTTGAATTGCATCTTCATAGATTTGGACTTGTTTTTTTAATATAATCTTAATTGGTGGATCTAAGTATGCTCTTATTACATGTTTCATCCTATTACCTCAACTTTTTTCTTTTATTTCAACTAAACATATTCTTATCTTTTAGTTTCTAAATTCAATGCTATTGAATGTGATACTAACTAGTATATGTATTGTGTAAAGTAATATACAACCAATACTATTTTTTAGTAGATATTATCTTGTATATTATATATATATTTCTAACATATTATGCAAAATGTTATATCTTTTATAGCTATCATTATGTGGATCTAAATTTTATTCTCTTAGCATAATTATAATTTAATGTGGTGCAAAAGATTATGAAAATACCTTGAATGTATGAAATTCATGTATAATTATTATAGTATTATGTGCAATGATTTCAATTATATTATAATATGACTATAAGATGCAATTTCTTTCAAATAACATATGTGCTTTTGAAAACAAAGAATTAAACCTTATTACTACAATCTAAATTTTTTTTGTTAAAAAATAAATTCTATTTTATCTTATTTTATTTTAGCCTTATATACTTATGTGGTTTTAATTTTTTATTTGACATCCTATCATAGTGCATTTGATTTATTTTAAAATTCATCTATAACTCAAACATATATTGTTAATAATAAAATTTCCAATTGAAAATTATTATGGTGATTTTGATTTTATTTGCTCCCTTATAAATTCTTTTTTTTTCTCAAAAGAGGCTTTTTATTGTAATTATTAATATATTCTACTTCATTCTAATTCTAAAATTTTTCCTAGTATCTCATTAATTATAAGCTATTATATTTGATAGTTTTGTCCTAGTATGGTCTAAGGTTATGTTATTAACTTCAATTCTAGACTTGTTATTATCTTAATATATTAAAACTTTTTTTCTCACATATTTAAATTAAAAGAATTCTTTATAAATTTGATGATAATAGTATTTTTTTTTGTTTTATTATTGATGTTAAATCAAAATAAAACCATCTTCCTCTAATGTTTTGCTCATAGATTTTGTATTTATATATTTCTTTGCAATCCTAGAATTTATATTCTTGTGACTTATAATTTGCTTTAAATTTTAATAATTAAATATTTATCTATAATTAGAAGTTAATAAAAAAATTATTTAGTTATATTTTATTTGATTATTTTTTCCAAACAAAAATATCTTATGATTAAGTCTACAAAGTTTTTTTTTTTACTTTATTTTTTTTAATAATTTTATTTATATATTATTAGATTCAATATTAAAACTTTAAATTTTAATCTATTTTTTTATTTTAAGACCAAATAGAATTGAAGCTTTTAAAATAGATTAATTTCTAGAATTTTTTTTAAAACTAGCTCTAAATCAACTACATGGATTGAATTGTAGCTCAATACCTATTGCATTTAGAAAGTAGGTTGAATAATCTCATACACATATACACACACTACTAAAACAAAAAAACCAAAAAATAAAAAAATAAAAGTAACTCCAAGTACATAGAAATATTAAACAAAGCCAAGGCCAATTTGGCCTCTTTTACTTGTTCCATGTACTATTATTGAAGCTCCTTTCATAATGGTGCACCCAATTAACATCACCTCAATGTAGAAGGTTAGTAGTATTAATTAGAATTGGTTTTATTAATTTCTTAACTTCTCTTGGATTTATCCTTATATTGTGGACATATCCATCTTTTAGTAAGGATTTGATTTAAAGATAGTATCAAATACCTCATATATCAACTTATTGAATAAATATTATATAAAATTATTATTGCAATTCTATGAATTCTTATATATAATATACACTTTAAGCTAGCTAGAATAATATTCAAATTAAGATTAACACTACTATCTATATGTGACAAATGACAAGGATTACAATATCTATAATGATTCTTTTAAATCCCTCCATTACAGCCACCTTTTTCTAATACACCACTCAAAAGTACCTTCTTAACTTTTAAAATGACTCTACTTGCCGTTACATCTAATATAGTTGATTCAATTTGTTGTAAGTATACATAATCATTTAGTGCAAACCTTTGTAATTGTCGTTAGTATCCTATTCTTTAAATAGTGGCATATCTTAAGATATCATAATATTGAATAATACTAAGATTATTAAATATTATTAATATAATATATTGAAATGTAATCATTAACTTCACTTAAAATTTTAATTGGAACTCCAAAATGACTAAAAATTCAATTAAAAAAAGCATAAGCTATTCTTTCACTAAATTTGTCAAACAATACCACCAACTCTATCTGTTTAGAGAAGTGTTCAATCATTACCAATACATATTTGTTATATCTTTTAGTGATAGGCAACAACCTTGCAAAATCCAAACTCCATTAATATCATAAGCCTATAATAGGTAAAGATTACAAAATTGGTATTAGTGCATTAAATGAAGTATGAACTTAGTTACATACTTGATATCTAGAAACAACTTGTTATACATCTTCCTATATATCAACCTACTAATATTAACTTTACAAAAGAATTTAAGTTCTCTTAATTTCAAAATATCTCAATTCTTTATAAATGTGAAGTATCAACTTTTTACATCCTTATAATCTTCGTATTACATATTTATTTCTATTTGGCATTTTTTAAAGTAAATGAACCCCCTCTCAATTAAATATTTTGGCTTATTATAGGATCTTGTCTCTCTCTCTCTAGAAGTCACATCAAGTAATAATTCTTCTTTTTTTAGATAATCCAATATTGATTTATCATCAATAATATCTTTGGTACCTCCAAAAAAAAAATATTTTTTTTATTAAAAATATTTTTTGATGATTTTGTATTCATCATCAATAAATTAAAGAGGTTTTCTAAGTTATTTGACTCCCAAGTAATGTAAAAAGTCACAAGAGAATATTCTCAAGATTTTTTTAATATTAAAGTAATAAAGAAGCTACTCAAGAAGCATCCTAGGATGACTTGGGATAAAACCTTCTATAAGAAGTTATCTAAAAGCTTTCTAATTCTTAATATATATAGGTGTCAAGGAAAAGGAGCTCCTCAATCTCAATAATGCATGTCTTGTGGTTTAATTTTAACCTTCTAGTCTTATTTTTATACTTGTATTATATTGCTTTATAATAAGACTTATATATCCTATTATCTTGTTATAGTCTTGTATAAGTTCTTAATCTGATCCATAACACATGCCACCTTGGCACTTCTTTCTCATCCTCTCAAACATGCTACCTAGTTCCTATAAAATCCTTCTTGCTTAGACACAGATTTTTACTTAATCCATTAATATCCATATTGATCAATCATGTTTTATGCACCACCTTAAAGTCATATTCTTATAGTATCAAGGTCTATCTTGCAAATTTGTCAATCAATTTATTAGATTCTATAAGCCAGTCTAATGGTTGATGGTCTTTTATTAAGAAAAGTTTCCTACCATATAAATAACATTGAAAGTGTGTAATTGCCTAAATCACAACTAAACATTTTCTTTTATATGAATTATTATTGTTTGATCTACTAGTGTAAACCACCACAAATTCCTTACTTTCATCATTAGTTTGAGTAAGTATAATTCTAATGCTTAAAATACTCTAACTAATATGTAATTAAATATAATTTTAGTCCATGCTCTATTAAGTATTTTAATACTATTTTAAAATATTTTTGATACTTTTTTTTTATATTATTAATAAAAATAAGGATATTATCTATATAACATCTTACAAAAGATAATCCTATAAGTGCTCTATCCATCATCCTTTGGAACTCAATGTATACATTCTTTGATTCAAATAGTAGAAACTTCCATTGATATAATCTATCATTTATAAATTCATCAATTTTTTAAAATATTATCTTATATTTATCTTCTTTTTTTACCAATAGTTGATAATATTTACATCTTAAATCCAAAATACTAAAGACTTTGATATATCTAATGGTATCAAATATTTTTTCAATAGTAGGTATAGCATATCTATCTAATTTTGATTTTTTTTTATTGATAGGCCTATAATCACCACACATTTGTTTCTATATTCAATTATCAATGATATCCTTCTTAGAAGGCATTACTATAGTTGATGTATATTCTCCATTAGAAAATTCTACAAATTTGGTATCCAAAAGTTTTTTAGATTGAGCTTTTATCAATTTTTTTTTTATTTTATTATACTTATAAAGTTTGTAAAAAATAAGAGCATCATCTAGTAAATAAATTTTTATTTTTTATCCCTTTAGGACATCTATATTTTTCAATCCAAAAACAAAACCATCTTTGAATTTTTTTAAAAAATTATTGCTCTTCTTGTCTTTCTATTCCTCTTTCAAGTTCCATATTTGGTTTCCAATTTTTTAATATTAATAGTGGCTTGTCTTCTTTTAGAATAGGTGGCACTCTTTGTAATTGCTATGTAATTCTATTAGGCATAGAGTATTTTTTCTTTGTGCCAAGCATGTCCAACAATTCTTTTTTCTCCAAAAATAATTTTATTTTGTTTGTTATCTTGGCAATTCCAATGACCAATAACTTTTCTATATACTCTTTAAAGATCTCATAATTATTTGAAGATGATGCAAAATATCCCTCAAGTAGTTTTTTTGTATCCTATAATTTTTAATAATGTAATGGTTGCTGTTCTTTGTCCCTAGCTATTTCAATATCTAAATTAAGATTAGATAGATTTCACATTACAACTTATATTTCTAAAAATGGTAGCATAGATTACTTTGTAGTATACAAATATTATTGCTCTTCCAAAGCAATAGTTATTATCCATGTTAAATAATTTAAATCTATTGCTTATCCAATTAAAATCCTTCGTTGATACTCATAGATAGAATAATCAAATAATTATATAGTATTAGTAAAAAATCCTATAGCATACTATAGCTCATTTGCATTAGGTTCATTAGTCATATATTATCAAAGACATAAGATTTATTCCAATTATCTAGTTAATATGGATAGGTAGAAATAAATAAAAGTAGGTTGATTCAGTAATATTATAGAAAGAAGCTTTCTAGAAGCTTCATAGATGTGATTTCACCTTTATATATGTCTATAGGTGATTGATAGGGTAGAAACTTAGCCAACAAGTTAGCCACATGTTGTATATATTGGTAGCTTGTGGAACAAGCTAAGTACATGGCTCACATATAAGAAATTTGTCTTGCAAGTTTGATACATGTTTTGCAAATTAGACACATATTGGAAGTCATATAGAATGCCATTATTATGTTGTAATAACACATTTATATAATGAAAATTATGAATAAGGATAAATTCTACTTAATACTTAGTTATCTTGGTTCCTTAGATAAAAGTTAATTATTAAAATTTTCTTCTAGGTTATAGAAATTATTTCATAACTTTAAAAAAAGCCACAAGTTAATAAAAA
Organism: Physcomitrellopsis africana; assembly: GCA_036785485.1. Lineage (NCBI taxonomy): Eukaryota > Viridiplantae > Streptophyta > Bryopsida > Funariales > Funariaceae > Physcomitrellopsis > Physcomitrellopsis africana. The sequence goes on from JAWRVF010000147.1 coordinate 94,218, forward strand.
TAGAATAAGAGAAGTAAAAAGTTAGTATGGTAGATACCAAGGTTGAGTTGAGGATAGAATTAAGTTTAAAAATCCTTAAAATAAGTTGGATTAATATCCAGGGGATGACTGGATATGAGACAAGATCAAAATCAGATCTCTAGCCATAAAAATGACCACCGAAGGCAGGGGTTGGGGACATTTAGAGATCGGCAAGTAGGATTTAAGTGAAGATTTTGAGGGGATTTCAAAGGCAAAAAGTTTGATTTTATAGGATTTGTGAGAACAAAGCATGGATTATTCAAAATTAGGGTTTGTATTGACAATTTGGATTTTATGTAATAGAATTAGGGCTAGCACTTTTAATAGCTTTGTGCAATTAGTACAACATCTATAGTTATAAATTTGATAGTATCTAGTTGATTGGATGAGCTAAGAGTATAAATTTTTTTGTAATAATCTAATGATGCAGCTAGGAGATATTTGCTCATTAGTGCAAAGAGATATTAGAAGTTGGCAGTTTGAAGTTGTTTAGGGATTTTACAATATCTAGAGATCTATCAATTAAAACAAGGTGAAAATTGGCATAGTCTTAAAAGATGAAAAGACCAAGCTATGCACTAAGTTTGACCTAGAGTTAATAGTTGGAGAAGGAGAAGTTGTTGTTGGCATATCTGTATCAAACTCTGAGTAAGATGTCGAGAGACACCAGTGCAAAATTTTGGCATTATCTTACAATTTGTAAGTTGGATTGGGTTGAAATTTTTTGAACATATAGATGACTTATAGTGGTATTTGTATAAAAAAAATTGTATAAAGTAAATGGTCAAATTAGAAATTATAGCTTATTAAAGCTCACTAATCAAGATTAAGACTTGTGAAGAAAATCTAAGTTGCCTTATTGTAAAGGTAACAAAGCAATTAGAATTATGTGTAGTTGAGATTACCAAGAAGAATATATATTTGAACACTTTTATATCAGATTTAAACACTTTTGCATTGAAATTTGGATTGTATTCTTCTTATATAGAATAAAACCTATTAGGATTTCTTGCATTTTATAAACACAACCTTACATTCTACAGCCAAGTGCTTGGTGTATTTTCAAATCAAACAACACGTAATACGATACCGCCACATAGCTCTTAAATAGATAGTATATATAGAGATAAGAATGAAGCCTTCTTTACTCTTATCAATTCTTTTCTTGCTTCTAGTTTAGTTCAAGAGTCATTATATTTTGTAGTCTTTGGCAATAAACATTCTAATTTTTTATTGAATATATATACTTTCTTATTTTTATTTTGTCATTATTTTTTGATATAGATTTTATTAATTTATATATCTTCTTTCAATTTGTGTCCTTCACAGATTGACAAGAGTCTATATATAATATAAAAGCTTTATCTTTTTTTTAGTTAAGAATGGATTACATCTTCTTTTTGATAAGACATAAGAATATTAGAAGTTATGGATTACACACTTTTAAATTGATATTGCCCTAGAATTTATTTATTTTTTTTAGTATTTTATTTTATATTTTTTGAGTGAGAGTAAATATCTTTCTTTCTACCATCATAGCAAAGCTTGCTAAAATGAAGAGCATAATGGCATAAATAAAATAAAAAAATGAAAAAATTAATGATTGCAATGCATTAACTCAATGTACCACTACAAAGAGCAACAAGATTAGTAGGAAGTGAAGATATAGAGATGATTGGAACTGCTTTAATATCTATACCAAGCCATAGTACTTTATCTATAATAGAATAATGTTCAAGCATCAACAAACCAATAATTAATTTGCTTGAGAAGTTTGATGGTATAAGATCTAAATTTCAAGGATTTATCAATCAAATACAACTGGTAATTGAATTTCAATCTCAAAGTTATTTAGATTCTATTTTATTATAATTTTTATCTTTTTTTCAACAACGTGATCCAATATTAAATAATTTGGAGGCATTTTTAACAAAGTTTTGATTTATGTATAGAAAACATGATGCAATTTGTGTTGCAACCAATAAAATCTATATCTTGCAATAAGGCAATTAACTAATAACATAATATGCTTTATAATTTTCATAACTAGTAATTGATATCAAGTGAAATGATGCTGCACTCATCAACCAATTTTTCTATGGATTACAATATGAGATAAAGAAATTGATGCTCAACTTATCTTATCCTCACACATTAAGTTAAAGAATTGACTTTGCTGTAAAGTGTGATAATTGGCTTTTTGAATTTCAATTTGAGAGTTGCACAAGGGAGCCTTAATATTGTCATGTAATATGAACTTCTATTTGAGAAAACACTAGATACTTGACTGTGGAGAATTTACTTGAAAATTATTGGCAAGAGTCTAGTAAGTGATTTGTTCTTAATAAAAAGGACAAATAATATAATGATATTATAAAAGAAAAATTATATTGATAAATCCTTTTGTATTTAAATAGATTTATACAAAAAGATTCAAATTGTCATAAAATCCTTCAATACCTTATTTACTTGCAAGGACTTATTTCTTTCTAAATTTTAGAGTTCAATAACTCTTGATCAAATTATTTAGTTTCTACTAACATTTCTTTAGAATATAGATTATACTCTTAAGTTTCACCACAAAAAAAAATCAACCATAAATTTGCTTTCGATCATCTGATATCTTAAAAATCCTAGCAAGTGCTTAAAATCCTAGCTTAGAGACACTTGAGCACTATTTTCTTTATATCTCTCAAATCCAAAATCCTAATGCCACAAAAGTTTTGCATATAGTCTTGTGACATAAATATATACACTTTTAAAAATTTTGAGTAAAAAATTTATCAAATTGCCTAAGATATAGCTCAAAACATAACCACTAGTTAAATGGGATTACTTACTGCCCTCAACTTATAAGTACTAACTTCAACTCCTAATATCTCTTTTATTTCAACTTGAATTTCATCAAGTTATATATAAAAAGTATAGCCACAAAAGTGTTCTTTTCAATCTTAATTGCTGATCTACTATTGCTCTTTGTACACACAAGTTATGTCCAAAAGAGTGACAATAGGTATAATTTTGATACCTTAATTTTGAGCGCCTATATCTCTTTCATATAAAGTCCAAAGATGGTATAAGTTTTCATTGAAACCAATAAGTTAGCCACGTATTGCACATGTTGGTAGCTTGTGGAACAAGCTAAGTACGTGGAGCACATATAGGAAACTTGTCTTGCAAGTTTGACATATGTCTTATAAATTGGACACATGTTGGAAGTCGTATAGAATACCGCCACATAGCTCTTAGGTAGATAATATATATAGAGACAAGAGTGAAGCCTTCTTCACTCTTTTCAACTCCTTTCTTGCTTCTACTCTAGTTCAAAAGTCATTATATTTTATAATCTTTGGCAATATCCATTATAATTTCTTCTTGAATATATATACTTTCTTATTTCTATTTTGTTATTTTTCTTTGATATAGATTTCATTGATTTATGCATCTTCTTTTAGTTCGTGTCCTTGATACATATTCCATACCACTTGTATCAAAAATAATATTTGATCTATCTCCATAGAATGTATATGATTTGGAAAAGCTGACAAATGTAGGGATTATTTTTATGATTCTCCAACTATGTTAACTATAGCACAAGATGATTTATCATCCTATCTAATATCATGAAGTCTCTAATGAAGATTCAAAATATCTTGTACAAATAAATGAAATGGCCATTTTGTATAATTATAAGTAACTTGTAAAATAATTAGAGGAACCAAATTAATCCACCATTGATAAGCTCAATGAGCCTATGATCCTATTTTAGCTGCATTAATAAATACTAATGAATCCAAAACAATATGAATATACTTAGTAGTCTTTAAATTTCTTTCTCTAGACTTAGAAATAATAGGTATATTTTCAATGATATATCATGGCTTATGTGATTGTATAATTTAAAAAATATGAAGAATTCTAATGGATTTTTGAAATAAAATATTCTTCTTGTATTAAAGTCAATTTAGATTTCTTATTATAGATAAGTCCTAACAAAGCAACCTTACAATATTTAAATTTATTAAACCATCTATTCTAAGTTGAGCTTCATCAATCAAAAAAATATCTTATATTAATATAGTGAAAGAATTCATTAACACATTAATGTGTCCAATAGCCACTTTCTTAGCCACATGATCATTGTTAATATATAAATACTTATTAATTTTGATACCTATTTGTAAAATAGCTATTAATTTAGTACCAATACCACCAAATAATTTCAATAAAAAAATATCTTATTTATGAAGTTATTAGGTAATTGATTTTGTCACTATTAAAGAAGGTTCATAAATATTATAATCACCCCAACCTCCTTGAGTGATAAAAATTCATCCTTCCATACTTTTTTCAATATATCCTTGACTTATTAAAGAAGTTCATTTTTAGATTTTTATATTGGTATTATCTTATTCATAATAGTTAAATATAATTTTTATAATCAATTTCTTTAAAGGCTATAAGATGTAGTAGAAGCTCTTCTTGAGTAGGCAATTCATCCAAAATACGACTTATTGCTCCCATTATAGCATATTCAACATAATATCTATATTTCTCATATATAAATTATGTAGGTAGAATAACTTCTTATCTATCACCACCTTGTATCTAAGCATATATGAAGCTGTTTCATTTTTTAAATCCAATGTAAAATCCATAGGATATAATATTATAGTAGCCACCAATACATCATAAGATACAATCTAAATAACAATAATTTTAGTCTTAATTCCAAAACATCATTAAGTTGCAATTTAATCAATAATGAATAGATTGTAATATTAGTGGTCTTTTTTAATTTATCCATAAATTAATCAATAATAAAAGAACAAGGCTCTAATATATTTTTGTGTAAATCTAAAATTTCAATAGTAGCCTTATATAATATCAATGGTTGAACTCAAGAGTCTAACAAAATCCTTTTATGTATAAAAGTTTTATCTTTAAGTCCTAAAATTTGTAGCAAATCTTAAATATTGTCTATCACAACAACTCTTGGTGTGATAGAAGAGATTTTAATAGTTAGTCTTTATAATATGGTTTGAACTTAAGTTATTATTGCATAAAGACTAGCGCATTCTAATAACTCATCCTTTAGATTACCTTCTTTAAATGTCCTTACTTTTGTTGCTATTATAAATTGACTTCCTTTAGCCCTATATATAATAATTATAATTTCTAATATTTCAATTATATCAAATCTAAGTGCTCTAATCATTTGAAAAGAAAATAAAGGTATCTCACAAATAATTGTTGTTGTAGTTGAAACTCCATTTTTATTTTGTAATTTGGCATGATTTCTATAAGAAATTATAATCCTTACATCCTTGTATAATTCTTGTGGTGCCTTGAAACTCAAATCTTTTAAGATCAATGATTTAAGTATTCTAATTTGTTGCTATATATTTTCAACTTGTAGATCTAATAAACTAATAATATCCTCTTAGCACATCCTATTGTATTTGTGTTCTAATAATCATTAAATAATCCAATTCATTCATGTCACATAAAGACTTATGCTATGATCCATAAAATAATAGATTTTGCTTCTTTTCTATTGTAGAAGTATTGTTGGTTTTAAGTGAAGCTACAATTAATGTCAATTGATCTTCAATTGTCTTATAACAAGAATCATCTTTATTCTTATGCTTTTGGCTTTCTATCTTCTTATCATAAAATTTATTCTTTTCCTTTGAAGTCTTAGATTTCTATTCCTTGTCATCTTTAATATTTATTTAGATTTCTTCACATTGGCTAGTTTTAGCTTTGGATAAAGAATCCAATACTTAATTATAGAACAAGTAGAAGATCCATACCTTGAGCAATATTTTTTCCTAGGTGGCTTATACTTTACTTCCCCTTATATTCTTTTGCTCAAAATATATTGATATGGTTGTCTTAACAAGAAAAAACTTATTCTTTTCAATAGGCTTGGAAGTATTTTTTATTATAGGCATGACTATATTATTTTTCAAAATTAATTACAATGAAATATATGGCCAAAAATACATATTCCAAGGTGGGTGGATTTTTAGAAGATAAATTCAACTTTTTAGCTCTAATCAATTCTTTGGCTTCAAAGTTTAGAATGTTGTATCAATAGTGGATAGTTTAAAAAATAGTGACTCTTTTAATATTATCTTTTAGTTAAAATTGGTGGAATTTTAATATTTTGATTAATTGTTGGCCCATGTAATTAAATTGAAGTATCTCAAAGAAATTTAAAATAAGATTAAATATAAATTTTATTTGTTATCTTCAATCTTTATTCTTAAATCCATATTTACTTCACTTGTAAGATTATTATTTCCAATTTTATATCCTTCAATTTATACTTGTCTTTCAAACAAATATTTGAAATCTAGTGTCCAATAATTCTTGAACTTTTTAATTTATGCTTCATATTTGATTTCAAATTTTTTAAATAATTATATATAGAGACACCTTTCAAATGTTAAAAGAATACTTTTCATACATTGTAAAAATTTAATCTTGATCTTTTTTTAACTTGGCCATTATACCATGCTCTAAATTCAATGGTCAAGTTATTGAATTTAATAGTATTTGTCACGAACTTTTTGTAGTCTTCTAAAACCTTATATAGCTTTTTAAAATCTTTTAAAATCTTCAAGAATTGTCTTTAGTCTTCTAAAAATCTTTTCTAGTCTTCAAGAAACCTTTAGAATCTTCTTCAATCTTCCAAAATCTCTTGTAGACTTTTAGAGTCTTCTAGAATCTTCCTCAGGCTTCTAAAATTTTCTAAGATATCCTTAGAAGGTCCAATAGGACATAGATCTTGTAGTATAAAAAAGAGATAAGACTGAGGAGCATCTCAATTTTGCCAACACAAATCTTAGAGCAATCCAAAGTATTGTCTTGTTCTTGATATCAAACTAGTCTCTTATTCTTGATTTGATTCTTGTTCTTGTCTATCCAGCTTATTATTCTTAAAATTATTTTGTAATCTTCTCCTTCTTTCTTTGTTAACCTGCTATCTTGCATCCATGACAATTTGGCAAGATTGCTTATATAATCATATTAGAGCTTTGATTTCTTGATAGACAGTGGATTATCTCTCTTCAAGATATTATTACGTTCTAGAGGAGTGTAGACTACCTCCCTCTAGATTGATATGCTTACTTGTTGTAATTGATTTTTCTTCACAAAGAATGGATTATCCTTTTCCTAAGATATATCACTATATTTAAGACGTTGCGGATTACCTTCTTCTAAACTAACTGTCTAGAAGTATTCTTTTTAGTATAGAAAATACTACACTAACAACTTATTGATTTTTTCTTTTTCAATATGGAAATAGATCAGGTTAATGGAGGTGCATCCTCACAAATAGAGAATAGAGTGGCAACTCTTGTAGATCTTTGAGCTCTGTTGGATATCGTACAAGAAGAAATGGCATTCCTTTGCAATTCAAAAACAGAACCGCAAATAGAGCAAGTATCCAAAGAAACTAAGCAAGAGATTCATAATTTACAAAAAAAAATTATTCAATTGAGGGAAGTAAGCAGTAGACAAGCTATGCACATAATTCCTCTAGAAGTTCCAAGGATTGTTATAAAGGAGCCAAAAGCAAGTATATTTGATAAATTTGATAGAATAAGATCCAACTTTTGACGATTTGTACAAGAAGTACGACTTTACTTATTCAAAAGTTGGATCTTATTCTATCGATATTACAACTATATCTTTTTTATTACCTAGATGGATTCACTCAAGTCACTTTTGTGGACACCCTTTTATCAAAAAGTACTCAATCATAATTTGCGCCACTATTGGAAAAAAATTCTTTGATCCTATATAATTTGGAGGCTTTTATGGAAAGATTTATTATTGCATTTGGAGACAATGATCGAGAGAGGGTGGCAAAAAAGAAGATTCAAAATCTACAACAATGACAACATTCAACAGCAATGTATGCTACAAAATTTTAACAACTTACTTGTGATCTCAATTGGAATGATAAGGCTTTTATGACTCGATTTTGTTATAGCCTAAAGGATGATGTAAAGAATTTATTCATTACAATGCCAAGAGTTGAAAGCTTAGAGGAACTCATAGCTCAAGCCATTACTTGTGACAATCACTTATTTGACTTACGATAAGAAAGGCATTCAATTTTCAGCAATATCTATTAAAGAATATCTGTTATATCTTCTAGAATATCAGAGAAGCCATCAATATATTCTGAACCCATGCAAATTGATGCAGCTCAATTCAAGCCATTAACATCAATGGAAAAGACTAAATGCCAGCAAGAGAATCTATGTCTATATTATCAAAGATTCAATCACAAGACAACATATTGTCTAAACAAGTGTAGAAAATTCAAGGCACGAGGTATAACATCTAAATTAGAAAGGTCAAAAAACAAAGACATCCAACTACAATAGGAACCTTGCACTTGAACACCCTCAAATCTAAAGCACCAGAAAAAAGTCTCTTCCTATCTCCAGACCCAATATCCTATTTTATACTTCATATATATATGAAAATCCTAAAACAAGAAATTTCTACTAAAATCCTTTTAGATACTAGAGCCTTAGTATGCTTTATGGATAAGAATTTTGTAACCAAGCATAATCTAGTATTTGTAAAGAAGATCCATCTTGCAGCTGTTGAAGTCTTTGAAGGATGAAACCTTGTATCAGGAGATGTTATTGAAGAAATCCAACCATTGGAAGTGATTAGGAGATCAAGTATCACAAATTATTTTCAACATCATTCAATGTCTAATAAATCTTATTATCATTGGACTCCTTTGTTTTGAATTACATAATCCTAATATTGATTGGAATTTGAATTACATAATCTTAATATTGATTGAAAGCTGCATTTGCATTGTATACTATCTCAATGAAAGATCCAACGGAGCAACTGAAGTAGGATATTCCTGATTAATATTGCAATCTTAAAGATATATTTGAAAAGAAAAAAGCAGACATATTATCAAAACACCATCCTTATGATTGTGCAATCAAATTACAAGATAGAGTTCAATCTCCATTTGGTCTAATTTATAATGTGTGATAAATGAAACTTACGGCCTTACAAAAATATATTTATGAAAATCTAGCCAAGAATTTTATTAAACATTCAAAATCACCTATGGGAGCTTTTATCTTGTTTGTGAAGAAAAATGATGGTTCTTTATATATGTGTGTTGACTATCAAGGTCTAAATAAGATAACTAAAAAAAAATTTGCTATCCATTACCATTAATCTCAAGATTATTGAAACAATTAGGATAGGCAAAGATCTTTACAAAGATTGATTTGAAAGGCACCTACAACCTAATCAAGATTAAAGAAGGAGATCAATGGAAGACAATATTTTATACAAGGTATTACTATTTTGAATACAATATTATGCCTTTTGGACTTATAAATGCACCTGTAGTCTTTCAACATATGATGAATGATATCCTACAAAAATATCTAGATGATTTTATAATCATTTACTTGGATAATATCTTGATCTTCTCTATGAATAAACAAGAATATGAATATCATGTACGTAAGATATTGAATAAACTACGAGAAAGTGGATTGTATGTTAAATTGAAAAAGTACTCTTTTCATCAACCATCAATTGAATTTTTGGAATATATTACTTTTAAAAATATAATTTCCATAGATCTAAAGAAGATACAAATTGTTATAGAGTAGAAACAACCGTCATCAATTAAAGATATATAATGTTTCATGGAATTTATAAATTTTTATAAAATCTTCATCAAAGATTATTCTAAGATTGCAGCTCTATTAATGCAACTCACAGGCAAAGACAAATTTATTTGGAATGACAAAGCTAAAGAAGCATTCAAGAAGGTAAAAGAGTCTTTCACTTCAACTCCTATATTTGTTCTTGTAAATCCAATAAAACCATTCATTCTGGAAATGGATGCTTCAAATTTTGCACTTGGATCTGTATTCTCTCAAACTAGTGATGATGGTCAATTACATCCAATAGCATTCTGCTTTCAAAAAAATTTAGCTATAGAGATTAATTATAAGATCCATGACAAAGAATTATTGATAATTATTGATGCTTTTAAAGAATGATACCATTTGCTAGAAGGGGCTTAATACAAGATCATAATATATACCAACTACAAAAACTTGGAGTATTTTATGAGTGCTTGAGTTTTGAATTGTTGACAAACATGATAGAGCATGTCATTATCTCGATTCAATTTTGTGATTATATGTTATCCGGGAAAACTTCAAGAAAAATAGATGTCTTTTCTTGACGATCATATCATGTACCAAGAATAGGAGACATTATATTAGATCAACAAAAATCAATCATGTTGAAGCTATTCAATTTGTAGTTGAAGACATTGACGATGTTTATCTATATAGATACAACTCTCAAGACAGAAATCCAGAAAGCAATGAAGATAGATCCATTTATAGAAAACATTCAACAACGTCTAAAAAATATACATGTAGAAGAAAAAAATAATTTCAAATTTGAAGATGGATTATTATATTTCAAAGATCTCTTATATATTCTCTCAGGTCCTATAAGACTTCAAATTCTTCAAGCACGACATGACCTTCCAGCAGCTAGACAATTTGGCTTTAATAAGATCTTGGAATTAATATCAAGAGACTATTGGTGGCCTCAAATGTGGAAATTGGTGAAAGAATTCATCCAATCATGTGAAATTTGTGCCCAAATAAAGATCCCAAGAAAATCCCTTCTAATTCCTAAGGGCCCATGAAAATCGTTATTTATAGACTTCGTTATAGACTTCTTAATTTTGAATAGAAAAGACTTAATTTTTGTAGTAGTAGACCGTTGTCATGTTGTGGTTTGGCTATTATGTAAAAAAATTATACTTGTATATTTAATGTACAATTTACTACATAGCTAAATGAGAGCCATATCAGTGGACTTTTATTGGTTACAAGATGTGATTAGGTTGCTAGTTTAAAAGGGATCTATTAAAAGGATTAATATTGAAGTTTATACAACCTTATTTCTTCTTTTGATAGTGATTTTGAAGTTGATTTATATTGACAATAACTTATATATATCTTGAGTCACCTTTGTTGGACATTGGTGACTCTTAAAATTTTAGTTTACTTCTTTTATTTGGTGCTTAAAGCACAAAGTATGTAAATCTTATAAGAAGAAGGATTAGAAAAGGATTTTTAGTGTAAAAAGGGTAGTTTGGCCATCCATGTGGATGGATAGAGGCGGATGATAGAAATCTCTATTCTAATTGGCCAAAAATCATGCCCAATGGGCTTCAAGGAGGCTACCCAAGGATTTATTAAGGATTAGGGTTTTTTTTTGATAGAAATTGAACATCAAAGGCTAAGATCAGTAAGTTTGGATTTTTGGATATGGTTTTGGTACAAATCTTGCATGATTTGGACTTTTTATGAAAGCGTTATAGGTGCTCAAAGTTAGGATGTTGAAATTCTACCTACTGTCACTCTTTTAAATATAAAGTGCACATACAGAGAGCAATAGATGATCAACGACTGGAATTAGACAAAATACTTTTTTGGCTATACTTTTCATATACATCTTGATAAAATCCAAGCTATGGTGAAGGAGATATTGGGAGTTGAAGGCTATGCTTGTAAGCTAAGGGCAGTAAGTAACTCCGCTTAACTAGTGGTTACATTTTGAGCTATATCTTAGATAAATTGATAGATTTTTGGCTCAAATTTTTAAAAGTGTATATGTTTATGTTACAAGACTATGTGCAAAAATTTTGTGGCATTAAGATTTTGGGTTTGTGAGATATATGAAAAATAGTGCTCAAGTGTCTTTGAGCTAGGGTTTTAAGCACCTGCTAGGAGTTTTGACATATTGGACGATCAAAAATGAATTGATAATTAATTCTTTTTTGTGGTGAAACTTAAGAAGTTTTTGTATACTCTAAAGTAAATTTTATAGAAACTAAATGGTTGTATCAAGAGTTATTGAACTCTAAAGTTCAGCAAGAAATAAGTCTTTGTGGGTGAATAAAGTTTTGAAGGATTTTTGTGGAAACTTGAACCTTTTTTATACAAACATACTTGAATACAAGAGAGTTTTATCTATAAAACTTCTCTTTTATAATATTTTATATTATTTATCTTTTTTATCAAGGATAAATCACTTTTTGGAGTTTTACCAATAATTATCAACTGAATTCTCCACAGCTAGGTATCCAATGTATTCCCAGATAAAAAAATCACGCCATATGACACCATATTACCAAGATGGCACATTTTATCCCATGCAATAAGACTATTTTTAGGGAGGAAATGACCAAGCTTTTTATTAATAATATTTATCAAATACATGGCCTTTCAAATGACATTATTTTAGATTGAGGACCATAATTTATATCAGATTTTTTGAGAGAAGATTATTTCAACTTTTGAAGGTCAAGATCAATATCTCATCTACTTATCATCCTCAAATTGTTGGTCAAATAAAATGAGTGAATTAGATCTTAGAGCAATATCTTTGTTGAAATATAAATTATCAATAAGATGATTGGTCGAACTTTCTACTATTAGCTAAGTTTATATATAATAACTCCGAACATTCTTCAATGAAACAAATTCCATTCTTCTCAAACTAAGGATACCACCTTGGAACTGATCCATTTCAAATTGAAGATGTGAGAAGCCCTACTACAAAAAGTCAAGCTACTTACTTAAAAATCATACATGAAGAATTAAAATTCCAACTACAAATGACTCAAGACCAATATAAAGACTACGCAAACATTCATTATAAGAACCAACCAAAATTCAAAGTAGGAGATCATGTCTAGCTACTCTAATGAAATATACAAACAAATTGACCATTACAAAAATTAAACTATCAAAGACTTGGACTTTTTACAATTCTACATCAATTAAATCCAATAAGTTTCCATCTTGAACTACTAAGTAGTATATACATTTATCTAGTCTTTCATGTTTCACTTTTAAAACTTCTTATAAATTAAATATTGTTAGAAGAACTATTCCATGACCAACCCCAATTGAAGTCAATCAAGAGCTTGAAATTGGATATAAATGAAATTGGATACAAATGAAATTGTGTACAAATAAAATATTGGATTTATATATAAGACATGGGCGATTGAAATATTTCATCCATTGAAAGGGCTATGGAGTTAACAAAAGAATATAAGAAATCCTCATATAACCTTAAGAATGTACCTAAGAAAGTTTGCAAATTTCATCAACAATATCCTATAAAACCTAGATTCAATTGTCATTGAAGATTTTGTCAACAACAACATCTCTTCTAAATGACACTTTCTATTAACAATAGAAGACCAATATAAAAATAGAAGAACCAAGACAAGAACTGCACTTGTGTTTTTTCTAAGATAGAATAGATCATACTAAAAGCTTATTAGTTATCATGTCAATTCTTCGAATTCCAAGGAAATTACAAGAACAAGAATCAAAAGATTTTTTTGCCATACAAGTGGCTAGAGAATCATTGCAACTTTCACAATCTGTTGGATTTGAAGAACATAGACAAGGCAAAGAAAAAATATTCTAACATCAAGTAAGGCCATATTTGGAGTCTTTGGAGATACGGTCTTATCACAAAAATCTCGATTCAAATACCCAAGCTTTGGTAATATTCTTTGAAGTTGGAAGGGTGACTTTAGGTGGACCATAAATTATGTTTGGGGGATATTTTGAAAGTCGCAACGAAGAGCAAATTCTTGGATGGAACATTGGTTTAATAGAAGTTATATCTAAAGGTCATCAATGCCATTTCAAAGGTCTTGTTGAACCAATAACCAACGAATATAAGATGGAATATGTTGCTTCTTTACTTCGATGAATTTTAAATTTCTTATATATGTGATTTGATCATCAAATTATTTTGACTCCTTGTGAAACTCGTCGCTAGAAGGGAAGGTGATATCACCGACATATTTTAAATTATCACTTTCTAGAATTTTTTGTAGTCTTCTAGAATCTTCCATAGTTTTTTAAAATCTTTTAGAATCTTTTAGAATCTTCTTTAGTCTTCTAAAAATCTTCAATAGTCTTCAAGAACCCTCTAGAATCTTCTTTAACCTTTCAAAACCACCCGTAGATTTTTAGAATCTTCTAAAATCTTCTTCAAGCTTCTAAAATTTTCTAAGATATTCTTAGAAGGTCGAATAGGACATAGACCTTCTAAGATATTCTTAAAAGTTTGAATAGGGCATAGACCTTGTAATATAAATAAAGAGACACGACTGAAGAGCACCTCAGTCTTGCCAACACAAATCTTGGAGCAATCCAAAGTGTTGCCTTATTCTTGATATCAATCTACTCTTTTATTCTTGATTTGATTCTTGTTCTTGTCCATCCAATTCGTTGTTCTTGAAATTATTTTGTGATCTTTTCCTTGTTTCTTTGCTAATCCGCTATCTTGCATTCTTGATAGTATCCACTACACCAGAGAATCCTTCAATCTTTGAATGGCTCCATAATTACAAGTCATTTTTTTTCTACTATCATAAAATAATAAAGATCTGCTTCCTTTTAGATTAGATTCTTCTATCCCTGGTGAGTCTAAATCCTCTAAGAATAACTCCACTTCTTTTGCTTCAATATATTCTTTAATTGCCACTTGCTTTGACAAATTTGGAACAAAATAAGATCTTCTACTCCTTGCCACACCATACAATGACTCCAACTTGAAGACTTATCCTAAACATTAAATTAATGCCTTTCAAATGCTAACCAATACAATGGCGGTTCATAAATAAGAATATAAACAATTTATTAAACTACCTCAATCCATAAAAATTATACTAATTATCTTTAATCTAAAAATGCATAGAATATATGTTCATATTTCCTATAAGTCATCATATGTAAAGTAGATTGGCCTTTATTCATAACCAACATCTCTAGAAATGATGGTAAATCACATAAAAATTTAGCACCAATCTCATTTAATATGAACACAAGACTGGCATGTAATAAGGTACAAGAGTGGTGTGGAATGAGGCACCAGACTTGGACCAAAATCACCTGTGTCATCCAACTTTCATCCATCCAACTGCAACGAATATGCCGCGTCACTGTATGCCACGTCATCACATACGCCTTATTCTTTACCACAGGAGCAAAGGGGTCCTTTTCCGTTGCAAGGTCTCGACGACCACAACCTCCACGTTTCTAGAGGTCTCCACCTCCGTGACAGGTGCTGCAAAGAGGGGGGGTGGCAGCCTCCTTGCTGCACCTCACCCCTCAACCCTAGTCTACCGTCTCGCTCCCGCTAATATCCAGTACCCCAGTGAACCGTCACCAGCGCCGCGCCAGCAAGCTCACAACTCAGTAAAAACAGGAAGAGGAAAAGAAGAACCATAATCCTCCACTACGCACGCCGCTCGTGACTTTTGGTACCGGCTCTGGTCTGGCCTCTCGTACCACTCTAAAGCTCGCAATCGGCACGCGTTCGGCAGCCCTCGTCGTGCGACACCACCGCGGAGACCGCCTCAGTGCTGCGATGAGCAGCTCTACCTCGTGCTCCTCCCCCGCAGGAACCTCCTCCCTAGCGACCAACTCGGGGCAGTCTCGGCTTCTGGTAAAGCCAAATAGCTGCTTCATGAGTTATTACTTGACCGCCGCTCAGGTGCTCTTGAATCCCTGCCAAATGATGGTTTGCTCGACCACCGCTCCGGTGCAAAGTTACCCCGTGCTGAAGTAGCTCGAAACTCTTCATCTTGTTGTTGTGCGTCAGGATCTTCTCGATTGTCTCTGCAGTCGAGGGGCAGGGGAGAGGGCTCAGAAGTTCTTGACGCGAACCTATCCTCTGCTACAAAGACACAAACGCCAGCCTTATTTTGACCAGAGAACTGAACAACGTTCCACACAAACGCTCCCACATCCCCGTTTTCACAATGATGACATTGTACCGCCCATGCTCCTCGAAATTACTCCTCGCTCCACACTTACCCTAGCGATTAGGCTGATCCCAGAACCCAGAGCCCTCAGCGCAAGAATGCGGGCTTGAACAAGTCCAGGTATCTACCCTGAACACTCTCAGTAGAAGAAGCCACGGACCTTGCCTCCTAAGTTCTTTCATTTGGCCTCATCATGATCCATAATGCCAGATGACGTTGTCAATACAATGTAACCAAACTGACGAGAAGGTAGGAGCCGAGCAGTCCAAGCTTCAAGCTCACAGACTCCGACGTTGTAACGGGAACTGATGACACCGCACTTGTTCAACCTGCCGTTCAGCTCTGCTAAGATCTTGCCAGCTCGGTGGTCGTCAACCAGCTCAAATTCTCCAATGTATCTGACGAAATCTTAGTAAAGGAGGCCTATGTCGAAGTAACTCTTCAGCTCCGGTACTGCGTCGATAAGGAAGATCAACTTCCCGTCGATTGCCTTGGTCCAGCCTTAACGCCTGTCTATCCTCCGCTCAGCCTTGTCCGACCTCCAAAACCAAAATAAGCGTTGACGCGAAACTAACAAGTGCTCCAGCCTCGGAACGAGAAAGCGAAAGAAAGTGAACAAATAGGTACGAAGCAAGTAGATTTCTCTATCGACCGCTCCAAAATTGTACCACTAGCTCAGCAGCGACGATGCTTCCGCCGCACCAAGACGCGGATCGCAACGACAAGGTTGTGAACTTACCGCTTGCTTGGTCGCTCTCCCTAGCCCGCTTCGACCGCAAAATTTGGTAACCTCACAAGAAATCTTGGCGCACCTCTCCGATTGTTGGCTGCTCCGCCTTGAGACAGCCTTGCATACACAGCCGCGACACCGTGAACTCTTCTTCTTGCTCTGCGCCGTCACGATGTGAACGATTTCCAGCAGCGAGAACCCGCAATGCTAGCGATCAAGAGCGTAGCGCCGCGCTGCCTCCCGCAACAAGCCTGCATTTGGTGTCGAGGTGTTCCACCGCCGCCATGAGATGTGTCAAGATGTTCCAGCGCCTGCCGCACGGCAACCCCAAGTCGACGTTTTTTGCACTGTAGTCCAGCGCCCCCTGGGCTTGTCGCAGAAAAACCAGTGTTGTACACTCCACCGCCGTACAAATCCTAGTACCTTGTACAGCAACTCCCAAGTGTGCAACTACCTCATTTACACTCATACATGAGGTAGGATCTTTTTCAAATAATGTTAAGTGGAAAAAACCCCAATAGGAGTACAAAAACTCCACATCAAACACACAAATCAAATCACTTATTAATACCATATAAAAGTATATTATTTTACAATCATATAAGCCAAAACACACTAAGGTTCTTCAAAAGGTTCAATTTGAAAAAGATGAGCCTTCCTAGGGTTTTGGAGTACTTAACACAAGGAGACTTGAATAGGAAGTCAAGGATCTCCAAAACCCCCTTTCAAGACCCTTTATTAGATTTAGAATCCAAGTCTAACACTTGCTCTGGCACTATGGCTCACGACACACCTTAGCATAAATGACTACATTTGTGACAGTTTAATTGTCTTGTTATTCTACTATCTCCAACAATTTTGCCTCTAAGTATTACCACTTTGCTTCTATTGAGCATTAATTCCCACAAACATTGTATGTATGACACTATTGCTATGCTCAATTGTAACATATTTATTTATTTATTTATTTTAATTTGGTTTGATTTAAATTTTCTATCTCTAATCTCAATTGATTCTTATTACTAAATTTAAGATTGCCTCTCATAAAACACTTGCAATTGCAATAGCAAATCTCTCTTAAACTAAATTCTAGTATTGTAATAACATGGTTAATTGCATCCAATCTTTGCCATTATTAAAGCTTGTTATCATTAGCACAAAAGTATGATATTTATTGTGATTTTGCATGTTGAGAAATAACATCTTAAAATAAATAATCACACTATGGATGTCAAATTTGTACTACCAAATAAAAAACATATATACACACACATACATGCACACACAATAACTAATAAAACATAAAATATATGTGTATATATATATATATATATATATATATATAGTAATTTATGATAGGTTGTTTATGGTTATGGCTTTGAATCTATACCACAATTTATTTTTCAGTTTTTTTTATTAAAACGTTTTGACTTTATGTCTACACAAGTGAATCAATCAAAGGCTTATTCACTTACAATACACAATGTGTTTGATGATTTCACGTAAAGTTATTATAACAATCAGATGCAGTAAATATATTATTCCACACTCGTCAGGGTTCTGAGTTGAGCGCTTGGTCCACGGCATTAGGTTACGTATTGCCGTTGTCCAACTCCAAACCCTAGAATGCCTGGCGTGGAGTCGAAGCACGAGTTGTCTGCGCACATGCCGGAAGTCGTTACTCTCATGCTCACGAAACGGAACTGGCAGCTTCCACCGCAGGATGGCCAAAGCAGGTCAAAGCAACACTCTAAATCTTATTGCACGGCAGAGGTGAGTGACGTTCGGTTGATCGCCCATCGCTCTAGAACTTCGCTTTTTGTGGTGTTGGGAAAGATGGGACCCGGCAGGTTGCTGACTATTTTATGGATTATTGGAGAGGGCAAGAGTTGAATGATCGGAGAAAGTATTTATCATTGTGGACCCGGCAAGTCTACTGCAATTGTGCGGAAGTGGACAACCTTGTGAGGTCATCTCTAGCTCCGGGTTTGGCTTGGCTGTCGTTTAATGCTGTGGGACTCTGCGCGCAGGGGAATGTGAGGGAGGAGTTGAGCAACTTTTATTGACAGATGCCGAATCTTCCTCGGGAAAATTCTGGAATAGGTTCGCAGCACAGCATTCCGCTGAAACGTTAAGCACCCACGGTATCCCGCCGCTGCACTTCGGGAGTCTGCCTCGAAAACCGCTATTGCTGGTACTTGATTGTCCTGTACTTGAAATTGGTCATTCTCTGCAGGATGTGTTTAGGATTTAGTTACAGTAGCTACTGCACGTTTGTCTTCTGCTAAAATATCTCCATACTGTGGTTGCGAATTTCATCTTTGCCTTGGAAATTATGTTGTCTACAGCGTGAACTTGTGTGGCCTCTGAGGATTACGGTGAAAATAAGCTGGACGAAAAGTACGGAGTGGAAAATGAATTTAAGATTCAATAAAGGATTCTCCACGTTTAATTGCGAAGTACTTGCATTTGAAGTCGAGGTTCGTTTCGACTGTCATTCAATAATATATGTGCAGAAAATTGCTGCAACAAAGCCTGGACTTACAACGAACAAATGCTCCAGAGTTGAGCGAAGGTGGAGAAACCTTTCATGCCAATCTGAGTATACACACAGTAGGGCAATCTATGCGGCAAATCAAAATATAAATTGCTTCCACTAAAGATTTGATGAAGAATCTGTACGTACAATATACAATCTTATTCTACCGATGGCTCCCTGCACAGTCGATTCACACCTAGACTGCAATGTGAAGACTAAAAATCTATCGCACAACAGCAACGACAGTATTCTTCTTCAGAACTCCAAGCGATCGAGAAGATGATCATTCCTGCCCTGTACATACCTCCCGGCAGTACAATCTTAATCCACAGTTCAATTCGCATCAAAATTTTATGGATTCAACCACAGCGTCGAGCTGCGTGCATCCCAGTTTACATTCATGATCATAATCTAGAATCGCTTCAGTGGGCGGGAGTGGGTAGAATTCACCCGGGATATTGAACTGCGACGGATTTGAATTTTGCCACGAAGGTCTCCTCTGGCATGCCGTGCCACTTGCCCGTCCACCCGCCATCGTTCACGTCAGAGGCGTTCCAGACGGAGGAATACAGGAAGACATTCTTGGTGGGGTAAGACCTTTGATGCCGAACTTGCTTCTCCTTCATCACAGTTCTCACCAGTCGCGAGTCGATAAACCACTGGATCTTGCTCTGGTCGTAGTGAATGGAGTAGGTATGGAAACCATGAGAGCAGTCGTAGTCGAGCTCTACCCAGAGCTCGTTCCCGCTCGACGTACCGTTCACATAAAAATTCGTCTGCACAATGCGCTTGTTGTCCCCAAGAAACTCAAAGTCGATTTCGTCTTGCGTCGTACTTCCTTCGCCGGAGGAAATGTAGAAGCTCGTGAGCAGGCCGCTCGTGTCGCCGTCCGCGCACTTGACAGCGGCACTGAATTTCCCCGAGGGATAAGTGTGTAGGCTCCGGACGCGGCTTCCGCATCCGAATTTGTCGAAGGTGATGTCGTAGCTGTGGGCATTCCCAGCAGCGATGTTGTGAGGGCAGTAGTCGATCACGAGGGGGCGAACGGGGTGGAGACCGTTTCGTCTGACTAGTCCCTGCTGCGGCGGATGCCATTGTCCCACTCGCAGTGGCGATGCCACTTGGAAATTTTCGAAGCTCATGAAGAACGGCGCATTGTACCAGTTGACGCGCCCGGCCAAGGTGCCACCAGCGACCGAGGAGGCGTCCCAAGAGTAACCAAAGACATGCCCAGGCTTCATAGGAAAAGCTTTAACTCGCGAAGCACGCAAAGTGCGGATCACGATGTTGTCGACCATCCACACGACAGTTTCGGCGTCCCACTTGATGGAGTATTCGTGAAACTCTTGCGTGGTATCAAAGGACATATGAAAGGTTTTGAGTTTTTGGTCGTGGTCGCCGTTTACGGCGTAAGCCGTCAGAACGCGGCGAGGCTGATTGCCGACGAAATCGAAGCTGATCATGTCAGGCGCTCCATCGTTCGAGGAGATGTAGAAGCTATTGCTCACACCGGGCGCGCCAGCAGGGGCTCGCATTCGGATCGAGAACACGCCAGAGGAATACTTCGCACGCGTGTGAAACTTTCCCCCGCAAGCTCGGTCAAAACGGATGGTCGCGGCATATTTGGTGAGGTCTACGTGATTCGGGCAGAAATCGACCACTAATTCGTCCATGGATATGTCGATTTTTGGCGGGACTGGGACTTGTCGATCACGATTTCTCTGTCGATTATCCTCCACCCTAGAGATCAACACTGACGCCGAGTTCCCGTTTACTGAGTCATTGCCGTCCATTTGGAAAATAGGTTCTTGCAGCTCGCTCCCCTCGTCGTTGCCCATTTCCAGTGAAGGAAGTGCCATCTCTGTGACATCGCTCTGATCGATCAAATTTTCAGCCGAAGCCACGCTCTGTCTAACCTTGGTGAGTAAATCGTAAGCTTGCGAATTTTGAGTAGTGCTCAGGTTCAGGCTGCACGACTCCAGGAAACCCCCCACTCGAACGAGCTTTCGACGCACGCTGTCGGGCTCGTCGATAACTACTTTGCTAGATTCTTCTAAGATTCCTCGCACCGCTTCTAGATCTATCCGGCAGTAAGATTCCAGCACTGATGCGCCTCTGCCTGATTCCCTCAACTGCAATCCTGCGGTGTTGATGCGCATTGACGCTAAGTTGAGGTAGCTCGGATTCCGAAGTGTGTGAGACGGGTGGAGGAGCGATATTAGAACTATCATTTTCACAGCGATCGAAAGTAGGTAATTGAAACGAGAATTGTCATGAACACATGCTCTCAGAACTGTGCCCATGACTATGGTTCTATTCAATTCAATCGGCTCTCATGAATTTAGCTGCTGTAATAACAGTACTTGAAAAACCCGATTCAATGTCAAGTAACTCTACCAATTCACTGAGAACCTTGAGCCTCAAGGTTTCTCAACTCCTGCAACTTGGCCAGTGACCACAATGAAGCACAAGACTTTCTCACAAGTTCTACGAATCTAATATAGAGTGCGTTCCAAAACCGAACTTCGCCTCCTTTCTCTCCTCCTGTCTAAATCAATCCTTCTGCACTAAAACAGTGCTCCGGCAAGACCTGCAACCACCACCTCAAGAAACTCAAAACTACTTCAGCAACTTCAACGAGCTGTGCGCAGCGAAAATTCTCCAACCAGAGGATGGAGCACCCCTCACGGCTTACGTTCAATACTCTGCGATCACTTTGCAGGAGCGAGGAAATAATTCTCGCAGATAAGAATCACTGAAGTAGTACCAACGCATCCGAAGCCTCAGAGTAGAATAGATCGCAGGCCTATATACTACTGCACGCACCTGCAACCACAGGTCTGGATCCTTTAGACCGCAGACATACGCAAGCCAGCAAACACTGTTCCTCTGCTCCTCGAAAACTAGGGATCGATTGATCGATCGCAGTAGAACTTTGATCAAATCATAGACCATAGCATTACTGGTGGGCACGTCTCCGCTTCAGCGCTTTGGGCCCGATCAGGTCATTCGAGACATTGTTGACTTTATACTAAATCGTAATTACGTCCCCGGTAACCTCCACCGGCAGATCCATGCAACGCGGATTGATGAGCTAAAGGAGGCGGGCGGGTTGACAACGCAGTGACAGGCAGCGTTAAAGGGGCGTTCAATTAAGGTCCAAAGCTGGTTTCATGCCCCATTTTTCTAATCAAACGTTTGAGACTTCTTTGATAGGTCTACCTGTAAATGCAACAGGGTCGCTTCTCGGAATAATTTCTCGCTACTTTGAGCTGGTGGAGCGTCACTGCTCATTGGTAGCCTTTTAGAGACTGTGGAGAATTGGGTGGCCCGTCATTGACTCGGATGGTTCAGTGTCCTTGTCAAGAAGTTACTTCATAAAATCGAAATGACATTCCTTCGCACGCGAATTAGATTCGTAGCCTTCACTTGGAAATGCATCAGAGCGATGAATTGGGAGACTGGCCCCAGCCGCGGCATTTTCTTCAGACGCTTCTATCAAACACTTTCTATCTCTGCCCACCAGTAACTCCTGCAACTCTTTAGAGAGAGAGAGAGAGTTCTTAAAACAGATTTGGAAAGATGGTTGGGTGACCTGCGGCGAAATTGCTTAGTTGGTTAATTGAGATCTCGATCGACGCAGGTGGTTGATTCGTTGCGCGTTGCGATGGAATGGAAGTGCAAGGATCACAATCATCTTATTAGAGAAGTCTACATCGTTGCCCTCGAAGCTCCCGTTCCTGAATTTACTCAAGTTGTAACATGATAGTTGGCTAATTCTGTGATCTGATCGAACGCTGACAACCGGCAAAGGTTGCTGAAGTTTATGCAACGCAACTGTGTGGAAGGTAAATGTATTAGCTCAGTTTATAACTCATCAGCGATCTATTTCTAATCCAGGGTGCTTCCTCCGTTTGAATCAATTGGTTTAGAGTTAAGAGATGATCCCACCAGCTACACATCAATGAATTACCAGCACATTCTATTGTCTCATTTCAGAGACGATGATTTCCGTGAACAAATCCATCGTTGCTAAGAACCCGCTTTCGTAAACAACTGGAATTGAACCATCGCCAGTCTTCAATGGCTTTACTGTCGGCACTGGAACATTCGTCAACAAAAATGATGTAATTTGCAGATTTGGTTGAAACTCTTTGACTGATTGAAACAGAGATGATTAATTTCTAACATTTCCAGAGCAATTTGTAGTACCTCCCCTGGTCGACCACTCCGAATCTCTAACTAAGAGCTGAAACATTCAGCAATCACTCCTTCACTGACACACGGAACTCCGGTCCGCTGTCATTCACATGGAATCAAAATGACAATGGTCTCGATTCAACCCAAAAATAGAAAAGTCGTACATCTGCTCCTGAAGCTCAAATCTGGCAGGAGGAAGCTGGTCCTGAACCAGCTGTCGTCCAATGTCAGAATCCGTGTTCACCCGATGTCAAAGAATCGGAAGTCACGGTGATGAAATTCACAACGGAATTTTCACGCTCGTTCTGAAATTTGGTGCAATTGATAATCCCAAAAGAGTAGGTCATGGGGAGAACGCGTTTGCTTAACCTAAGCTTGCTAGTATCTGTGTTTCTCGATGTCTTATTTTGGTAAGCTTTTGATAGCTGCTTTCGGAGAGATGAGAGGTCTACCTTTGCTCGTGTGTTTGCTTTTGTCAGGTAATATGTTTTGTTAGGTGATGTTTCCCGGCGTTTGGTCTCGATGCACCGGAGCAGTTGTCAGGCGCTCGTTTTAGCATTTGCTAGGCTGGATGCTTGGGCCTCACTCTGTTCAGGGAAGATTTCGTTCCGGTGACATGCCATATGTAGACGTTCACCCCGCACACATATTTTATGATGCAAGACCGTAGGTGCGAGTGTTTGTTCAACGTCGTGTCTCTGTATTGAAAAGAACACGATGACCGGCGTATCCGTTGTTGCTTTTCCCACTTTACGCTATTCCTGAGGTGGAAAATTATGCACCCACTGCGAGGAAGGAAGCTTAGACATGCTTGTAGATTCTTGGCATCCTCAATGACGTCGCAGGGACCACAGAGATGACACATTGGGATTCTTGTTGTGGAGAGGGCCACCACCGTCTTCGATAGGGACCCCCCCGTCCGCTTTCCGTCGGTTGGCAACTCTGTCTAAGTCTTCGTAGAGGCGCTAATGTGATCATCACCTCTACAGATAGAGCGAGCGAGTGAGATGGATCTTTTCGAAGTTTCAAAAAGCTTAGCCAGATACGTGGGGAGGGTTTCGATCGCTACCGTCCCTGTGGTCCGCCAACATGCTCAAGATACATATTGAACAACAGATGCACACAAGCTACACGTCGTGAGCTTCACGCATTGATGACGTTCCTGACGGTTGCATAGGGTTTAGCATGCTCCGGCCGTTGCAGACCTGAAATGCGTCAATGCGAATGCGTTACCCCTTTGTGTCAACTCAGATGGAAGGGATTTGTTGGAAAGTAGTGAATGGATGCCCCAGGTACCTGCCTTAATTCGAATGTTCTTATGCAAACTGTCGTAGGACTCTGCCAATTATTGGAAGTGTAGAATCGCGGTAAACTCAACAGGGTTGTATCCATTTCTTCTCGTTTTCTGTAGCATCTTGCGATTGCAGATTTGGCATACTTCGAACAAGCAAGCACTTGCTACCTTATTTTCATGGGGTTCGACCTCGTGTATGTTTCTTTCTTTGTGTCGGTACTGCGATTCTCTGCTGGATGCTGCGGGCAGTATTTCAGAATTGGGATTCTGGCATCCATGAAATGTGTGAATTGATGGATCCAGAGAAACAAGTTTCAAGTGTATAAGGTAGCTGGAGATAAGGTTCGCCACTTCGTAAGCTGAATGGTAAAACGTTTTCATGCCACATCACCTTTCAAGAGCACATTCCACTTTCACCGAAAACCTAAGTCATGTTTCACCCAACCTTCCTGTTGCGCATAAAAGTGAGTAAATTTCGAAGTATTACACGTGGATCTGAATCCATTCCTCTTGTTTTTTTAACAATAAACGGAGACATTGTACGAACCTTTTCTATCAGGTTTTTTGGCTTCTTGGAATTAATTGCGCAACATTCTCATGAAACCATATCCAAAGTTGGCAAGGTGTTGCCATGCCTCGGCACGCCGAGAATCTTCCCGGCAAGCCCTCACCTGCAGATTGTGGCAGGCTCCAGAAAATAATCGGCATCCATTTCCAACTGCCACTGCAGCCACTTTGTGTGATTGAAAAAGCTTTTAGATGACAGAATCATGAGCGATTCATCCGTACAGGCGCCGAAGGTGTTGAGTGTCTGCTTCTGAAGAACAAACATCGACATTCTTTCATATTAAATATCTTTTGCTCCACAAGTCTCGCCAAAACTTGCGACTAAGTCGATTGCGAACGTTTCACCTCCTGTCCAAAGAGTTTTAGCATGCGTGAGTTTTTTTACTCGCACATACTTTTGCCGCTCCTACACAAGTGAGAGTCTCTCTTGTTGAATTGACTGTCATCTACAAGAGAAGTTGCTCCCTTTGAGATTCTCGTTTCAAGAGTTGGTCCACTGTAACTTAATGACTTGAATTACCGCAGTGAAGTTCAAAGCATCCAAGTTTGACCACGTGGTCTAGGACCTATTCAAATCGTGATATTGACTTCGCATTTGCAGACCACTCAGGATCATAGAGAAGATTTCGTGGGGTTTTCACTCGATGAAGATGACTGGCATGAAGAAATCTAAATGGTCACTTGTGAAGCACTTCTCAGAAGGAAGTAGACTTAGGATCCCTTCCGTTCTGCCTGTCTCGAAGCTTACGTCTATCATTAGAACCTCTGAGAAGCTGGGAGACTGAACCCACGTCAAAATTCCAGGAGCGTCCCTTTAGCTTCTAGCAGAACCGAGTCTTCATGAAGTTTCTGATTCGCTCTCGTGTTCAAAGCAAATTTCAATCAGCAAGTTACAAATGGAGAGAATGATCTGCTCAGTTGCGGAGGGTGACAAGGATGTTCTGGACAAGGATGGTACAGAGGTTCTAGCGGGCTTGTTGTGAACGATGGATACAGTTTGGCGTTTGTTCTACGACATTTGGCTATTATAAATAATTTTGTTGTTACAAAACAATATTGTTACAAAACAATAATGAAAGAGAAGCATATACACAATGGTTTATTCATTATGAACCATTGTGTGTACGCTTCTTTTTTATTATTTCTTAGTTAGCAAGATTAACGTGTAGTAGGTTTTTGTTAAGTGTTTTTAATGTTTGTTGACCAATTTTCTAGATTCTATTTGTTTCTATCTTAGTTAGCTAAAAAAATATTTTAAGTCAATATCATTCTTTTCAAAATGAGCTTGCCATTTAAATATATCACTTGTTTTGGTTTTAGACAATAACCAATAGTAATATTAGTTAGATTTGAGCAATCCATATCTCTTAAATGTGCACATAAAATTTGCTAAGTATTTTTTGTAACATACCAACTCATTATTATGTATGATTATTATAAGACAAATTTTCCAAGCATAGAAGAAAATAAAAAAAACTAAAGATTTAACAAGGATAAAAGGAACCTCTAGTTACAATTATCATGTGCATGTTGAATTCTTTAGAAATTTATAAAAGACCACAAAAATCTAATCAAGAAAGAAGTTGCTAATTTATGTGTAGCTCCATCTATTACACTTGTCTAGAATGTAAAATTCCTTGAACATGAGATATCCATGTATTCAATTTTTTGCTCAATTAAGCCTTATTTCATATTAAATAAACATGATAAAATATTTTTAAGATAGTTTTTATATAAAAAGTTTAAAATAAAAATTGATGAGCAATTTGTTGATTCTTAATTTTTAAAAAAATGATAAATTTTTTTAATGGATATCTTGTAGAAAAGTGATTTTATCAGATATTTAAATTTACCATCTTTTAATGAAGCAACTTTTAAGTAAGACTTTCATTAAAAGAAGGTTTTTTTTTTTTTTTTTTTTTTTTTTGTATAAAGAATCACAAAAAGAAAATTAAGACTATTTCCATTTGAAATTGATCTTTAGTCACACTAAATCTACTTTCTCCCTAATATAATAGCTTCTTCTTTGATTATTGCTACATGATAGAGAACTGGTTTTAACAAACCATAATAGTGCCTCAACTTGTAGGCGAGTTTGGCAGAGCAATCAAGGTGGAAGGTTTAAGGCCTATTCAAATCTTTAATCAAGATAGACAACACTCATTGCCAATAGGGCGTGGAATGTCCTATCTCTCATTTAATACAATATATTAAATGATTCATGTAAGAGCTTACAATTATCACAAAATTCTACTAATTCTATAATGTCAGTGTTATTTAATAAATAAGTTCAATATGTGTATAATATTATATAATTATTATAATTCATATAGTTATTTAATAATATTATACATAAATATAAAGTCATATATATAAATAAATAAATATATTAAAAAATTAGTTTTATTTAAAATAAAAATGAATATTCTTATATAATTATAATTCTATTAAACTACGTTCTAGAGCTATTAAAAATAATCCTAAAAATAATATAAATATCCATATATACATATACATATATATTGTCAAGGACACAAGAATATAGAGCAAGAGACTTTAACTGGAACAAGGTTTCAAGAAGAAACCATCAAGAACTTGAATTAATTAAATGACTATACAAAAAATATTAAAAAAGGCGAGTTAAAATTCTAAGAGATGCATTATCAAGACTAAAGAATTCTTCAGTCTTGACTCCCATACATATATTCCTATCTAGGATGCTTCTTGAGCAGCTTCTATCAAATTAAAAAGCTTCTTGAACAGCTTCTACCAACTAGAAAGCTTCTCGAGCTATTTCTACTAATTATGAAGCTTCTCAAGCTACTTTCACCAACTATGAAGCTTCTCAATCAACTTTCATTAATTCAGAAATCTTTAGAATATTCTAGAAGGTTCTAATCCTCTAAAGTATATGTCTCTAATATCACCCTCTTTTCTAGCAAAAAGTTCTAAAAAGAGATTATATCTTTAAAAATCTTTCTACATATGTAAAAAATTTGAAAATACATTGTATTAATAAAGCTATATATTTTATTTTTTGTTCTTGGACAATAGATTCTATTGGTCCTCAAAAAAATTGCCTATAGCTTTGAGCTAATACCTCCATTATTGAAACATCCCATCCAAGGATTTGATTTTTATTGTCACCTTTAAAACATGTTCAAAATAAGATCTCAGGCTTAGAAGGATTCACCTTTCTAAATTCAAGCAATATCACTAAAGCTCAAGTATTGGAATCGAGACTTATATAGTTAGATGTTGCTCTTAATGGCTCTAATTGTAGTCATACTTAATATTGAAATATATTGTTCTCGCTTTGCTCAATTGAAGGCTGTGAAAATTGCACTAGTTAATTCGAAGCTTGTGTAGCAAGTGAATCTTTTGAATCTTGTTTTATTAAATCTCTTGATACTTGAAGGTTGGACATGGTGACTAACTTGTTTCTACCATTCTATTCTATCTTAGAATAAATGATTACATATCGATGAAGGTTTAAGTTTAATTCTTTCCTTCTTATGAATATTTGTTAGATCAAATTTTTACCAAGAAGTTATCATCGAATACATTTGGATTTGTGCAGATAGAATTAATAAAATTCTTTTATCTTTTGAGGTACATTCGTAAGATTTTCAACCAGTTCTCAAGTGTGCTCATTGATATTATAGTCGTACCAATGAATAAGATATTATAATTTCTTTCATCTTTGCCATGAATCCAATATCTTTTTAATCTCATATTTTTTATGATTTTTCATTTCAATACTAGGTGACATTTGTTGTATTCTTTCTAGAATATGCAACTCTTTATAAGGCTTCAAAAGAGATACATGGAAAATTGGATGTACTTGTATAGAAGATAGTAGTTCTAAGCAATATGCCACTAGATTAATTTGCTTTCGGATGGAAAATGGTCCTAGTCTCCAATAGTCCAATTTATTGTATGGCTGCTTGATTTTGATGTTTTATCAAAGAAACCATATTTTATCTCCAATATAAAAAGAAAATAGTTGATTCTTGAATTTATTTGCAGATGCTTTATAAGCATCTTGAACTGCTTGCAATTAAAGCTTCAAAGTTGTTTGGTGTTGTGAAAGATGCTTTACAAATTCTTTAGCTGTTGGATTGTTGTTTTTTGGCATATTTCATAAATTAAGCTTTTGATGATATCCATAGTTGGAATAAAATAGTATTTATTGAATTGAGGCATGAATAATATTATTATATGTAAATTTTGCTAATAGTAGATATGAGATCCAATCATCTTATTGATATGTGATATTGCTTTATAAATAGTGCTTCAAAATTTAATTAACTTGTTTTGTTTGGCCATCATTTTAAGAATGGAAAGCCAAAGAAAGTTTTATATCTACCTTCAATATTTTAAAAAGATATTTTTAAAATTTAGATACAAATTGGGATCTTTGATCAAATACAATATCATCTGGTAGGCCATGATATCAATATATATATTGTTAAAAAAGAGCCTTGTTGTTTCTTCACTAGACATAGCCTTCTTACAAGGAATAAAATGAGCCATCTTTGTGAGTCAATCAACCACCACAAGGATATTGTCTAATGAATTGGATGGCGATAAATCCGTGATGAAATCCATTGAGATAGAAGATCATGACCCTCTTAAAACAAACAAGGGTTATAAGAGACTATAAGGGCAATGTCAAGGATTCTTAGACCTTAAACAAATGTCTTAAGAAAGTACAAAGTCCTTCACAGCCTTTTACATTTGAGGCCACCAAAAATCTCAAGAAATAAATTCCAAGATCTTCTTAAATCCAAAATAACATGCAGTTGGAAGTCATGGCAAGATTAAAGAACACTCAATTGTACAAATCTTTCTAGGATATACAAATGTTCTTCAAAGTATAAAAGGCCTTTCTCAAACTTAAACTTCTTAACATTTTTATTGAAGCAATGTTTGATATCAAGGATCAAATCATTATTAGTAGTTGTAATATGCACCTTATCGAGGAAACTAAAATCAATAAGTGCTAATATAATAGTGGTACAAAGATAAAATTGCTCCAACTTCAACAAAGTTGCATATTATTGATCAAATGTTGCCTCTTCTATTCTTAGTATAAGATATAATTTCCTGATAAAATATCAAATAATCCTTGTTGCTTCTTAGGTTGATAAATAATGACAAAGTTAAATAAAAATAATGACATATTCCATCAAGCTTGGCGGTGTCGTGGAGAGTCTTAGCCCTAAGAAACACTGGGTCTTTTGTGCCTCTCGTTTCTTAAGTGCAAGAAGAGATTTATAAAGTTCATAAAACTGAAGATTTTACATAAAAACATACTTTATTAATCTTGCCATATTCTGCCTTTAAAAACCCGCCTTCAAATTTGCCCATAAATCCTAGGATATCATATCAATTGAAGCAAAATTTGAACACAAAGTACTTAAGGAAGTAAAGAAGCAAACCCCATAATCCTTTTGATTATAGCTCATGTGGTTGGAGAGAACCATGTTGTCAAAGAAACCCCTCCATGCTGCCTTTGATTCTGGACCCCCTTTGCTTCACACCTTCATTGCTCCTCATTATCAAAACCCCAAGTATTGAAATTTGGTAGGCTTGTTGCTTGCTTTATGTTGTAAACATCCTCCAATTTTTGCTCCAAAACTCCTCTTGGAAATAGAGTTATAGACTCTACTCTCCTCCTTTAATTCTGTCTTCTACCAACTCTGGATCCGACTACAAATTTCCTCATAATTCTTTAACCATAACTCCAATAGCAATCAGTTTTTTACACAACTTAATAGACTCATATATCTACAAACCCCAACAAATTTTACTCAAAATGCTACTTTGATCACAAAGATATGCTCCCCCAAACTTCACTGACTTAGAAATAGACCCCTATCACTTTGAAAGAGCATAACATTTTTTTTATAAGATAAATGAGTATCAAACTTACCCTCATCTCTTTCTTAACTTGCTTAGATCACGTCTATTAAATTTCACACTCAAATTCACTCCCTAACTCCATTCATACCCAAAAAAACCCACACACACACTCTGCCCATACAAACCCCAATTCTGCTTTCACTCTATTTCTCTTTTCACCTACATCCGGTTACAATTTCACTCATAACTCTTTGCTCAAAGATCATATTGACTTAAGATTTTGATTCAAAGTAGTAAACTCAATAAGAAACACAACCCCAACAAATTTTGCCTCTAAAGTCCAAATGGTTCTCAAGAGCCGAGGCCCGAAATTTAGTAAACCTCACTGCCCTAGTCTTAAACACCTGCAACTTTGACGACTCATATCTCCCTTGATACTTAACCAAAAGACATAAAAATTATTTCTATATGTTCCTTATCTTGTCTACTACAAACCCACAAAAAATTTCACTTAAAATCCTCTCTAAGCTTCTTCTACACACAAAAACGTCTACTGCCTATCAAAAGGAAACCCTATCTCTCCAAAAAGAACCTCCTCTTCTTCTTCACGACCCCCTTCTTGTCCTCCCGGCCTGGTCTTCCTTCTTCCCTTGGTCAAAGAGACACCTCAGCCATATCTTTCCACCTCTTCAATCCTTTCTTTTGGATTAATTTGAAGGAATCTCACCTTTTGAGGTAAATTTCTATTCTACCTTCTTACTATCATTTTTTTTTTTCTACCCACTTCTCTTCTAATTTCAGCCCACAACATTTAAGTTTAGATCTAAAATAGAAGAGAATAAAGGTAAAGTAGATTTAAGATAAAATAGAAAAAAATCTAATAAGTAGAAAAAACAATTAAGATTAGATTAGAGATAAAAGAGAAAGAACTACATCCTTCACTGCCAAGTCAAAGAAGCTTGTGTGGTTAAGTTCTTAGCTACTTTGGAGTTGACGTGGGTTCGAATCCACTTGACTTCACTGTAGAATTCCTTGGCTTCTTGACTTGGTACTGCTAGTGGGAATTTCAGCAGGAAATTAGTAGTTTGGCCTACCTATCATCCCTGAGCTTGTGATAAATATTATAACCTTCAAGATAATGTGGTTATAACCACAACCCTTTCTCTTTTTCATCCTCTCTTCTTCTAATCTTAATCTTTTTATTTTAACACATTCCTTTATATCTTTCACACTATGTTTTAATTTACAACATGACAAATGCTTGGCGGCAATTAAGAATCTGAGCTAATATAAAATATTCCAAATACTTGTGATTTATATATATAGTCATAAGATATATTACTCTTTCAAGAAAATGATGTCATTTTTGAAAAGAATCCATAATAATAAGAAGTTTTTTATTGTAGATTTTATAATTAATTTTGGCAGCAAAATATTTTTTGAAAATAAAATATAATAGGATGGAATTTACTGTTCACATCCATTTGTGAAAGTATAGCCTTTAATGCAAAATCCAAAACATTGATTTCCATATAGAATGTATTTATAAAGTCTGGATGTATCAAAATTGAGATTGTAATAAATGCCACTTGAGGTCTTCAAATGCCTTCTTCACTTAAAGCCTCCACTCCAACTTATCTTTGCATGTCAATTGAATAAGAGGAGTGGCAACTTGAGAGTAATTTTTCATAAAGATCTGATAGAAGTTAGCAAATCCAAAAAAACATTATACATCTTTCACAGTCTTTGAAATGGATTATTATATAACCGCCTCCATTTTCTTGAGATCCATTATCAAATCCTTAGTAGATATAATATATTCCAAAAATTCCATCTTTGATTGATGAAATATACATTTTTCTAGCTTGGTATACAAACCTGTATCTCGTACCTTTTGTTATACCAACTTTACAAGCCCCTCATGTTCTTCCAAATTTTTCAAGTAGATCAAGATGTCATCAAGATAGATTATCACAAACTTGTCTAGGTACTCTAAAAAAATGTCATTTATTAAATGCTGAAAAATAATAGGTGCATTTGCTAATCCAAAGGGCATGACAGTATATTTGAAATGTCCATATTTTATCCAAAATATGGTCTTCCATTTGTCTCTCTCTTTGATCTATACTAAGCTGTATGCTCCACAAAGATCTATTTTAGTATAGATCTTAGCTTAGCCAAGTTGTTTCAAAAGTCCTAAAATTATTAGTAGTCGATAACGATTCTTTACTGCTATTTTATTTAATCCATAATAATCAACATACATATGCAAGGAACCATCCGTTTTCTTCACAAAGAATATAGATACATCTATTTGAAACTTTGAATGCCTGATGAAGTTCTTTGCAAGATTTTTATCAATGTAATCTTTTAATGTTGAAAGGTTGTTTTGAAAAAGATTATAAATTGAGCTAAAAGATATTTGTGTTCTTTGCTAAAGATCTATAGTATAATTGTATTATCAATGCTTCGATAATATATCAATATTTTTCTTTTAAAAAACATCTTAAAATTTATTATATTGCTCTAGAATACTTACTGATGAAGTCATATCTTTTTTAGTTGGAGTTGCATAAATAACAAATGATATACTTTCTTTGGCCAATCTTATAAAAGCCTTTGCTTCAACAAATAAAGACTTATCAACTTGTGACTATTTATAAAGTTTTCTTATAAGAATTTCTATTATAAATATTATTCTTTACAACCTCCAATTTATAGATGGGTTATGCTTTTCCAACCAATAACATGATTTGAACGAATCCTAATAACATTGAATACAATTTGGTTGCTATAATCTTTGAATGACACTTCTATAGGTATGGTTTCATAGGTGACACTACCAAAGGATAAAAATTGTCCATCTATTATTTTTATATAAATAGATCTGGATTTTAGTATTAAATTTTTTTTATGAAATTTAAAATAAGCAAACGATTTTGAATCCAACAAGGCGATTGTCTGAAGCTTCTGAAGGCCAAAATATAAAGAAATTATAAAATAATGAGAAAATTGAGCAAAAAAAAGGAACCTAAATAATTTTATA
Source organism: Physcomitrellopsis africana (assembly GCA_036785485.1). Lineage (NCBI taxonomy): Eukaryota > Viridiplantae > Streptophyta > Bryopsida > Funariales > Funariaceae > Physcomitrellopsis > Physcomitrellopsis africana. The sequence continues at coordinate 128,387 of JAWRVF010000147.1, forward strand.
ATATTGAATTATCCAATTGCATAATCCCTACTATGATTGAACATCTTTATTTTCTTGCACAATTACACTCCTGATTTTAGTGATCTATTGATTTTGTTTCTTTACACAATTATCAATCTTATAGCCTTCCTTGCTATAATATAAACATAGACCTTCTTCTATCTAATACTTTTTTTTCTTGTAGACTAAGAGGTTTAAAATATATTGCATGAAGTTACATATCTTTTACTTTTGAATGTAAATTCAGAATACTTGCCAATATAATAGGAGTGTGCCAAATTACATATTGTGTTATTAAAGCCTATGAATGTTAATCTTAGCAATATTAGAATAATCAATTATCACATTTTATAGCTTGGCTAATGGCTTCATTAAGTGATTGTAGATCCGAAAGCGATAATAACAAATCTTTCACATCATCTCTTAGATCTCAATAGAACTAACTCAACAAAGCTTCTTTATTCCAATTGATATTGCATGTTAGTTGCTTAAAATTGGATACATAGACTGATGCAAAGCATGTCTTTTAACGCAATGCTTGAATCTTAACTATTGTCCAACTAATCTTTTCATGTTTTCTAAATGCTTTTGCAAATATTTTTATGAAAACTTTAAAATTATTTAAAATTAGAGAAATAAAGTTCTAATATTGAGATAATGAAAATATTAATTTAGAGAAGGGTAATCTGCAACCTCTAAAACGCTATTATACCTTCAAAAAGAGGGATAATTCACTCTTTAATATAAAAGATCCAACTTTGATATTGAAGATGAAGGCAGTCTTGACAAATTGTCAAAGATAGAAGAATATAGAACAAAAAACTTAAATTAAAATAAGGTTTCATAAAAAAACCAACAAGAACTTGAATTAACTATATGAATATACGAATAACACTAAGAAAGGTGAGCTAAAACTCCAAAAGATATATTCTTGAGATTGAAGAACTCTTTAGCCTCAATTTTAATATATACCCATATCTAGGATGCTTCTTGAGTAATTTCTATCAAACTAAGAAGATTCTTAAGTAGCTTCTACCAACTAGGAAGCTTTTCAAGCTCCTTCTATCAATTTGAAAGCTTCTCGAGCTCCTTCCACTAACTATGAAGCTTTTCAAGCTACTTTTACCAACTAGGAAGCTTCTCAATTAACTTTCACCAATTCAAGAATCTCTAGAATATTCTAAAAGGTTCCATGAACCTCCAAAGTGTATGTTTCCATTCTACATGTTTTTTTTCCTATAATTCTTAAACTTCCTTTGATTTTCTCTTCCAAGTATTGAGTTGATGTTTGAGGTGCTTCCAAAGATGTTTAATGGAATTAAGATCACGAGACTAAGAATGCCATTATATTACTTTAATCCTATAATGATCAAACTACTTTTATGCCAATTTTGAGTTGTATTTAAGATTGTTATCTTGCTAAAAATCACCTTTTCTTTAGAAATATCAAATTCTTTAATATTAAGGAACAAATTTTCTTCAAAAATTACTACAAATTGCTTGGCATCCATCCTCTTGTCAACCTTTGCTATCCTTTCAACTCCATTCTATTCTATATATCCTCATATCATTATATTTCTATCTCCATATTTGATTGTTTCTTGAATCTTCTTATCAAGCAAAGACTCACTCTTTTCTTTCTACACTGACTTTCCGCCATTTGATCCAAATCTATTGATTTTCATATCATCTAATTAGATAATCCTCTTCCAATCTTCTACAATCCATTCCTTGTACTTCAGAGCAAAATCCAATTGTTGTTTTTGATGGTGGATAGATAGTCATGGCTTTTTTTTCTTCACCATGACCTTCATATTGTATTTTTTGAGATCATTTTGAATTATTTGAATTGACACAAGATTACTAATAATGTTATTAAGATTTTTGATAATCTCAATAGTATTCTCAATCTTTTTAGTGTTGGTTTGGCTAATGATTGTTCTTTCATCTATTGTTATGAGCTTCTTTAGCTTGCCTCCTTTAAAATTCTTTCTATTAAAAGTGATCTTTTTTACTAATCTAAAAATAGTAACTTTTTTACAATCAAGTTCAAAAGTAATGTGGCTATAGGATTTTTGAGAATAAAAAAAAATAGAAGTGATGTTATCTTAGAGAGAACAAAGAATGGATCTCATAGTTGTCTAAGGAATTATTAAAGACACAAGAATTTGACAAAAAAGTATGTCAAGATTAAAAACAAAGAATAAAATTGATAGCAAGAGTGGTTCTAAAGACTCTTATTTATACTATAATGAAGGTTTCAAAAATCTATGGTACTTTCTATAGAAGCTTCTAAAAATTGAAGTTTTTAGAAATCTAAGAAAGCTTCTAGAAGCCTATGGAACTTTTTAGAAGCCTATAAAAGATTTTACAAGTATCTAGAAGATTCTTAAAAATTACAAAAGGTTTTAAAAGGTCCTAAAATATCACGGATAAAAGATTTATTCTAATAACTATTTAATTAATATGGATAAATAGAAATAGATAAAAATAGATTATATTGATAATATCTTATAGAAAAGCTTCCTAGAAGCTTCTTAGATATGGATTTACCTTTATACATGTCTTTAGGTGATTGATAGATTAGAAACTTGGCCAATAAACTAGCCACGTGCCGCACATGTTGATAGCTTGTGGAACAAGCTAGCCATGTGTCGTATGTGTTAGTAGCTTGTGGAACAAGCTAAGTATGTGGCGTACACATAGGAAACTTGTCTTGCAAGTTTGACATAAGTCTTGCAAATCGGACAGATATTGGAGGTCCTATAGAATTCTGCCATATAGTTCTTACATAGATAGTATATACATATCAACGACATGAACTAGAAAAAGATGTATAATCTAATGAAAACTAAATCAAAATAAAGTCACAAAATAAGAATAAGAAAGTATGTATATTTAAAGAAAAATTGGAATGGCTATTACCAAAGACTGGAAACATGAAGACTCTTTAAACTAGACTAGGATCAGGAAAGGAGTTGATAAGAGTGAAGAGGGCTTCTTTTTCACCTCTATAAATACTATCTAACTAAGAGCCACATGGCGGTATTCTATAGGACCTCATACACGTGTCTAATTTACAAAACATGTATCAAATTTGTACGACAAGTTTTCTACATGTGCGCCACATACTTGGCTTGTTCTGCAAGCTACCAACATGTGTGATACATGGCTAGCTTGTTCCACAAGCTACCAACATGTGCGCCATGTGGCTAGCTTGTTGACCAAGTTTTTAACCTATCAATCACCTATAGATATGTATAAAAGTGATTATACGTCTATGAAGCTTTTAAGAAGCTTCTCTATCAGATATTATCAAATCAACTTATTTTATCTATTTCTATTAGTCTATATTATTTAGATAATTTACTAGAATAAATCTTATGTCCGTGATATTATCCCCCCTTCTAGAGAAGAGTTCCATGAGGAGCGGTGATTATATGTTGAGGAAGTCCAGGATACGTCGAATTGTGTTTGCCACATACTCTGATCTTTGTTCCCTTCGAAGGTAGTTGATAGGTCCTTTCAGCCATCAATAATGTCCCATACCAGGGCAAGAGGATCACCATGTTATTTGATGATTGTTGAGGCCTTCATAACTCCTTTCAAAGAAAACATTAGGAACACTATCAAGAGTAGCTCCTACTTCTAAAAGTATCATCAAATATCAAGAGTCTCTTCCAAGGTCGTAGTATCATACACGTTGTATTTTGCCATTAATCCGAAAAAAGACATGTCGTTCTTGAGGGTCTTCATCTCTATTCCGTCATCTTGAAGGTTGTGATAGTCGTAATCTCTCGTTTGATAAATCAGCAAATGATGGCTCTTGAGCTAAATTTGTAAATTGTTGATCTTCCATCTCTTTAACATGAACAAATCTAAAAAAATGACAAACAATGATATAAGATAGGATGAAATCTCTATAGAACCTGCTTTGCTTTATAGTAAAGATTTTCTTGATTCTTTATCTTAGTTTTAACAGATATTGTTGATGAAATGCATTGACTTTTATTGATGCATTTATTAGATTCTTTGATGGCTTCCATGTGCGTTCACTAATATTGTATCCGTACCAATGCACAAGATATTCTAGTCAATTTTGGCGCCGCCTTGAATCTAAAATCTCTTCAATCTTGAATTCTTCATCATTGTCCACTTCTATAGGAGGCGCAGGCATTTGTCTTCTTCTTTGTATATCCACTGTCTTATATGGTTCGAGTAATGACACGTAGAATACGAGATGGATCTTCATGGACTCCGGTAGATGTAATCTATATGTAACTAGATTGATTTGTTCAAAAATAGAAAAAGGTCCAAGCCTACAATACTCCAACTTATCACAAGGATGAGTAGTCTTGATATTGCGACAAAGTAACTATACCTTGTCCCCCACATTGAATTGTGGTTGTTCCTTGCGATACGCATCTGTATTTGTTTTTTGTCGTTCTTGAGCTTCTTTTTAATTGCACCTTCATTATTGCATGTAGCTCTGACAAACGATTTGCCAAATCTTGTACTGCTGGATTATCAACTTTTGAAAAGTCAAAAGCATCAAGTCGTGGGTGGTAACCATAATTGGTGAAAAAAGATGTTTGTTGCGTAGAAAAATATATCATATTATTATAAGCAAACTTTGCCAATGGAAGAAGAGCTGTTCAATCATCTTGTTGATAGTTAATGGTACATCTTAAGTATTGCTCTAAGACTTGATTCACGCGCTCTGTTTGTCCATCAGCTTGAGGATAAAAAGCTGAAGATAACTTTATGTCTACTTTTAAGATCTTGAAAAGGATTCTCCAAAATCTTGACACAAATTGAGTTCCCTTATCTGATATAATATCCTTAGATAACCCATGATAGTGATAGATATTATCAATGAAAAGCTTAGCTATTTCTTCACCTGTGATAGATTTTGTGCATGGCACAAAATGTGCCATCTTGGTGAACCGATCTACTATCACAAATATAGAGTCATAAGATCTTGAGCTTGGAAGATCTGTGATGAAATCTATAGAAACAGAAGACCATGGTTGTTCTGGAATAGGTAATGGCTAAAGAAGCTAAAAAAGTCGATAACGAGGAGTCTTTGATCTTGAGCAGATATCACGTGATTGTACAAAGTCTTTGACTGCCTTTCACATTTGAGGCCACCAAAAATCTCTTGATGTAAGTTCTAAAGTCTTGTTGTATCCAAAATGTCCTACCGTTGAAAAATCATGATATGCTTGAAGAACACGTAAACATGCTTCTCCTTCTGGAACATATAGACGCCCTTCAAAATATAGTAGATTGTTCTTGAACTTGAATTTAGAAGAATCATGAGACTTGGAAGAATTATTCTTGATATCATGAACAAGAGGGTCTCAGGACATACTTGACTGAATTTGCTTGAAAAAAGTTGAATCAACATAATCGTCCAAATTTTTATTCTTCGAAGATATTTTTCTTTGGTTTCAAAGGGGTGCGTTAACATTTATCACTGATTCCATTGTCTCGCTTCTTTTGGTGTAAAATAAGAATGTCTAGAAAGGGCATCAGATAAACCTTATTATTTTCTTGGCCGATAAGTAATAATGAATTCGAATCTTAACAAAGACATACTTCTGATAGGCGATTCAACGCGATCTTCCAATATAAAATCTTCGAGGTTCTTGTGATCGGAGTATTATCTGATGATTGAATTGGCGTATACAGATAATGACACCGATGCTTGAAAAGAATCAGCTGATTCTGAAAGTTCTGTCGTGGATCTCTGTTTAATCACGACTGCTGAGAATTTTCTTGAATGAAAAGCTATTGGATGAAGTTTGTCATCTGTTCTCATTTATGACAAAATCGCACCCAAGGCAAAGTCTGATGCATCTGTTTTCATAATAAACGCCTTAAAAAAATCTACACAATATAAAATTGATGTAGAAACAAACAATGTCTTCAAAGCTTCAAATACTGCTTCTGCTTCTTGATTCCATTAGACTTTGTCTTTACAGGTCAAACGTGTAAGTGGAACTGCAACTTGAGAGAAGTCTTTCATGAAGATCCAATAATAATTGTCAAATTCCAAAAAACATTGGACATCTCTTACTGTCTTTAGAATCTTCCAATTCATGATTGTCTGGACTTTTTTAGAATCCATCATGAGACCATCATTTAAAATGATATATCCTAAAAAATTGACTTGAATAGTGTGAAATACTCACTTTTTCATCTTGGCATATAATCCTACATCTTTAAGTTTTTATAATACTTGACATATATGTACTTCATATTCTTCTACATTCTTAGAATAGATCAAAATATCGTCTAGGTAGCAGATGACAAAATTGTCTAGGAACTCACTAAAAACATCATTCATGAGATGTTGAAAAGCAGCTGGTGTATTTATAAGTCCAAAAGATATGACATTATATTCAAAATGTCCGTACCTGGTTCGAAATGCAATTTTCTATTCATTTCCTTCTTTGATACGTGCTAGATTGTATGCTCTTCTTAGATCTATTTTTGTATAGATCTTAGCTTGATTTAAGTGGTCAAAGAGTTCTGATATCAAAGATAATGGATATCTATTCTTGATTGTGATCTTGCTAAGTCCTCGATAGTCAACACACATCCGCAATGATCTATCTTTTTTCTTCACAAATAGAATTGGAGCTCCTGTTGGAAATTTAGAATGGCGTATGAAATTCTTGGCCAAATTCTCGTCAATATACATCTTGAGTTCAGCCGACTCATCTTGTGATAAACTGTAGATTTGTCCAAATGCTGATTGAGTTCCTTCCTTGAGGTCGATTGAACAATCATATGGATGATGCTCTGGAAGAATATTTAGATTTTTTTTCTCAAAAACGTCCTGATAATCCAAATATTGGCTTGGAATGCCACTTAAAGTCTTCCCACCATCAAAAATAGGTATGGCATAAATAGCAAAAGTTGATCCTTCTTTTGCTGCGTGTATAAAAACTTTTGCACTTGTAAGTACAAATTTTACTATACTAGGCTTATAGCTTTTTACTTGGTTGGTAGGATATTTAATGATATTCTGAGGAAAATCAAGTCTACGAGAATTCCAATCTATTTGAGGGTTATATTTTTTTAGCCATGATAAATCTAAAATAACTGGATTAGACGGGGATTTAATTATGTTAAAGGCTACGTAGCTATTATGACCATCTATTTTTACTTTTATAGGATGGGTTTCATGAGTGATATCTCCAGAAGACAATGGACAACCATCTATGACTTCTACATGTACAGGTTTAGTTTTTTGTACTAAAAAAATTTTACAATTCTTAACAAATTGTTCATCTAGAAAGCATGCTGAGGCTCCTGAATCTAATAAGACAAAGGCTCTGTAGTTTTTTGGTCCTAAATATATATCTATTATAAAACAAGGAGAGGGTTCTGAGGAGAGAATAGGACCTTTATTAGGAATTGTACAAGATTCCAGCTGCACGATCCTTATTGTAGCTAGACAAATTTATTTTTCAAAATGTTGTCTTTTTTGATAGCCGTACTCCTCATTTTGTAATTGTATTATTTTTTCAAATAATGTTGAGCAATGTGTTTAGGTTTTCTACAATATAAACATAATCCTCCTTGATGACGTTGAATCTTTTCTTATTCAATAAAAGGTTTAAAACGTACTGCATCAATTTGCATATCTTCTACTTCCGAATGTACATTTTGTGAGGACGTTGATGTTGCTATTGAATAATAACATTGAAGCTCTCTTGTATGACTCTCGGATCGAAACTCAAAGAGTCGATTGTCGCCGCGTGGCTCAATTTAGCGATTGATGTTTGAAGATCGAATAAATTGGCGTTAATTTTTCTGCTCATATTATAATCCATTAGAGAAATTATTGGCTGATAGTGCGGCGTCAGCCATATGCTCATCTAATAGTTATCAAAATTGTGAAGCATATAATAACACTAATCGATTGTCTTATCATAGGATGCAAATCTTGTTGGTTGCAACACGGATTGCATCATGTTCTCCATATATAGATCAAAATTCTGCTAAAAATGCCTCCAAATTATCCAATATTAAATCACATCGTTCAAGAAAAGATGAAAATCATAATAAAGTAGAACCCAAAAGTAACATTCTAATAAACCTAACTTGAGATCCTTGCGTAGGATAACTCTGAGATTGAAGTTCAATCACCAGTTGTACTTGATTGAAAAATCCTTGAAATTTTGATCTTGTGCCATCAAACTTCTCAAGCAAACTAATTTTTAGTTCTGTAATACTTGAATGGTGCTCCATCTTAGGTGAGGTAGTATGGTTTGGTGTAGATATTGACGCAGCTCCAACCATCTCTATATCTTCACTTCCTACTAATCTTGTTGCTCTTTGTGGTGGTAAACTGAGTTGATGCATTGCAAGCATTAGCTCTTTCATTTGTTCTTGCATTTGTGCCATTGTATTCTTCATTTCCGTAAGCTCTGCCATGATAATATAATAGGAAGGAAGATGTCTATTCTCACTTCAAGAAATGTAGAATAACACATTCAAAAGAAAAAAATTCTAGAAACAATATCAGTTTAGATGTGGGTACTCTACAACTTCTAAAATACTTATGTCTTGTCAAGAAAAAGGGGTAATCCACTCTTAATCAAGAAGAGACAAAGCTCTGATACTGTATGTGTATTCTTGTCAATCTATCAAGGACATGAACTAGAAAAAGATGTATAATCTAATGAAAACTAAATCAAAGTAAAGTCACAAAATAAGAATAAAAAATTATATATATTCAAAAGAAAATTGGAATAGCTATTGCCAAATACTAGAAACATGAAGACTCTTTAAACTACATTAAGATCAGGAAAGGAGTTGACAAGAGTGAAGAGGGCTTCACTCTCGCCTCTATAAATACTATCTAACTAAGAGCTACGTGGCAGTATTTTATAGGACCTCATATACGTGTCTAATTTGCAAGACACGTGTCAAACTTGTACGACAAGTTTTCCCACATGTGCACCACATACTTGACTTGTTCTGTAAGTGTTGTTCTTGTTCGTCTCACTTATTCTACCAATACTACCTTGAATTAATCTGTAAAGGAGGATTCGAACACAAGGAAAGACTATCCGCATTGAGTTAACTGTTAGGGTCACACAACTAACTACCTATTGAACATTAGAGTCCAATGCACATGTACAAGCTTTTTTCTAAAATACTACTGTCGACTCTACTAGTTCTGCTATTCCGCAACTAAAGATAAACTTTGTGACATAATCCTCCACCCATTCTCCTACTGTAATCTTCTGTCTTCTTCCAAGCTCATAACAACAATTAGTAATATCACACCATTTTCATAGACTGTATACATCCGCTTCTCTCTCCAATCACTGGAAATAATTCCTCATCCAGAATGTCTATAAAAATAAATCGTTACTCCAATATTCTCCTTCACCGCTCAACTCTCACAATTAATATGGCATGATATTCTCATCTACAATCAAATTTCATTGACATAGCCGGTCTTTGACCTCCAATTCTCCACAAAGAACTCACGCATCAAACAATTATAATTTCTTATTCATCCACATATATAAAATTTCCGTTTTATTATTGTACTTCATCATTGACATGTTACAACCCTTAGGAATAGAATCCGGATCCTCCACTACAATCTAACAAAAGAAAAGAGAGAGGTAGCACCAAGCTTACTCCGGCTCAGGACTATCACAGTCTGGCCCCGACTCCCCCGTATCGAATCAATTTATACTTGCCCCGTCTATGTTAACTGCTACACAACCAATGATAATTATTTTTCCTAACTTCCTCATCCATCCTACCTTCTAAACTGGCCATTCATTGGCTTCCTGCCTATTCTTAATCCTACAAATTATGTATTATAAATCCTAAAATTCCTATCCATTCTACATAGCCCCATTCCTAATTGTGCAGTGTCCTCGCAAACACAGAATTGGTAAAAAAAATCATTTGTTATAAAGCTGGCTCTTGGGATTGAGATGCTCCTGGATTCATATGAGGTTCCTCTGCGTATGGCTCTAATGGCACGTTCTCATCCTCCTCCGATAAATCAACATGGTTATTATTCAACTGCATTGATAAATCTTCATTATCTACTCCCAATTCCCAAACTTGAGCCTCCAATTGTAGAATCCTGGCATCTTTTGCCTCTAATTGGCGCCTTTATTGCTTCATCTTCTCTTCGAGCTCACTAGTACTCAAAACTGGTAGAACAGATACCTGTGGTTGAACGGCATTGGCCAAGTCGCCCTCTAATTTTCCCACTTCATGCTTCAAGGTACCAATTTTTGCCTACAGCTTATCCATTCCAATTCTGTATTGGTCTCCCAATTCTACCTTTTTTTGTTCCAATTTTGCTGCATTTTCACGTTCTACATGCAACTGATACTTCAACGCTTCTCGTTCCAAATCCTGTATCCTGCAATTTTCTATTAATTCTTGTTTTTCACCATTCAAGATTCTTTAAATACGATCTTTATCATTTGTCCAATTTTTCTTTTCCTCTGCTAACTTCCACTCCAATGCCAACTTGGATTCCGTCTTTGTCCTAATAAGGTGATCCTGTTCCATAATTTGGTGGCTTTTCTCTATTATCTCCTTCTGGCTCAACTACAATTGTTGACTTAAATTTCCTTCCAACTGACCCATGGTAAGCTGCAATTGGAAAATTTGAACCAATATTACTTCCATGAGATTCCCTACCTCCAATATTCTAGTGTTCAAAAATGGAGCCTTAGTCACCCTCTCAATCACTGCACAAATTGAAGTCCGCCCTAGTGTAGTTTCCGGGATAGCCTCCTATTTCCGCAATCTACTTGATTCTCCAATTTCGTGCACCACTATCCCTGGACCAACTAGTAAACTTTGCATACCCTGTTGCGGCATTAGGGAAGGTACACTCTTCTCCATTGCTAATTGACTTAACATATGTGCAATAACGGAATGCACATAGTTAGAGTATAGCAAAGAAGCGAATTTACTCGTTTTCTGCTTGGCTCCTATTTCTGCATGGATACGGGTTGCTACAAAGGGTGTCCAATTAAAGACCATGCCTTCAAGTATTCCAATCGTAGCAAATAACAAGCGCTTGGACATGTACATGATATGCCGGTTTAAGCCTAGCCACTTTTGAACGAACCGCATCCACTCCGAAAGCTCTGGAGTAAGTGCCTCTGCCACTTTTCAGCCTTGATTCTTTTCAAACGATGACATATCTCTTTTGAAGTAACTTCTTGATTTGAAGTCACTAGACACTTCAACTCATATCGCTAACTCACCTATTGGTAAATATAATACCTTCTGTAAGATATTCTCATCGATCCCAATTATCCTCCCTTTTACTACACTAGAACCATCCTCTGGGTTGTAATTTTTTATATATTCTGCCACTAGTTCTACATCAATTGGAGGCAAAATATCCGATTTTCACAAAAACACGTACATTTGTGCATTTCTAAAATCTCTCTGTCTTTGTAGAAATCAATAGATTTCCAACTTCATTGCCTCTATATTGGTGACCACCACGAGGGACGACAATTGCAAATTACTCTTACTTCGCACATTTCGGACATTCTCCTCTTTGTCTGCAGCTCTCTTTGACCTTTCCATTGACATTGTATAGTGTTCACTACGTACTCTTTGCTTGGACTAATCATTACTCTCTGACTGCAGAACACTCTACACTTCAATAAGCGTACACTCAGACAACTAAGCTCAAAATCGAATGCTAATAAAAACTCTTGTTAAGTGCCCCACTCCTAACCTTTTACTCGGGGTCTAAAACAACAATCTTTAATCCAATATACCAGATCATCACTTCCGATTTGCCTGACTAGTTCATATTAGGATCCAAAATTGACCATCAGCCATCTTTTTTAACCATCATGCACATTCAATAAAGGTAAGCTATCATAAACAGGTATACCCTCTTCCCTCTAGTTTAAAAATCCGTCTCGGATTTACGTAAAATAAAGACGTAAACAATTGCCGTTAACTCGGATAGTAAATTGATTATCCATAAAATCTTCCAATTGAACTGAACCATTAGGAAAGGCTTCAATTACTTGATAAGGTCCATGCCAACGGACTTGGAATTTCTCCAAAAAATTGTGAAAGCGACTATCATAAAGAAGCATAAAAGATTTAGAACGTAATTTACTATCATAATAATTCTTACGACGACGTTGTGTAGCTTCCATAGTTAAAGAGCTATAGCCCTAATTTCATCCAATTTGTCCAATTGTGCTAACCAATTGGATTCCTTGTCACCAAGACATTCATCCAATGTAATTCGTAAACTCGGAACTTCTAATTCAATTGGTAATATTGCCTCTTGCCCATACACCAATTGGAATGGTGTGGAACTGGTAGTCACTTTATACATAGTACGATATGCCCACAAGGCTGCAAATTATTTTATATTCTAATCCGTTCCCACACCAAACACTATTTTAATTAAAATTTTACACAAAATACTGTTGGTCTTTTCAGTCTACCCATTGGCCCGAGGGTCATATGGGATTGTGTTCCAATGCTTGATCTCGTATTTATCTGTCAAAGCCGCAATTATAGAATTAATAAAATGGGTTCCACAATCACTAACCAATTCCTTGGGACACCCAAATCGAGTGATAATGTTCTCATATAAAAATGTGGCTACGGTATTGGCATTATCAATTTTTGTTGCAATGCGTCCACTCAATTGAGGTTTATTAATCATATACTTAAGAGCATCATGATCCACATGAAACACAAATGGATAACCAAGCAAATAATACCAAAATTTTTGGACAGAATAAATTATGCCCAAGGCTTCTCGTTCAGTCGTAGTATAATTTCATTCCACAGCAACAAATTGTGGACTAATATAATAGATGGGATGATCCATACCCTTTTCATCTTTCTGGCTTAATATGGATCCAATAGCAACATTTGAGGCATCAATATAAATATGAAAGGGTTTTGTCCAACAAGGTGCAACAAGTACTGGTATTGACACCAATTTTTGTTTTAACTCCTCAAACACAACTATACATTCTTCAATCCAAATTGAACCAGATCCATCCGATGGCAGTTTCTTTAAGAGATTCGTTAACGGTTGATATATTTCTACAAATAAATGAATGAATTGCGTATAATAGCTGATATGGCCTATGAAACCCCAAACACTAGATACTGTTTCTGGCTTTGGTAAAGCCAATATAAGAATAATTTTATTTGGGTCAGTAGCGATACTAGCCGCGGAAATGATGTGTCTTAAAAGCTTCCCCGATAGTATGTCAAATTGACATTTTTCAGAATTCAAAGATATCCCATATTTATCGTATAGGTCTAAACAATTATCAAGACGTTCCAAATGATTCGCTGTTATATTGAATGTGCAAAAATCATCTAAAAATATCTCCATCAACAATCGTAAATAGTCCTAAAATACTTGCATCATTATCCATTGAAATGTGGCCGGGGTGTTACATAATTCAAATGGCATCACTTTATAAGCAAATGTGCCCCAATCTATAGTAAAAGTAGTTTTCAAGTGGTCCTCTTCTGTAATTTTTATTTGAATATAACCCAAAAATCCATCCAAAAAGGAATAACATTCATGCTCAGCTATTGCGTCTAATATACTATCTGTAAAAGGTAAAAGAAAATAATCCTTCTTGGTAGCCGCATTTAATTTTACGGAAGTCTTCACAGATACGGATTTTTCCATTTTTCTTCGGTACTATGACAATTGGTGAAACCCATTCACTATACGGGACTGGATATATGAAGCCCACGTCTAAAAGTTTATCTACTTTCTCCTTGACCATGAGAGAGTATTTTGGATTAAGACAATGTTGTCTTTGACAAACTGGTGTAGCATCTTTCTCTAAGGTAATTCGATGCTCACAAATTTTGGCAGGGATACCTTTTAAATACGCATATAACTAAGCAAAAGCAGATTTATGACTTAGAAAGAATTCTTTCTAATTTCTCAACTCTGTATCCGTAATACCGGTGTATATTTTGATAATCTGAGGTGTTTCATTGAAATCCAAGTTAATGGATTGGTACACTGATTCCTCATTAACCTTCGGTTTGATTTGCCCCTTTTGCTCTGAATCCGTCATATGGTCCGACAAATCGGACTTATCCAATTCTGGTTCCAATGTATCGACTTTATTTACCATGCAATTATTCATCCAGTTCGCAATGACATCATCAAAATTCTCTACATTCTCCTTATACAAAAAATATTCCCGTGGTCCTCTATACTGATGTAACATGCCTTATTTTTGCATGTGAATGGGGTCCTTATCAACTTGCATTGCATTATTAACTTTGTCATACTCTGCCTCAAATTGGCTCTCATCTTCAGATGTTGCTTCTGAGCCCATAATTTGAGACTCCCCATGATATTGAATTGGGTACATTTGTAAAACAATCTTGTCATTACCCTCCCCAATAGTTAACGTTCCATGGTCCTAATCGTTCCTAGCTTTGGCTTAATATAGCCACGGCCGACCTAATAATATTGGATATGATAAAGTAGAATTCTGTGATCAAAAAACAATATAATCAATTTCTTACGTAATTTCCACGATTACAATATTAATATTGCGTAAGATATCCATTAGTTTAACCCTATTATGATCTGCTATTCTCAATACCAATGTCGTGGGTACTAATTGTTTTAAATCCAACTCTTCCATTATATCGGCTTTCATTAAGTTCACACTAGAGCCACCATCCACTTAAACTCCAAGAATGAGAACACCATCAATTGATACATCAATAGTTGGTGCTTCCGGATTGGGATTCAAACTAACCTCATGAATTTCTTTATTACAAACTCTACGTCGTATAAACAAGGAATTCAAGGTAGAACGACATTCTGGTGCAACTGCTAATAATTGCTTCATTATAAGAGAAGGTTTAATTTCATCCAAATCTTTCATAATATCATATGGTTTCATATTGGCAATGGTTCCCAAGGCCCTTTTCTTTTTCATGGATTTTAATTTGATCCCTTGAGATAATTTTCTTACGGAATTTGGAACTAGAACTGTTGAATGGACTTTGTCGTAATTCTTGTCTATGAGAGGATCTTTTAATGGGTAAGATGGCTCCTGAAACTTCAAAGATATTGGTATTAGTTTTGGTTGAACCAATATCTTGGGGCTAAGGACATTCTCAAGTTATATAGACGAATTGGATCCATTCATTGGTAATACCTTTAATATTGGTGTTAGATTTGGAATATCATTCAATGGATTATATTGGTCTGCAACAGGTACTTCCAATTGTTGAATTGGATCTTTTTTCTTTTTCTGGGCCTAAGTAAGTACTGCATGGACGCATTCCACTTGGTTTATCGGAGAATCTTGTAGAACTCAATTATTGTCCTCCATCTTATTTTGCAACTGGATACGCTGATCTCGGTTATTAACATTAAATGGAGCATTGCACTGTTGATAAGTATGTCCAAATTGCTTATAATTTCCACATACTAGAGCATAATCATCATTGGTTCTAGGATTGGGACATTCACTAGTATAATGTCCTAGCTGCCTGCATCGATAGCATCGAAGTGGTCTTCTTCTTCGTCCATCTAGAATATAGGGTGTCTCGACTGATATATACCGGTTAGGCTTGTTCGAAGTTTGATGGATAAAGGATCTCGGCCGACGAGTTGATATTATAGGATTTGAAATTGGATTTTGAATAGGTGGATATTGGGGTTGTCCTTGTTGATTTTGCACAAAACCTTGAGAATTGAGGTCATCTTCTTGGTTATACTCAGAATTTTGAAAGTTATAAAAATTCCTATTTTGTTTTATAGAACGATTCCTGTTCCAATCAAACCTATTTTCTATGTGAACTTGATTAACATCCCACGAAGTTAGTTGAATCATGGTCTGATTTCCTAATTATTGTTGCCTTCTTAAATTCCAGGAATTGGTAGTTACATGCTTACCTCCACAAAATATACATTGCACAATCATTTGGGGTGGTGAAGGGGACTCTGTTACTAAATGGCCTTGCCCCTTACAATTACTGCATCAAATATTGGGATGCATATTAATCGATTTATACTTCTTTTCCTTATCTTTTGCCAGATTAACAGCCAACTCGTCCATCTTCTTTGTTAAAGTTAACAACAAAGTCTCATTTAGATCCTTTGATACTAGTTCATTAGATAACTCCTTTATAAATATTGATTTTTGATATGGAAAGTATGGAGAATACAGAACTGCAGTTGTTGGTGGTATAGCCTGTAGTAGAACAACATTCAGTATCCCTTGCAAATTGACACTAAGATTTGCACCGTAATCAATTGTCCTTGGATAACTGTTCACTGTTTCATTCTAGGTTGGTATTTGATACCCTCGTTGAGATGGAATCATTGTGGCTCCTGTGATTAAGAATTGGTCATAATGACATTCTTCCCATATCTTAATTCAATCAAGTGAGGCAGCCACAGTCCCAGATTTGGCTTCCTTTACAAACATCTTCAATTCTAATAGATATAATCCGTTAACCAATATAGACATAACAAACGAGTTTGACATTTGATTATTTGGCCATTTACAAAGGATATCTGCTACTCGGCCATAATATGACTGCACCACTTCTCTTGGTACCATTTTGCTGTTCATTAATCTTTCTCTAAGACGTTTTTCAAATCCTATTAGTCGAAAATGAGTTAAAAATATATTTTTTAATGCTTCCCAATTAGAAAATTGTCCCACGGGTTGGTGATTATACCATTCAAACGCCATGTCTTTCAAAGTCACTGGCAGCCATCTTAACCAAATATCTTCAATTCTACCATTGTTGGCTACACATGCGGTCAGGAATTGTGACAAGTGTTGATTTGGATTGACTCTTGGCAGATCCCTAAAGGTAGGTAATGGGGCTACGCTAGTTGTGCAATCACCCACCATACCCATTTGTATCGCAATTGGTATTGCTAGACCCCCCACCGCCATTGAAGGTGACAATATTCTACTTATTTCCTTAGTAAAATAAATATTGTCTCCCTCAATTGTCTTTTTTGGACTTCTAGGCCTCCGTAATTTGATATTATTATCTGCAAATAATTTTATCGGTTGAAGTTGAGGTGAAAACAACGGATTTTGGAATACACTGAATTGGCCCTTACTGGCAAGCAATACATTCCCTACTGAAGAACTAGCCTTGCTAGAATCGGTTGTATCCATTATTGGGAAAGTATCCAATGGAGTATCCAATTCTTTTGTGCTCCGTTCTCTTTCCGTGAATGGATTCAAAAAATACACTGAGCTATTCGCGGAGTTACTCGCGAGTGCTTTTGACAATTTTTTTAACGATATATATGTCTGAAATATTAAAGATCTTTCATGTTCTTGGTATACTCAAATGTGCCAACAGGCATGCAACCATGGTTTAATCCAACTGTGTCAACGCTTCTTTTTTAGCTTCCGTTTTTGCTCGTCCCGCAACAAATTTTTTACTTGTGCTCTCTCTTGTCTTTCTTTCGACTAACGTATTTTTTCAAAGCAATGTTCTCATTTTTGTTAATCATAATCTTTCATCATCTATTATTGACATTGCTTTCCATCACTAAGTTAACTACTCATTCGGCAGTTAATTCCTAATACTCAATACTATTATCAATCCCCGGTAGCGGTGCCAAAATCTTGTTCTCGTTCGTCTCACTTATTCTATCAATATTGCCTAGAGTTAATCTGTAAAAGGGGATTCGAACACAAGGAAAGATTATCCGCATTGAATTAATTGTTAGAGTCACACAATTAACTACCTACTAAACATTAGAGTCCAATGCACACGTACACGCTTTTCTCTAAAATACTGCCATCCACTCTCTTGGTTCTCCTATTTTGCAACTAAAGATAAATTTTGTGACACAATCCTCCATTCATTCTCCTATTGTAATCTTCTATCTTCTTCCAAGCTCATAACAACAATTGGCAATGTCGCACCATTTCCATAGACTGCATACACCCACTTCTTTCTTCAATCATTGGAAATAATTCCTCACCTAGAACGTCTATCAAAACAAATTATTACTCCTATATTTTCCTTCACTGCTCAACTCTCACAATTAATACGGCATGACACTCTCATCTACAATCAAACTTCATTGATATAGCCGGTCTTCGACCTCCAATTCTCCACAAAGAATTCACGCATCAAACAATTATAATTTCTTACTCATCTACATATATAAAATTTCTGTTTTATTACTGTACTTTATCATTGACATGTTACAATCCTTTGGAATAAAATCCGGATCTTCCACTATAGCCTAATAAAAGAAAAGAGAGAGGTAGCACCACGCTTACCCCGGCTCAGGATTATCACAGTCTGGCCCCGACTCCTCCGTACCAAATCAATTTATACTTGCCCCGTCTATGTTAATTGCTATACAACTGATGATAACTACTTTTCCTAACTTCCTCATCCATCGTGCCTTCTAAATTGGCCATTCATTGGCTTCCTGCCTATTCTTAATCCTACAAATTATGTATTGTAAATCCTAAAATTCCTACCCATTCTACAGCAAGCTACCAACATGTGTGATACATGGCTAGCTTGTTCCACAAGCTACCAATATGTGCGCCATGTGGCTAGCTTATTGACCTAGTTTCTAACCTACCAATGACCTATAGACATATATAAAGGTGATTCCGCATCTATGAAGCTTCTAGGAAGCTTCTCTATCAGATATTATCAAATCAATTTATTTTATCTATTTTTATTTATCTATATTACTTAGATAATTTATTGGAGTAAATCTTATGTCCATGACAATATAAAGACCAGAGTGAAGCCTTCTTCACTCTTATCAATTCCTTTCTTGCTTCTAATCTAATTCAAGAGTCTCTTGTATTTTTTAGTCTTTGATAACACCCATTCTAGTTTTTTCTTAAATATACATACTTCCTTATTTCTATCTTTTTATTTTTCTTTGACACAGACTTCATTAATTTGTATATCTTTTTCTAATTTGTATCCTTGATAGATTGATAAGAGTGAAGATATAATATCAAAGCTTTGTCTTTTTTTAATTAAGAGTAGATTATTTCTTTCTCTTGATAAGACATAAGCATATTAGAAGTTGTAGATTACTTACTTCTAAATTGATATTGTTCTTAGAATTTTTTTTTTTTTAAATTCTTGAATATTCTATTTTGTAGTGAGAATAGATTTTTTTTTTTTTTTTTTTTTTTTCCTTTCTATTGTATTATCATAGCAAAGCTTGTTGAAATGAAGAGCGCAATGGCACAAATATAAGAGCAAATGAGAGAATTAATGTTTACAATGCATCAATTCAATGCACCACCACAAGGAGCAACAAGATTAGCAAGAAGTGAAGATATAGGGATGATTGGAGCTGCTTCAAGCTATACCACTTCACCTACAATTAAACACCATTCAAACATGAAAGAACCAAAAATTAATTTACCGAAGAAGTTTGATGGCATAAGATCTAAATTTTGACGATTGATTTTAATTGGTGATGAACTTCAACCTCAAAGTTATCCAACTCAAAGATCACAAGTCAGGTTTATTGGAACATTACTTTCAAGTTTTGTCTTATCATAGTTTCCATCTTTTTTTGAATTTTATGATCCAATATTAGATAATTTGGAAGTATTTTTAGTATAATTTTAATCTATATATGAAAAATATGATGTAATTTATGTTGCAACCAATAAGATCTGCATCTTATGACAAAGCAATCGATCAGTGACATCATATGCTTTATAATTTTGACAACTAGCAATTGATACCAAATAGGATAATGCTGCACTTAATAGCCAATTTTTCTATAGATTATAATATGAGATAAAGAAATTGATGTTCAACTTATCCAATCCTCAAACATTGAATTAAGCAATTGATTTTGCTATGAAATGTGACAATTGGCTTTTTGAATTTTAATTTGAGAGCCGCATAAGAAAGCTCCAACATTACTATAATACAATGGCAACACCAATGTCTTTTCAATACCTACATTTAAAAATAGAAGATATGCAAATTGACGCGATATATTTTAAATCTCTTATTGAACAATAAAAAACTTGTCGTCGTCAAAAAAGATTATATTTATATTGTGGACCCTTATTATTTTCATTAATAAGGGTCTTGTTAACCAAGTGACAAGCTATAAGTTTAGTATAATAAAATCCGTACTTGTAGGTACAAAAGTTTTTATAAATGCAACAAAAGAAAGATCATCTTTTGCTATTTATGCTACATCTATTTTTGATGGTAGAAAGACTTCAAGTGATATTCCAAGCCAATATCAAGATTATTAAGGTATTTTTGATAAAAAAAATATAGATATTTTTCTAGAGCATTGTCCATATGATTATTCAATTAATCTCAAAGAGGAAACTCAGCCTCCATTTGGACCAATCTATAATTTATCACAAAATGAATTAGCTGAATTCAAAAAATATATATTGATGAGAATTTGGCCAAGAATTTCATATGCTATTCAAAATCCTGAGCAGAAGCTCCTATGTTGTTTGTAAAGAAGAAAGATGGGTCACTATGGATGTGTGTAGATTATCAATAACTCAAGAAGATTACCATCAAGAATAGATATCTTCTATTTTTGATATCTGGATTTCTTGATCAATTGAATCAAGCTAAGATCTATACAAAAATAGATCTACAAAGAGCATATAACTTAGTACGCATCAAAGAAGGTGACGAATGGAAGATTATATTTTGATCAAGGTATACACATTTCAAATATAATGTCATACCTTTTAGACTTACAAATGTACCAATTACTTTTTAACATCTTATAAATAATATTTTTTATGAATTTTTTGATAATTTTATTGTCTATTATCTAGATGACATTCTAATCTACTTTAAGAATACAAAAGAATATAAACTTCATGTTTGTCATGTATTACAAAAACTTAGAGATATAGGATTATATGCTAAGATGGAAAAATGTGTATTTGATACTACTCAAGTTGATTTTTTAGGATACATTATTTCAAATGATGGTCTCAAAATGGATTCTAAGAAAGTCCAAACAAGCATGGACTAGAAGATTTTGAAAACAATAAGAGATGTACAATGTTTTTTGAGATTTGTCAATTAATATCAAATCTTCATTAAATTTTTTTTTCAAGTTGTACCTCTACTTACACCCTTAACTTGTAAAGACAAACTTGATTGGAGTAAAGAAACAAAAGCATTGTTTGAGGATTTGAAGATAACTTTTATTTCTATACCAATCTTGTATTGTGTCAACATTTCTAAGACATTTTTTATGAAAACAAATGCATCAAACTTTGCTTTGGATATAGTATTATCACAAATGCAAGCAAATGACAAATTCCACCTAATAGCTTTCATACTAGGAAATTTTCAGCAATAGAAATTAATTACAAAAACCACGATAGAAAACTTCTTGCAATTGTGGATTCTTTTTAAGAATAGCATCACTAATTAGAAGGCATTTAGTTTAGACACTGTATATACAGATCATAAGAATCTTGAATATTTCATGTCAACATGCGTATTGAATTGTTGCCAAGCTTCTTGGAGCATGTTTTTATCAAGATTCGAGTTTATTATCACGTATTAGCTAAAAAAATAACAACGTTTCGAATTCAAAAACAATCTACTCTATTTTAAAGGATGCTTATATATTCCAAAAGGTGCAACACAATTACATGTTCTTGAAGCTCATCACAACCTTCCTATGGAAAAATATTTTGAATATAATAAGATATAATAAGACCTCCCTATGGCACAATTACATACTCTTGAAGCTCGTCACAACCTCCCTATGGCTGTGTCATTATACAACACTGTTCTATTTATCCATTAATTTGAGCGTAAAAGGCTGAAGATAGTTTTATGTCTACTTTCAATATTGAACCGTGCTCATAACTAATCCTCTCTAGGTATCAACTCTAAGATTTTTAAGATAAAATTTTCTAAAATATCATCTTAATTCTTTCTTAAAGATGCCTATATTATTATTTTTTTTAATATATCTTATTTTATCTTATTTATGGCTATATAAAATAAATAGAAGTTTTTTTTATAAAAAGATAAGATTAGCCTTTTAACTTTTTTTTACTTTCTTCTCTATTATCTATGATTCTAAGATAATTTGCTAAAATACTTCTATATAAGCTCTTATATATTTTAATCATTCCTTCTCTCTTTCACCTAAGATGTCAGAAGTTGAGGTTTGAGGGTCAATGAGGATTTTTTGGATGTTTAGCAATCTATCAATTGAATTGAGGTGAGAGTTTTTTGTATGAATAATAGACAAGATTTTTTATTTGTATGTGAGTTTTAAAAGTCATTGAATGGTGCAAAGAGAAGTTGTTTGTCCTAGAAATTTGATATTAGGATTAGAGAAGGAGGGCGGCCGACACCCAAGTAGAGATTTGATCATAATTTTTGTTAAGTATCTTAGTTTGATCAAGATTTGACTAGAAATTGATTAGGATTTGATTAGGATTTGATTAAGATTTAATTAGGACTTGATTAAGATTTGATTAGGATTTGATTAAGATTTGACCAAAATTTGACTAAAATTTGACTAGGATTTGTTTAAGATTTGACCAAGATATTAAACGGTTGTTCAGATTTGATTAGGATTTGTTTAAGATTTGATTAGGATTTAGTTAAGATTTGATCAAGCTTTGACTAGAATTTGGTTAGGATTTAATTAAGATTTGATTAGGATTTGGTTAAAATTTGACCAAGATTTGACTAGGATTGTTAAGATTTGACTAGAATTTGGTTAAAATTTGATCAAGGTTTGACTAGGGTTGTTAAGATTTGACTAGAATTTGTTAAAGATTTGATTAGGATTTGACTAGGATATTTAAGGTTTGACCAAGATTTGACTAGAGTTTGTTTAGGACTTAATCAAGGTATTTAGGACTTGTTTAGGATTTAATTAGGATTTTAAAGATTTGATTAGGATTTATTTAGGATTTGTTTGGAATTTAATCAAGATTTGATCAAGATTTGTTTAGGATTTGATCAAGGTTTGATTAGGATTTGGTTAGATTTTAATCAAAATTTGACCAAGATTTGAATAAGATTTGTTTAAGAATTTGATTAGGATTGTTAGGATTTGACCAAGGTTTTACTAGGATTTGTTCAAAATTTGACCAAGATTTTAATAGATTTTTTTAGGATTTTTTATATATTTTTTTATAATTAATTAAAAAATCTAATTAAACTTTTAATGATTGAAGCATATTTATTAGTCTTAATTATAAGTTTATATAATTTTATTAGAGGTGTTAGGACGTGCTATTGTTATTTCTTTTTTATCTTCTATAGCTAGGTGTCCAACGCATTCTTAAGCAGGACTTCACAACATATGATAATGGATAAATCAAATTTTGGAGCAATATTTGAGATATACCATCAACTATCATTAAGATGATTGAACTTTCTTACCATTGATAGAATTTGCTTATAATAATTTGGTACATTCTTCTATTCAACACACTCTATTTTTTATCAATTATGATTATCATCCACGATTTGATATTTTTGACTTTTCAAAAGCTGATAATCCTATGGCAGAAGATTTGGCGAATCAATTGTCAGAGTTCCATGCAACAATAAAAGCATAATTGAAAGAAGCTTAAGAATGACAAAAAATCAATGCATATGTCTATTATAAGGAACAGCCTCAATTCCACAAGGGCAATAAGATACACTTGCTTTGTCGTAATATCAAGACTAATTGTCTTTGTGACAAGCTGGATTATTGTAGGCTTGGACCATTTTTAATTTGTGAATAAATCAATCGAGTTGCCTATCAATTACACTTATCAAAATCTATGAAGATCCATCCTATATTTTACATATCATTGCTTGAGTCATATAAGATAGTGGATATACAAGGAAGAAGATAAATGCCATCGCCTTTTGTAAAAGTAGACAACAATGAAGAATTTGAGATAGAAGAGATCTTAGATTCAAGATGGTATCGAAATTGGCTAAAATATCTTTTACATTGGTGTGGATATGATATTAGTGAATACACATGGAAGCTATCTAGGATTCTAGCAAATGTATTAGTAAAAGTCAATACATTATATCAATAACATCTATTAAAATCAAATTGAAGAGTCAAGAAAACCTTTGCTATAAAGCAAAGCAAATTCAATAGAGATTTCATTCTATTTTATATCACTATTTGCTATTTTTTTGAATTTATTCATGCCAAAAAGATAGAGAATCAACAACTAGCAAATTCAGCTCAAGAATCATTATTTATTAATTTATTGGACAAGACATTACGATTATCACAACCTTCAAGATGACAGAATAGAAATGAAGATCCTCAAGAATAACATGTTTTTCTTTGAATTGACGGTGAGATACAATGTGTTTGATATCACGACCTTGGAAGAGACTTCTAGTGTTTGGTGATACTTTTAAAGGTAGGAACTATTCCTCATGGTGTTTTAAATATTTTTTTAAAAGAAGTTATGTAGGCCTCAATAATAATCAAATAATAGGGTGGTCTTTTGTCTTGGTATGGAATGTTATCAATGGCTGAGAAGATCTATTAGCTACCTTTAAAGAAAACAAAGATTAGAATATGTAACAAATATAATTTGGCATATCTGGGACTTTTTCAATACGTAATCGCTGTTCCTTGTGGAACTCGTCTTTGAAAGGAGAAATAATATTACAGAAATAAGATTTATTTAAATAACTATTTAATTAATACGGATAGATAGAAATAAATAAAAGTAAGTTATGTTAATAATATCTTATAGAAAAGCTTCCTAGAAGTTCCATAGATACAGATTCATCTTTATACATGTCTATAGGTGATTGGTACGTTAAAAACTTGGCCAATAAGCAAGCCACATACCGCACATGTTGATAGCTTGTAGAATAAGCTAGCCTTATGTCATGGATGCAAGATAGCGGGTTAACATAAAAACAATGAAAAGATTACAAAACTAGAATAATTTTAAGAATAAAGAATTAGATTATTAACAAGAATAAGAAACTAGATTCATATTAAAAAATAAGATAATATTTTGAATTACTTCAAGACTTGTATTAGCAAGACTGAGCTGTATCTTGGTCTTACTTTTTATTTATACTATAAAGCCTATATCCTATTGAACCTTTTAAAAATATCTTAGAAGATTTTAAAAGATTGAAGAAGATTTTAAAAGACTAAGGCAAGTTCAAGAAGACTAAAGAAGATTCTAGAAGATTTTAAAAGATTTTAGAAGGCTATGGGAGGTTCTAAAAGATTAAAGAAGATTTTAAAAGATTTTAGAAGATAATAGAAGATTTTAAAAGACTACATAAGGTTCTAAAGACTACAGAAAGTTCTAGAATGTTGTGACTTAAAGTATGTCCATAACATCACCTCTTCTTCTAGCGAAGAGTTCCACAAGGTGCCAAAGTGATTTGATGATCAAATTACATACCCAAGAAATTTAAAATTTATCAAAATAGAGAAGTAACATATTTTGTCTTTTGTTTGTTGGATATCAATTCAACAGGATTCTTAAGGTAGCATGAATGACCTCCAAATATAACCTCTGTTGTACCAATATCCCATCCAAGAATTTGTTCTTCATTACGACCTTCAAAATATCCCTCAAATATAATTTTTGATCCACTTGGAGTCACCCTTCCAACTTTAAGGAATATTATCAAAGCTTGGGCATTTGAATCAAGATTTTTGTGAAGAAGTTGTATCTGCAAAGATTCCAAATATGGCCTTACTTAACATTAGAATACTCCTTCTTTGCCTTGTTCATGTTCTTCAAACCTAGCAGATTGTAAAAGTTGTAATGGTTTTTCAACTACTTGTGTGGCAGAAGAGTCTTCTGACTTTTGTTCTTAGAATTTCCTTGAAATACAAAGATTTGACATGGTAATTAATAAGCTTCTAATAAAATATATTCTATCTTTAGATAAAATAACTATATACAAGTGAAGGTCTTGGCATGACTCTCTCCTTTTTATATTGGTCTTTTATCTTGGTAGAAAAGCATCATTTAGAAGCCAAGAGATGTTGGTGTCTATAAAATCTTCAATGGCAATTGAATCTAAGTTTTTTAAGATATCATTGATAGAATTTATAAATTTTTTCAAATACATTTCTAAGGTTATTTAAAGATTCTCACATTCTTTTACTAACTCCATAATCCTTCTAATGAATGAAATATTTCAATTGCCCATATCTTATATACAAATCTAATATTTCATCTACTTTGTATTCAAGCTCTTGATTGATTTCAATTATGGTTGGATTTACTTAGTGTAGAATTGTAAATGGTCCAAGTCTTTAATACTCTAATTTTTGTGATGGTTAATTTATTTGTATATTTTGCTGGAATAGCCAGACACAATTTCCTATCTTAAACTTTGGTTGGTTCTTGTAATGAATGTTTGAATAGTCTTTATATTGATCTTGAACAATTTATAGTTGGAACTTTAATTCTTTATAGATGGCTTTTAAATAGATAGCTTGATTTTTTGTAGCAAGACTTCACACATTTTTAATTTGGAATGGATTTGCTCTAGAGTGGTATCTATAGTTTGAAAAGAATGGAATTTGCTTTGTCAAAGAATGTTTGTTGTTATTATATGCAAACTTGGCCAATTATAGGAAGTCCATCTAATCATCTTATTGATAATTTATATTACAATAAAGATATTGTTCTAAGATCTGATTCACTCATTTTATTTGTCTATTGGTCTGAGGATGATAAGTTGATAAAAGATTGATCTTGACTTTCAAAAGTTGAAATAGTCTTCTCCAAAAATTTGATACAAATTAAGGTGTTCAATCCAAAATGATGTCATTTGGAAGGCCATGTATTCAATAAATATTATCAATAAAAAACTTGGTTGTTTCTTCTCCAAAAATAATCTTATTGTACAGAATGAAATATATTATCTTGATAAGATGGTCTACCACTACAAAAATTGAGTCTTTTCTATTCAAAATTAGAAGATCTATAATGAAGTCTATGGATAATGATTTCCATAGGTCCTTAAGAATTAGAAGTGGTCTATATAGACTTTTCTAATTATATGGTTGGTATCTTGGAACCTTTATTCGGGCACAAATTTTGCATGATTGGATAAATTCTTTCACCAATTTCCACATTTGATCCCACCAATAATCTCTTGATATTAATTCCAAGATCTTATTGAAGCCAAAATATCTAGCTGCTGGAAGGTGATATTGTGCTTGAAGAATTTGAAGTCTTGTAGGATCTAGAGGAACATATAAAAGATTCTTGAAATATAACAATCCATCATCAAACTTGAAATTATTGTTTTCTTTTACATATGTATTTTTTAGACATTATTGAATATTCTTTATAAATGGATCTATTTTTATTGTTCTTTAGATTTTCATTTGAAGAGCTATATCTGTATAGATAGATATTGTCAAAATCTTCAATTACAAATTGGACGGCTTCAACATAATTAATTTTTGTTGATCCAATATAATGTCTCCTAATCTTGGCGCAAGATATGATCGTATCACGGACAAAGAATATAGACTGGAAGTCTAAACAAGAAGTTCAAGAAGAACTGGCAAGAACTAGATTAATCAGGCGAGTACAAAAATAACACCAGAGAGGTAAGCTAGAGCTCCAAGAGATGTGTTGTCAAGACTGAAAAACTCTTCAGTCTCGACTCCAATATATACTCCTACCTAAGAAGCTTCTCAAGCAGCTTCCACCAACTAGGGAGCTTCTCAACTAGCTTTTATCAACTAGGGAGCTTCTCAAGCAACTTCCACCAACTAGGAAGCTTCTCAAGCAACTTCTACCAAGTAGAAAGATACTAGAAGGCTCTGGAAGGTTCTAGAGAGTTCTAAGAATCTTTTAGAATGTTCTAGAAGGTTCTAATAAATATGTCCTTGATATCACCTCCTCTTCTAGCTTCGAGGTCTCCGGGAAGCCATTTGAGATGTATACTCACAAACATAAAAAATCAAAGATTTGGCGCATAGTCTCTGCAACATATTCCAGTTGTTGTTCACAAGGTAGATGATTCATGGGTCCTTGTAGCCACCGGTAATAACCAACACCTTTTATTTGAGACCATTCTTGAACTTCTGTGTCTTCATTGTGGAAGCGGCCTGAAAATATCGTTTCGCTACTACCTTCATGAATTGGTTCAGTTTCAAAGACAATCATGAGTGACCTACTACTTCGTATTCTTTAACATCTTCTTGGTTCTTCTAATTCTTCATCTCAAGGTCGACGTCATGAGTTACTCGATTGCAATGGCATCACTAATGCAGTATCTTCATTCCCACTAGCCATATCTAAATACACCTTGAGATTAGATATCTTGTCACTATAAAATACAACAAGTTATGTTTTGATAAGACCTAGATCTTTTTTTTATTCATTTCTCCAAAGAAGGCTATATCTTTACACTTTGTCAATGGCCAATTTTTGATTTATTAGGATATCGTCGATAGAATTCTTGTACCTTTCGCGACACATTGGCGAGATTTTTGGCCGGTTCCCATATTCGTTCATTAATATCATAGCCGTTCTAATTTATTCCATCTTTGCCATGAATCTAGTATCTTTTCCACCTCGTATTCTTCGTGGTTTTGAATTTCTATACTAGGTGGTAGATATTGCACTCTTCCAGGAAAAAATAATTCCCGATAAGGCTCTAACAGAAAAACATGAAAGATAGGGTGTACCTTCATAGCAGTTGGTAACTCTAGGTGGTACGCTATAAGATTGATCTGCTTCTGAATAACAAATGGTCCCAATCTCCAATAGTCCAACTTATCACATGGCTGCTTGGTCTTGATATTCTATCGAAGTAGCCATATTTTATCTCCAATTTTGAAATTAGGTACTTGATTCCAAAATTTATCTACAGATGCTTTATAAGACTCTTGGACAATTTACAATTGAAGCTTCAATGTGGTTTGAAGCTCCGATATCTGCTTCACCAATCCTTTAGTTGTTGGGTTGTTATTTGATGATGGATTCAATAGATCAAGCTTCGAATGGTATCCATACTTAGAAAAGAATGGTGTTTTTTGAGTCAACCCATGAAGAATGTTGTTATATGTAAACTCGACTAGTGGTAGATATGCAGTCCAATCATCTTGCTAATAGTTGATGTTGCATCATAAATATTAATCCAAAATTTGATTCACCTGTTCCGTTTGGCCGTCAATTTGAGGATGAATGCTGAAGAAAGCTTGATGTCTACCTTCAATATGTTAAAAAGAGATCTTCAAAACTTTGATACAAATTGGGTTCCTCCATCTGACATGATATCATCTGGTAGACCATGATATCGATATACATTATCAAAGAAGAGCCTTGTTGTGTCTTTCCTTGACGATGTCTTTTTACAAAGGATAAAATGTACCATCTTTGTAAGCCGATCCACTACAACAAAGATGTTGTCGAATGAATTCGATGGCGGCAAGTCCGTAATAAAGTCCATGGAAACTAAAGACCATGCACGATGCAGAATAAGCAATGGCTGTAGAAGTTTATAAGGGCGATGCCGAGGATTCTTGGATCTTGAACAAATGTCATAAGAGAGGACAAAATCTTTCACATCCTTTCACATTTGGAGCCACCAAAAATCTTTGGAAATGAGTTCTAAGGTCTTGTTGAATCCAAAATGTCCTGCAGTTGGAAAGTCATGACAAGATTGAAAGACTCGGAATCATGCTGGCCCTTTTGGAATATACAGTCGCTCCTCAAAGTATAAAAGATCTCCTTCGACCTTGAACTTGTTATCATTGATACACTACTTGCTTTCAAGGGCTATTGAATCTTCAATGGTTGCAGTACGTATCTGATTGAGGAAGTCGGCATCAATTGATACAACAGTAGCACAAATCCTGAATTGCTTTGATTTTAATAATGTTATATATTATTGATCAAGCGTTGTTTCTCCAACCTTCGGCACAAGATATGATCTTCTTGATAATGCATCGGATAGCCCTTGCTGCTTTCCAAGCCGATAAATAATAACAAAGTCAAACCTAGATAGCGACATATTCCATCGAGCTTGACAACGGTTTAGAATCCGAGCCGACATGAAGTACTCCAAATTCTTCTGATCCGTGTATATGGTGTCGTATTACGTGTTGTCTCGGTTGGGAATGCATCGGGCACTTGGCTGTAGAAGATAAAGTACTGTTTGCAAATACTCAAGAAATCCTAAGAGGTTTCACCCATATATAAGGAATATAATTTGAGCTTCAATTAAAAAGTGTTTAAAAACACTCTTCTTAATAAAATCAATCTTACATATATCCTAATTACCTTATTTTCTTTATAATTAAGCAATTTTTATTTTTGTTTATAAGTCCTAACCCTAATTAGTGCGCTTCAATAAGCTATAATTTTTAATCGAACCATCCACTTAGTGTGAAATTTTGCACACGCATGCTAGTATAAATCTTTTACATGCTTAGAAAAACTTAGTCCAATCCAACTTACAGATTGCAAGAAAACGCCCAAAAAAGCACACTAATGATGCTCAGCCGCCAACTTGAAGATTGATGCAGAAATTCCAGTGGTGATTTCTCCTTCTTTCATCGTTAACTTCAGCTCAAACCTGGTGTGTAGCTCAACCTACAAGTCTTCTATGAGCATACCAAAAATTATGTTGATCCAATTAGTGGATCTTTAGTTATCACAGAAATCCTATCCAACCCTAAACTGCCAACTTCCAACAACCCTTTGTATCAAAACTCAAATATCTCTTGATTGCATTGCTAGATTAATACAAAACTTTGTATATACTTAGTACACCCTATAATCCAGACAATATCAAATTTTGAACTTAAGATGCTTTACAAATTTTACAAATCACTCAACAATGCAAACCATCATTGTCTTATATAAAAACCCAAATCACCAATACCAACCCTAACTTTGAATAGCAATTGCTAAGTCCTCCAAAACCCTATGGTTGCAAGCTAAATGCCCTTGAAACCCCTTTCAAGCTAGCTATCCAATTCTAATTACCGATCTTCAAATGTCCCCCTTCCTTGCCTTCGGCGGTTGTTTTTGTCCCTAGAGGTCCGATTTCAACCCTGTCTCATATCCGGTCTTTCCTTGGGTATCAATTCAACTAAATTTAAGGATTTTTAAATTAAATCCTATTCTCAACTTAATCTTAATATCAACCATAATAACTATTTTTCTTTTCTATCCTATTCTAATTAACTTATGGCTTTTCAAAATCAGTAAAAGAGTTTGTATAGCCTAGAAGAAAACTTTAACAACTAACTTTTGTCTGTTAGCTATTAATACAAGAAAATAATCTAAGAGGCTTCTATAACTCTTTTCTTAAGTATCTTAAGTTTCTATTGAACTAAGATAATCAAGTATTAAATATAAATTGCTCTTATCTATACCTTTCACTATATAAATGTGTTGCAACACGACAACGGTGTCATATGACATGGTCTCTTATCTGGAAATACACTAGGTACCTAGCTATGGTGAGTATATTTGAAATATGATGGCAAAAATCCAACAAGTTGTTTGTTCTCAATAAAAAGGACAAATAATATATCAATCTCACAGAAGAGAATTTATGTATTTAAATCCTTTTGTATACAAGTAAGTTTGTACAAAAAGGGTTCAAATTTCCACAAAAATCCTTCAAATCTTTATTCACCCGCAAGGACTTATTTCTTCCTACATTTTAAAGTTCAATAATTCTTGATCCAACCATTCAATTTCTATAAAATTTAGTTCAAAGTGTACATAATTCTCTTAAAACTCATCACAAGAAAGAATCAACCATAAATTCATTTCCAATCGTCTAATATCTCAAAATCCCTAGCAAGTGCTTAAAAGCCTAGCTTAGAGATACCCGAGCACTATTTTCCTTATATCTCACAAACCCAAAACTCTAATGCCACAAAATTTTTGCACATAGTCTTGTGACAAAAGCATATACACTCTTGAAAATTTTGAGCCAAAAATCTATCAAATTGCCTAAGATGTAGCTCAAAATGTAACCACTATGTAAGCAGGTCACTTACTACCCTTAGGTTTGTAAATATTGACTTCAACTCCCAATATCTCCTTTATTCTAGCTTGGATTTTATCAAGCCATACATAAAAAGTATAGCCCTAAAAGTGCTCTCTCCAAACCTAGTCGCCAATCCTTGATTGCTTTTTATATGCGCGAGTTATATCCAAAAGAGTGACAGTAGGTCCAAAATCAACACCTTAACTTTTAGGGCCTATAACTTCTTCATAAAAAGTGAAAATCACACAAAATTTGCACCTAAACCAGATCCAAAAACCTAAACCTTATGATCCTAGCCTTTGATGTTCGACTCCCTCGAAAAACAAACCCTAACTCCTAATAAACCCTCGGGCAGCCTCCTTGAAGCCCATTGGGCATGATTTTTGGCCAATTAAAATAGAGATTTCTATCATCCACCTCTATTCATCCACATGGATGGCCAAACTACCCTTTTTACACTAAAAACCCTTTTCTAACCCTTCTTAAAAGATTTACATATTTGTGCTTTAAGTACCAAATAAAAGAAGTAAACTAAAATTTTAAAGGTCACTAATGTCTAACAAAGGTGATTTAAGATATATATAAGTTACTATCCATATAAAATCAACTTCAAAAGTCACTACTAAAAAGAAAATAAGGTTATATAAATCTTAATAATAATCCTTTTAATAGATCTTTTCTAAACTAGCAACCTAATCACATCCTATAACCAATAAAATCCACTGATATGACTTTCATTTAGCTAAGTAATATATTGTACATTAAACATACATGTATAATTTTTTCACATAGTAGCCAAATCACAACATGACAACGTCTTGAAAATCCTTATAATATTTCGATATATCTGCTATTGAAATTTGCTCTCCATTAGTTGAAGTTGCATAAATGACCAATGGTGTGTCTGCCTTGTACGATCTTACAAACGTTCTTGCTCCATTAAACAAGGACTTTCTGATTTGGAGTCTTCTTCCAAGCTTGTCCTTAGGTTTTTCTATACAAAATGTTATCCTCCGCAACCTCCAATCTATAGATGGATTATATTTTTCCAATCAAGAAAGACCAAGAATAACAGGGTTTGACGAGGTGCTAATAATGTTGAAAATAATATAGCTACTACGGTCTTTAAACGTCACCTCTATAGGTTCTGATTCATGGGTGATACTACCAGACAATAAAGATCGATCATCTATTATTTCTACGTGAACAGGCTTGAATTTTTGTACTAGGGGAATTTTGTGACACTTAGCAAATTCTTATTCTAAGAAACAAGCAGATGCTCTTGAATCTAATAAGGCTAAGGTTTTTAGTTTTTGAAGGCCAAAAGACAAAGGATTTCTAAAACAACGAGCAATTTGAGTAGAAAGAGAGAAACCTAGTATTGATTTGTACAGCCGCACGGTGTCAGGGTAGAGAGAATTTGCCTTAAGAAAGCGCTGGGCTTCTAGCTGTCACTAATTTCTCAATCAAGCTTCAAAAATGAGAAAAACTCAAAGTTTATATATATATATTTTTCTTTTTTGAGAAATTACATCAAAAACATAAGCCTCAAGTAACTAACAACATCCAAAGTAGGATAAAATCCTCTAAAACCTTATATATCTTTATGTGGAAATTTTTTTGAACTTCAACATCTCATATCTCCTGATCCGACTGTCCAAACATGGTAAAATTTTACATGAAGTACTAATGTATTCTTATCAACATCTACAACAATTTTCAACAGCAAATTCATTGCGGATCTTGAGATATCTTGAAAACCCTAACAGCCGCTTCAAACCCTTATCTTTATACACCCGCATACAAATTTCTTCATATCTCACAAACTATAAGCTCAAATTCCATGAAATTTGTATGTATAGCTTTTTAACACAAAATGTCACATTCTCCAAGAAGTTTGAGCCAAAATTTCGTTTGAAAACTCAAGTTATGGCTCAAAGCATAACTATTAACAACACGGTGTGCTTACTACCTTGGAATTGGATGTGCTGTCTTCAACTCTTCATATCTCCTTCGTCTAAACTCAAAACTTAAGAATTCCTTCATAATAGACGTAGATCTTAAAATCACCTTTTCAATCGCACCGTCCGATCTTCAAAAGCCTCCGTACAACTCCGCAAAATCTCAAAAGAGTGACAGTATGCATGAAATCCACTCTTTAACTTTGAACAAGTATAACTTCTTCACCCTAACTCCAAATTGCCTAAAATTTCCTCTCAAACTATATCCAAAACCCTAAACTTTACAATCCTACCTCTGAAATTGAAAATCCTCTTTTGAAGTCGCCAAAAACCCCTGTTAAGGTCGCGGGCAACCTCCTCAAAGCCCATTGGGCATGGTATTCGACCAATAGGGATGAAGTTCCTTATTCCTTGCCTTCATCCGACCATGGCTTGATTTCATCCCTCCCAATTAGCCTCTTATTAGCTTAAATTTTCATCCTTAAGTCCCCACCTTCTCTCAAGGCTTCATACTAAACATTTAGTTCTTATAATTTTTAAATACCATAATTAAAATAAGTAAAATAAAATAAAATAAAGTTTCTTCTATCAACCATTTTTAATTTAACTTACTAACCATTCTAATACACATCTAGATTCATAAAAATATAACATATTTTAACTAATTTTTACATACTGAAAGTAATTACAATACGACATCCACCCCCTCTAAACTTGCACATCCTCTGGTATGTGCCAAGAAATCACCCCCTCCAGTCTTTAGCTTAACCAACAATTCTTGAGTAAATTGATGCTCAATTCTGCACTTCTCTTTCCAACCTAGCTCCTTAGTTTCTTTTCTTGAGTATATCTCTACTATAGCATCTTCATCCAAAATTTATACTAAACCATCTTCTAAACTTGTTTCTTCTTTTATTCCTACTACAACTTCATCATTTGAAACTAAACCCACTCTTTTTAAATTTTTCTCTTAATTTTGTATCCTTCTTCTATTTACAAGATTCAAATCCTCAACCCTTTGAAAACTCATAAACCTATTGCCAATCAAATCCAAAATCTAGAACCAAAATTTTCTATGTTGGAGTTTGGAGATAATCTATTTTGCACCCATGTACCTCCATCTTACATGGGTGCCCTTTAGAAACCTAAGAAAATATTTCTTGACTCTAAAGGCATCTCTCTTAGCTGCTCTCTATGCCTTTCATGAATAAGCTTTACAATAAGAATTTGCATAGCGTTCTTCCCATTACAACTATAAATCTTGATATAATGAGAACCATCATTCAAGACTCTAGTTTCCATTCTAGCAGCTGTAATATAAGGTTGACCAAGTATTACCAGATATGTAGCAGAATTTTGCACGAAGAAGTTCTGTTCCACTTCCACATCTCCAATCCTAGTCTTCACAGCTGGACAAGCTCCATATAAATCACCTTGCTGGTTATTTGCCGCTCTAATCACCCAGCCATGGTTGATATCGATTGGCCACTTACTCTTTTCATACTCCCGCCTGGACATGATGTTGATTTCTGATCCATGATCAACTAAAGCTAAAACTGTGTCCTTACAGTTTTCCAACCTCACATAAGTCTCTGTCGTAGCTCTAGCCCAATAAGGAACTGAGTAGATATTATTCCCCAACTCGTCACCATCTTCTTTTGAGAAGCTAATAACACGTGCTTCCTGTATAATCTTCTTTTCTTTGCCAGATTCCATAAGTATGTCATTTGTTTGATGCCCTTCTATATCCTTTACATGATTGATCTGAAGTCTATTCTCCATATCACCCTTGCTTCCAAACTCTCATAATACAGTGTGTACAAAAACCTGCCCTATCTCCTCTTCCTCATCCTTGATCACATGAGTATCCAATGCTTCTACCATGCTAGCTTCAGCTGTCATTTGCCTCTTTCTTTTTATCACATCAATGATTAACTCATGGAAATCTCTCTTGGCTATACCAAGAGCTTTTCTTAGAGTGAATTCAATCTTAGCATCCAAAATCTTTTCTTCCAAGATACTCTTCATATCTGTGGATGTTTCAATATCAGATTGAAGCTTGTAGGCAAGATTTTTATCTTTGATTTTATATGTGCCATCCTTCTCTTGCTCTTTCTCTTTCTCCCACCACTCTTTTGGTGGTGGTGAATCACCAGGACGAGTAGAAGGAGACACCTTCTCCGATTTTTGCTCTGGAAAAGTTTCTTTGTTTCGTGGAGATCTCTTCTTGATTGTAGGTTTCCCAACATCCTCCTCTTGAACAGCTCTACCTCTCTTCTCTTCAACCATAGCATCATATACACCATCACTTTGTTGGTTTCCACCTAGAAATGCTTTGATGCTAATAGCGTCAACTGGATCATTCCATCCAGTCATCTCCACGATAAACTTTCAAACTCTCACGATGCATTGAAAGCGCCATTGGTGAAGAAATAGCCTTAATTGTTTTACATTCAATCGTTGTATATCTGATCTCTTGGCAGAATGCTCAGAACTTTGGGCGTGGAAGATAAAAAGGAAATACGCTACAACAAAATCCTAACAATTCTAATAGAATCTTAAATAACTTCTATTAAACCTTAACAATATTATTCAGCTTGATTCAATCTTAAAGAAATTATAAAGAAGAATAAATGAGTCATACAATAACCATAATAGAAAATAATATATAAATGCTAAATTTAGAAAATATTAAAAATAGAATCTTAAACCCCCAAAGTATATAACATTCAAGCCCTAATCAAATCTAAGTCAAACGCGGTCGAATCTAGTCAAACCTTAAGTCCAAACCCCGGTCCAAACCTAGTCCAAACCTAAATTCAAACCACGATCAGTCCTATTACTAATGAAATACTAAGCTCGACCTTGATCCAAATCCTAGTCAATACTAATCAAACCTAAATCCTAATAAAATCCTAAGCTCAAATCTTGGTCAAGCCAATCCAGTCTAATAATCAAACCTAAATCCAAACCACATTCAAATCCTAATCCTAATGAAACCCTAACTAAACCCTAAATCCAAATCCTAATCAAACCCTAGTAAAATCTTAAACCCTAAATCCTAGCCAAGCCCTAAGCAATTTCAAAGGCAGTTTTAGAACCACAATAACTACCAAACAAACCGTTGATCTTGATTGAAATATTTCATACACCTTAACAATTAAGTTAAAAACACACACACCAAGTTTGAAGAAGATCCAACTTACGAAGAAGAAGAAAAACTTACAAATTTGCTCGGGTATCAGCCGGCCTCCTTCTCCAATCTTCATGCCAATATTCCAATGCCTAAACCTCCTATTTGCACTGTTCAATTGCTTCCAAATTTCACATGCATGTAGGAAATTAAGTCTTCTATACACACACAAACATTTCACCTCAATCCAATTGATAGATTGCTCAAAATCTGCGAAACCCTAATTGACCTTTAAAACCCAATTCTAGAGACCCCAACCCACATAAACTTCAATAACCTTTGATCAAACCGTTAGATCAATCTCAAATTCATAGCACCTTACAAGCACCACTGTATGCACAAACCTACAAAATTTCACTTGACGATTAGTAACCAGTTTCACAAAATCTTCAAAAATATAAATCCCAATATACTTCACAAACTCTAAAGTCTCCCAAAACAACTCTGACTTTTCAAAGCTCTTACAAACTCAACTTTTATCCAAGTCAT
This sequence comes from Physcomitrellopsis africana, assembly GCA_036785485.1. NCBI lineage: Eukaryota > Viridiplantae > Streptophyta > Bryopsida > Funariales > Funariaceae > Physcomitrellopsis > Physcomitrellopsis africana. Next base: position 166,076 of record JAWRVF010000147.1, read on the forward strand.
TCAAAACCAAAAAAACATACAGACTTCCTCAAGTGTGCCTTCTAATCCCACTCTCCGATCTGCAAAAAACTTCTGCATTCGCCGTCAGCACACGGTTTTGTGCCCTAGGATCTGGTTTTGACCCAGGTTCTTAACCGGCCCTCTCCGGGTATCAACTCTTGTAATTTTGAGGTAAATTTCTCTAAAACCTACTCTTAACTCCTTTCTAAACATGCCTATACCAATTATCTTTCTAATCTACTTTATTTTATCATATTTATGGCTATACAAAATAAGTAGAATTTCTTTTTATAAAAGGCAGCATTAGCACCTTTTAATTTTTACTACCTCCTTGTCTATTATCTATTTTTCTAAGATAATTTTCTTTAATATTTTTATTTGAGCTCTTCTATAATATAATCACTCCTTCCCTCTTTCACCTAGTGGTCATATTACTACACGACATCCATCCCCCCTGAACCTGTGCATCCTCCGACATGCGCCAAGTTTGTTATTATATTGATATAAATCTTTCTTCATCTTGGTCAAATTCTTGATCTTCAATTTGCTCTTCTTCTTCCATCTTATCACCTCTTAATAGGTTTTGTTCTTCATTAAAACAAATTGCTTCACCTCTTTGTTTAAATAACTTGATTTGCTTGCTTGCTATAGATATTTTTAATTTTGTACCATCAAGTTCTCATAACAAATATGTTCCATTGTCATATACTTGTTTAACAACAGAAGGCCCAAACCATCTCCTTGCTTTTTTCTCTTGCTTCTTTCAACTTCTTTATAGCTACCTCAATGTCCTTGAATCTCTCAATTTCAATTGTATGTAAGCCCTTTCGACTCTTTCTCATAATCCAATGGTAGCGGCAATGCCACTTGTTTAACTTTCTTGGCAATAGTCTAATACTTAGCTTCCACTTTTGCATTATATCTATTAACATAATCTTTCACCTCATCATAAAATTCTTTAAATTGCACATTTATTACCTTATCATTACTTTCAAAACTTAAATCCAATAATGATTATAATTCATCTATGATATCATCAAAGCCACTTTCTTTAAATATCTCCAATATGAATTCATTTTCATCAAGCACTCCACATTTCTTCAACTCATATTCTATATTTTTGATATTTTTCTTTTCTATTCTTCCAAAATTGTTTATATTTTTGAATAAAATATATCCATCCTGTGATAAGGTAATAATGGCCTCATCTCTTCTAATAAGCAAGAAGCCATCTCCCCTCTAGATTATATGTGGTTGTTAATGCAAGTCTAATGTCCATCTTCTCGTATACACTAATATTTTATAGTCAATTATTTCTTTTATCAATGCCAATATTTCCATATACTCCACATGTGCAAGTAGGTTGAAATTATCTTCTTTTGCACATGACCAAACCATTGGCGAGGTACAAATTTTGAAATAAGAAGACTTAAATGAAACCTCATCCACATAGCTACATATATCTTGCTTGCATCTTTTGTCTTGTTCTTTTGATTTCAACCTCCATTTAAGATGTCTATGTAATCTTTAAACCCATTTCTAATGTCTTTATATTTGAAGATTTTTAGATTTTCAATCTTTGAATTCCACACTGCATGATGAATCTTTTTCTTATCAAAATCCAATTGTGTCCCCAATACATTTGCATTATCCATATAACCTTGATTTTGGTCCAAAAGATTAGTACTCACAGTTGACCTGATTAAAGCCATTGACTTAATACCCTTACTTCTGATTCCATAATCTTCTTTTGCCATATAATTTTGTGAAATATCTATCATTTCTTCTTGAATGTATCCTTGTAAAACATCCTTCATTTCTTCTTGAATGCATCCTTGTAAAACATCATAACCTTGTGTAATTTCATAATCCCCTCCATAATGTTGATGTAAAATTTCAAAACTTCTTTCATCCAATCCATATATGGTTTCATAGCAATATGTAATTTGACTTTTATCATCATATTTATCTATAATCCCACCACTTTTCACATCATAATGATATGAATTCATACAACCTTCATGATTAGAACCTTGAATAGATCCATAATCCATCTCTTTTGAAGGCTCAACCTTGAATTCTTCAACATAATCCAAAGTATTAGGTAAAGCATCCTCACCTCCTTCAAATATTGAAAATCTCTTTTTATCATTAAGAAATGTTCCATCCAATTTGCCATCACCAACTTGCACAAACTTACTCAATGTAGAATAGACATTGCTTTCATCCACATTGTCGTTAGTGTCTAAATCCTTGAGCTCCATATTGCCTTCAAATTTTTGGATATCTTGGCCTTCCATACTAATAAAATGAATAGAGTCTTTGTTCTCTCTTTCACCACTATCAATATAAGATCCAATTTCTTTCATTTGCAAAGAATTGGCTCCTCTTTTGAAGTCCTCCAGTTGCCCTTCTTTTTTTCTATTTTCAAGATTAATCCCTTGTATTGATAAAGATGATATAGAAGCCAAAGTAGAAGATTTCTTAGGCCATACTACAACTCTTTTAGCTTGTGCCTTTTGTTGCTTTGCTAAAACAATCACTACTTCTTTCAACTCCTCCCAATTACTGGTACAACCACTCTCCGTAGATTCATCTGTAAGAAGTATGAAAAGCTTGTCTCTTAAGGCATCATCAAGACTATTTAAAAATAAGTCTACCTTTAGAACATCCAATGATTGTCTCTCTGAGGATGAGAGTTGATAAAACCTCTTTTCAAATTCTTTCAAAAATTCATAAAGATCCATTTGCATACCTGGTTGTAAATTTATTCAATCTAAAAACTTTCGCTTGATAATCCTATCCTCATTTATATCAATAAATTCATCTTTCAAAAGTTCTTGAAATTTTGACCATGTCTCTACACCCCCTTCAAGTAATCTTTTCACTTTTTTATGAATCCTAGGTTCAATAGCCAAATAGAAGCTTGAAATTATCTTTGCCTCAGGAATTTGGCATGCCTCCATCTCACATGTATAAACTTGTAAAAACTTAGTGATGTTGCATCCTTCAAACCTTCCAAATTTGTTGATGATTCCTTACAATGCCTTTGTGATATCCCTTTCAATTGCTTGCATCTTTTGTTGCTCTTCCATAAAAATAAAAAAAGCCTTAAAATACTCATTAACATTTGACCCATCCAAAATATTCAACCTATCCAAAACATCTTCCATTTTGTTCTATAATGTTCAAAAATGTCCCTTGAAATGCCCCAATAAATAACTTATAATACTTTAAAATACTCCAAGATGTCTATGAAGCCATATAATGCTCCATGATAATTAAAATATTATTTTTGTTTTTTAAGATATTTTCCAAAGCTCAAAGCTTCAAAAAGCTTCAAAATCAATCCTCTTGCCATTTTGTCCTCTTTTGCTACCTCCACTTGTTGCTCCACTTGCAACTCCATTAGAAGCTCCATCCATAGCTCCATCAAAAATATATAATTCATCCAAAGATCTTGATGATACATCCTCCATTTTAATTCACAATATTCAAAAATTTCTTTTAAAGAATTCTAATAAATATCTTATGATACTTCAAAATCCTCCAAGATGTTTATAAAATCCTATGATATTCCTTGATAATCCAAATGCCATTTTTTTTTTTTTTTTTTTTTTTTTTTTTTAAGATATTTTTCAAAGTTCAAAGCTTTTAAAAAGCTTCAAAATCAACCCTCTTTCCATCTTGTCCTCCTTTTCTATCTCCCCTTGTTGCTCTACTTGCAACTCCACTAAAAACTCCAATTGATGCACCATCCATAATTCCTTCTTCAATTCTCTTGCCTTCCATATCCATAAGTCAAATAAATCTAACAAAATCCCAATAACCTTCCACCTCAAGCTTTTACTCCAATTGAAGCATCATCCATAAATCTTCCTTCAACTCTCTTGCCTTCCTTCTTCATAAGTCAAATAAATCCAAAAAATCCCAATAAGCTTTCACCTCAAGCATTTATTCCAATTGAAGCACCATCCATAATTCTTCCTTCAACTCTCTTGCCTTCTTTCTTCATAAGTCAAATAAATCCAAAAATATCCCAATAATCTTCTACCTCAAGCTTTTCACGTCGGGTTCACCAAATTATGTTGTAATACGTGAAGTCTTGCTTGAGAATGCTTTGGGCACCTGGCTGTGGAAGATAAAAAGGAAATACGCCACAACAAAATCCTAACAATTCTAATAGAATCTTAAATAAATTCTATTAAATCTTAACAATATTTTTCAGCTTGATTCAATCTTAAAGAAATTATAAAAGAAGAATAAATGAGTCATACAATAATCATAATAGAAAATAATATATAAAATACTAAATTTAGAAAATACTAAAAATAGAATCTTAAAATCCTAAATCATATCTTATTCAAACCCTAGTCAATCCCTAAGTCAAACCTTGATCAAACCTTAGTCATACCCTAAGTCAAACCTTGGTCAAACCTTAGTCAAACCCTAAGTCAAACCCTAGTCAAACCCTAAGTCAAACCCTGATCAAACCTTAAGTCAAATCCTAGTCAAACCCTAATCAAACCCTAAGTCAAACCCTAATCAAACCCTAACCCTAATGAAACCCTAACTCAAATCTTGGTCAAATCTTAGTCAAACCCTAATCAAACCCTAAGTCAAACCCTAATCAAACCCTAATCCTAATGAAACCCTAACTCAAATCTTGGTCAAATCTTAGTCAAACCCTAATCAAACCCTAAGTCAAATCCTAGTCAAACCCTAATCAAACCCTAGTCAAACCCTAATCAAACCCTAAGTCAAACCCTAATGAAATCCTAACCCTAATGAAATCCTAAGTCAAACCCTAGTCAAACCCTAATCAAACCCTAAGTCAAACCCTAAGCAATTTCTAAGGCAGTTTTAGAACCACAATAACTACCAAAAAAACCGTTGATCTTGATTGAAATTTTTCATACACCTTAACAATTAAGTTAACAACACACACATCAAGTTTGAAGAAGATCCAACTTACCAAGAAGAAGAAAAACTTATAAATTTGCTCGGGTATCAGCCGGCCTCCTTCTCCAATCTTCACGCCAATATTCCAGTGCCTAAACCTCCTATTTGCACCAATCAATTGCTTCCAAATTTCACATGCATGTAGGAAATTAAGTCTTCTACACACACATAAATTTCACCCCAATCCAACTGATAGATTGCTCAAAATCTGCGAAACCCTAACTGACCTTTAAAACCCAATTTCAGAGACCCCAACCCACATAAACTTCAATAACCTTTGACCGAACCGTTAGATAAATCTCAAATTCACAGCATCTTACAAGCACAACCATATGCACAAACCCACAAAATTTCACTTGATGATCTATAACCAATCTCACAAAATCCTCAAAAATATAAATCCCAATATACTTCATAAACTCTAAAGTCTCCCAAAACAACTCTGACTTTCCAAAGCTCTTACAAACTCAACTTTTATCCAAATCATTCAAAACCAAAACACATACAAACTTCTTCAAGTCTGCCTTCTAACCCCACTCTCCGATCTGCAAAAAACCCCGGATCCGCCGTAGGCACGCGGTTTTGTGCCCTGGGGTCTGGTTTCGACCCAGGTTCTTAACCGGCCCTCTCCGGATATCAACTCTTGTAATTTTGAGGTAAATTTCTCTAAAACCTACTCTTAACTCCTTATTGAACATACCTATATCAATTATTTTTCTAATCTACTTTGTTTTACCATATTTATGGCTTACAAAGTAAGTAGAAATCCCTTTTATAAAAGGCAGCATTAGCACCTTTTAATTTTTACTACCTCCTTGTCTATTATCTATTTTTCTAAGATAATTTTCTCAAATATTTCTATTTGAGCTCTTCTATAATATAATCACTCCTTCCCTCTTTCACCTAGTGGTTGTATTACTACACGACACCGTTGACTTACCTTTTTCTCCTAAGTCCTTTGATTTTTCTTTTGAAGATATTGAAGCATCCTTTGTTGGTAATTCTTGTGATGCCATCTCACGAGCCTTATCTCCCCGAGTTTGTCTTTTTGAAGAATTCCCTTCTCTTGTATCGTAAGAATCTTGTCTTCTCTTTTCGTCTATCAAGGCTTCTTGTTGATTTTTAGCAATATAGGCATGTACTGATAAAGCTTCTACAGGATCCTCCCAACCCGTAGTTCCACGAATTATTGCAGTAGTTCTTAATAAAGCTTTTCGTGGCATCTTCTTCTTATGCATTATAGAAATGGCAAAAGACCAAATCCCACTTGGTTCAATATTTCCAGAAAATTCTTGCTTAGCATTATTATCCACTCTAGTACCATAACTTGCAATTTCCATTATTGCAATCCCATTCGTTGCCAAATAATCCTTAATCAATGCTTTCATACCTCCCTTATCAAAGTTGGTTTGGAGAATATCACCACTATCCATTAACGCCACCTTTCCATCTTTCCAAAAAACAATGCCTTGTTGGATCATTTCATTAAACTCACCACAATCCTTTCGAGAATGGGAATCATCATCACACCAGATGCATCTTTGTACATACCCTTGCTTAAAAGCAGATTTTGAATTCATTTCAGAAGTCTTCTCTTTAAGCCTTGCAAATTTAATTTGAAGATCTCGCATTCTACGTATAAGTTCTTCAATCCCCATATCTTCTTTCTTTGATGTAGTTGTTGAAGGTTGAACAATAGGTGCCGTCAACTGTGAAGTGGGCACTTGAATTTTAGGTACCTGCACCATTCTTTGGATACCTCCCCTGTCCTTCCTCTTTTCTTTTTTTGCCAACAACCCTATTGCATCCTCGACCTTCTTTCAATTTGTTGTTAATCCTTCATCTTTTTCTATATCGTCAAGAGAAATCTCCAACCTTTCTTGTAATTCTCCATCTGCTGCTTGAAAAAATAACTCAACCTTGTTTGATTCCAAAGTTACCTTTTCTATTTTCGATAATCAAGAATACTGTCTTTCAAACTCCCTTAATAATTCAGTAGCTTGCAATTTCTTGTTAGGACGCTCAATCCATTCCAAAAATGATTTCTTAGTGACTCGATCAGAGTCTTCTAAGAAATACTCATTTCTCAACGCATGAGAGAATTCCTTCCAAGAGCTTCCAAATTGCTCTGTAACTGATTTCACATATTCTCTTATCTTTGGTATTGTAGCAAGTCCAAATAATAAAATCATATCCCTTTTTAGAGGCTCGATTCAATTCCATTTCCCGCATATAATACCTCAAATACTTAGATATGTCCTTCCCATCAAACTGGTCAACCTTGTTAACCACTGCTTGTAATGCTTTGATTGCCAAAGCCTCCTTTCGATCCTTTTCTTGTTGCCATTGCATAATTAATGTAAAAGCTTCAAACATATTTGCAATGTTCGGGTCTAGATACATATCTTGTCCACCAGAAGAAGCTCCACTAGAAGATCCACTTGAAATTCCACTCAAAGCTCCATCAATAACTCCAAAATCCACCTTTTTGTTTTCTTGTGCCATTAAATCCAAATAACCACAACAAAAGCCAATACCTTCCACCCCAAACTTTCATGTCGGGTTCACCACTTATGTTGTATTACGTGTTGTCTCGGTTGAGAATGCACCAGGCACTTGGCTGTAGAAGGTAAAGTATTGTTTGCAAATACTCAAGAAATCCTAATAGGTTTCACCCATATATAAGGAATATAATTCGAGCTTCAATTCAAAAGTGTTTAAAAATACTCCTCTTAGTAAAATCAATCTTACATATACCCCAATTACCTTATTTCCTTTATAATTAAGCAATTTTTATTTTTGTTTATAAATCCTAATCCTAATTAGTGAGCTTCAATAAGCTATAATTTTTAATCGAACCGTCCATTTAGTGTGAAATTTTTCACACATATGCTAGTATAAGCCTTTTACATGCTCAAAAAAACTTAGTACAATCCAACTTACAGATTACAAGAAAACGCCTAAAAAGCACACAAATGACGCTCGACTGCCAACTTGAAGATTGATGCAGAAATTCCAATGGTGATTTCTCCTTCTTTCACCATTAACTTCAGCTCAAACTTGGTGTGTAGCTCAAACTACAAGTCTTCTATGAGCATACCAAAAATTACGTTGATCCAATTAGTGGATCTTTAGTTATCACAGAAACCCTATCCAACCTTAAACTATCAATTTCCAACAACCCTTTGTATCAAAACTCAAATATCTCCTGATTGCATCGCTAGATTAATACAAAACTTTGTATACACTTAGCACACCTAACAATCTAGACAATATCAAATTTTGAACTGTAGATGCTTCACAAATTCTACAAATCATTCAACAATGCAAGCCATCATTGTCTTATGTAAAAATCCAAATCACCAATACAAACTCTGACTTTGAATAGTGATTGCTAAGTCCTCCAAAATCCTATGGTTGCAAGCTAAATGCCTTTGGAACCCCTTTCAAGCTAGCTATCCAACCATAATCACCGATCTTCAAATGTCCCCCTTTCTTGCCTTCAGCGGTCGTTTTTGTCCCTAGAGGTCTGATTTCAACCCTATCTCATATCCGGTCTTTTCTTGGGTATCAATTCAACTAAATTTAAGGATTTCAAAGTTAAATCCTATTTTCAACTTAATCCTAATACCAACCATAATAACTATTTTCTTTTTTCTATCCTATTCTAATTAACTTATGGCTTTTCAAAATCAGTAAAAGAGTTTGTATAGCCTAGAAGAAAACTTTAACAACTAACTTTTATCTGTTAGCTATTAAAACAAGAAAATAATCTAAGAGGCTTCCATAACCCTTTTTTTAAGTATCTTAAGTTCCTATTGAACTAAGATAATCAAGTATTAAATATAAATTGCTCTTATCTATACCTTTCACTATATAAATGTGCTGCAACACGACAACGCCCATATGGACAACCAAACTCTATTGGTCAGGCCTTATTCATCCCATACTCTTCTTTCTTACCCCTTATAAGGCCCTTGCTATTTCAAAGTCAATAAGAAAGATAAAACAACCTTTATCTTTCTTTTAATTACAAAGGAACCTATTTTAAGATATAAGTAAGGTAGGAACCAAAACAAATAGCCATCTTAATTCACTAATTAAGTAGCTAAAATAAATCCTCTCTTTATAATATCTTCTAAAATAACCTCTAACACTCACACATGTAATAATAATAAATAGAAAATGTATAATATTTTTACATACTGCATGTAAATGCAGTATGACAACGGTCCCTATTATAGCTGGACAAACTTGTTTTCTGACATATTGTCTTCTTTGACAGCCCTACTTCTTTTCTTGAAATTGCGTCATTTCTTGGGATAATGTTGAGCAATATGCTTAGGTTCTCCACAATATAAACACAATCCTTCTTGATGATGATAAGTCTTTTTTTATTCAGTAAGAGGTTTAAAATATACTACGTCAATTTGCATATCTTCTAATTCTAAATGTACATATTGAAAAGACGTTGATGTTGTCATTGTATTGTAGTAATATTGAGGCTCTCTTATGGCGCTCTCTGATTGAAATTCAAAAAGCCGATTGTCACACTTCACAATAAAATCAATTGCTTGATTCAATGTCTAAGGATCGGATAAATTGAGCATCAATTTCTTTATCTCATATTGAGAAATTAGCTAATAAGCGCAGCATCATCCCACTTGGTGTCAATTACTAATTGTCAAAATTATGAAACATATGATGTTACTGATCGATTGCTTTGTCGTAAGATACAGGTCTTGTTGGTTGCGACACAAATTGTATCATGTTCTCCATACATAGATCAAAATTCTACTAAAAATGCTTTCAAATTATCTAATATTGGATCATATCATTTAAGAAAGGACAAAAATCATGATAAAGCAGAACCTGACAATAGTGCTCCAATAAATCTAACTTGTGATCCTTGGATTGGATAATTTTAGAGTTGAAGTTCAATCACTAGTTGTACTTGATTGATGAATCCTTAAAATTTAGATTTGGTGCCATCAAACTTCTCCAGTAAACTAATTTTTAGTTCTTTAATGCTTGAATGGTGTTCAATCATAGGTGAAATGATATGGCCTGAAGCAACTCAAATCATTTCTATATCTTTACTTCCTATTAATCTTATTCATCCTTGTGGTGGTGCATTGAGCTGATGCATTGCAAGTATTAATTCTCTAATTTGCTCTTGCATTTTGTGCCACTGCACTCTTCATTTCAGCAAGCTCTCCCATGATACTATAATAGAAAAGGAAAAAAATGTCTACTCTCTCTATAAAATAAAACACTCAAGAACAAAGAAAACAATTTTAGGAATAATATCAATTTAGAAGTGGATAATCCACAACTTCTAATATGCTTCTGTCTAATCAAGAAAAAAGGATAATCCACTCTTAATCAAAAAGAGACAAAGCTTTAATATTATAACTTCACTCTTGTCAATCTGTCAAGGACATGAACTAAAATAAATGTATAAGTTACTAAAAAACTATATCAAAAGAAAACAATAAGATAGAAATAAAGAAGTATGTATATTCAAAAAGAGACTGGAATGGCTATTGCCAAAGATTAGAAAAATACATGAGACTCTTGAACTACATTAGAAGCAAGAAAGGAATTGACAAGAGTGAAGAAGGCTTCATTCTTGTCCCTATATATACTATCTATGTAAGAACTACATGGCGGCATTCTATATGACCTCCTACACGTGTCTAATTTGTAAGACACTTGTGAAACTTGCAAGATAAGTTTTTCACATGTGCACCACATATTTGGCTTATTCCGCAAGCTACCAATATATACAACATGTGGCTAGTTTGTTGACCAAGTTTCTAACCTACTTATCACCTATAGACATGTATAAAGGTGATTCCGCTGTCGTGTTGTAAATCAAAACATAGTGTGAAAAACATAAAAGAATGCATTAAAATAAAAAGATTAAGATTAGAAGAAAGGTTGATAGAAAATTAGTAGTAAGAAGATACAATGGAAATTTACTTTGAAAAGTGAAATTTCTTCAAGTTAGTAAAAAAGAAAAGGTTGAGGAAGTGGAAAAGACATGGGCTAAGAGGTCTTTTTGACCAAGAGGATAAAGAAGACCAGGAGGGAGATGACAAGGAAGGGTCGTGAAGAAGAAGGAGGAGAGTTTTTTTGGAGAGATAGGGTTTCTTTTTGATAGGCAGTAGACGTTTTTGTGTGTAGCAGAAGCTTAGAGAGGATTTTAGGTGCGAGTTTTTGTGGGTTTGTAGTAGACAAGATAAGGAACTCATAGAGACAATTCTCATATCTTTTGATTAAGTATCAAGGGAGATATGAGTCGTGAAAGTTGTAGGTGTTTAAGACTAGGGCAGAGAGGGTTACTAAATTTCGGGCCTTGGTTCTTGGAAACCACTTAGACTTTAGTGGCGAAATTTGTTGGGTTTTTGTTCCTTATAGAGTTAACTACTTTGTGTCAAAATCTCAAGTCAATATGACCTCTAAGCAAAGAGTTATGAGTGAAATTGTAACCGGTTTGAATGAAAAGAGAAATAGAGTGAAGGCAAGGTTGAGGGTTTGTATGGGCAGTGCATGTGTGTGGGTTTTTTTGGGTATAAAGAGATTTAGGAGACGAATTTGAGTGTGAAATTTGATAGACATGATCTATGTAAGTTAAGGAAGAGATGAGTGTAAGTTTGATACTCATTAGTCTTATAAATAAAATGTTATGCTCTTTCAAAGTGACAGGGGTCTATCTCCAAATCAGTGAAGTTTGAGGGAGCATATCTTTGTGATCAGAGTAGTATTTTGAGTAAAATTTTTTGGGGTTTGTAGATATATGAGTCTATTAAGTTGTGTAAAAAACTGATTGCTATTGGAGTTATATTCGAGGAGTTATGAGGAAAATTGTGGTCGGATCCAGAGTTGTTAGAAGGCAAAATTAAAGAAGAAGGATGGAACCTATAACTCAAGTTTGGAGAAGGCTCTTGGAGCAATATTTGGAGGGTGTTTACAACATGAGATAAGCTATAAGCCTACCAAATTTCAGCACTTAGGTCTTCTTTAATGAAGAGCAATGAAGGTGTGAAGCAAAGGGGGTCCAGAATCAAAGGCAGCATGGAGGAATTACTTTGACAACATGGTTCTCTCTAACCACATGAGCTATAATCAAAAGGTTTATGGGGTTTGCTTCTTTACTCTCTTAAGTACCTTGTATCCAAATTTTGCTTCAATTGATATGATATCCTAGGATTTATGAGCAAAATTGAGGGCGGGTTTCTAAAGGCAGAATATGTTAGGGTTAATAAAGTATGTTTTTATATAAATTCTTCAATTTTATGAACTTTATGAATCTCATCTTGCACTTGAGAAACTAGAGGCAAAAAAGACCCAGTGTTTCTTAGGGCTAAGACTCTCACCACGACACCGCGTCTATAAAGCTTCTAGAAAGCTATGGTATAAGATATTATCAAATTAACTTATTTTACCTACTTCTATTAACTAGATAATTATTGGAATAAATCTTATGTCCGTGACATCTAGTAGATTTGGTCTTATGTTGTTGTTTGGCATTTTAATTTTAATTTATTTTAAACTTTTGGCAAGTTAAGAATATGAAATTATAAATTTGATATTCTTGTATTTAATTTTTTTGGTCTTTGATTGTCTAGGTTTATAATCTAAAAATATTATATCTTTAAAAGACTTTTGATTATAAGTGGTAGTTGTGGTAAATTTAATTGGTTAAAAATATTATTTTTTTGATATTGATCATAATAATCAATCTAATTTCTAAGTCTAATTTTAATTTTTTCTATATTTTTTGATTTAAGATTTATTAGAAATTATTTTGGTACTTACAACTTTGTTAACTATGTCGTTTTTGCGTGAAAAAGTAACATGTTAGTTTTTTTTCTTCACAATATGATTAAAAAATAATCATGGAATTATAAGGAGAAATTCTTAGGTTGACTACAAAAGTGTAGTCTTGTATTCTTTTTAAAATTTTAATTTTCATATGTGTCCTACTCTCATTTAACTTTTTTGTGATGTAGGTATTGAATTCATCAATTTATATTAGATGCACATGATCTATTTCTTATGCTTATTTTGAGATTATTAAATTTGGAGATGTTTGTAGCCATGTTAAAAATAAGTTGCTTGTCTTTTGAACAGTCTCAATGCTATCCATGCGGATAAATTATACTTAGCAATGCATATCACATTACATTATAAATGATAGGTTTTTGGGTTTGGGCAAAATTGTGCTTAAAATTGCACATCAAATGGAGTAAGAACTTTTATTCACAAGATCATGCACAAATGGTTTGAAGGGTTTGCATTTCTTTTAAAGTCATTCTTCTAAGGCTGGAATCTCTCAATCTGCGACCGGCATGCTGTTGCCGCCTTTTGCTCCCAACTTGTGATTGATTGCAAGTCAAGTTCCTCGCTGGCCAGTCGATTGGTCAGCTTGAGCTTCAAAACTTGACGTATTTGCTATTACTCTGATGACAAAGTGCTCTGAAAATACCGCATAAGGTGCGACGACCTATCTGTGGTGTTAGAACATCCAGAATCAAGTCCACGTCTCAGACCTGTGATACCTAGGATACAATTGGTCTCGATTTCTGCGTGGGTTGAATCTGGTTTTGTAATTTAAAGGTGTTATCTTTATTTGTGGTCGGATGCGGTTCTGGGGCTGTTTACAACATGGTGCAGGCGCCAACTTCTAGAGCTGACATCATGCGGCGGTTCTGCGAACGGATCAAGGGCTGAGAGTCTGGCGTGGAGAAGGCCACCCCCGACAGCCACGCGTTTCCACGGCAATGCAGTGGATGTCTCCGTCGAAGTTTCATTCGTATCTCGGATGATGGCTACCAATCAGTCGCATTCTCATCCTAAGAATGACCAGATCCAAGCAAACAGAGCCTCGCCTGGCCTCACCTACAGTTGCTTGCCTTGCCTCGCGATCGCTGAAAGCTCCGTGCCTTCTCTCTTGCATGCTCACACGCTGTGACGTTGCTCTCTTTGGTGAAAGTAGCGCCGTCGCTGGAGTAGTTGATATAGATTTCTTAGCCTCGCCTGCTTCTCCAGAAAATAGCTAGTTGTCTAAACCCGCTCGGATCAGAGAGTGGTCTGCTGGGATTGGATGAATTACAGCGTGAGCGCAAGTATTTGAGAATAGCATCCTCAGGGCCGAGTTGATCTGTTGCTTGAGATTACAACGACTTTGATTGGACGGTTCGGATCAACAATAGCTTGGGTCACGTGCATATGTCGGTAAGGGTTTGCACCTTGGCTTGAGTTGCAGAGTCACATGCTTGGTTGAGTTGTTGGGCAGTTGCTGAACTTGGTTCTGTACTAGGTGTGTTTACGGGGTTTTTCTTTTTTATTTAATATGTAAAGTAGAGAATTGTATGTTTTGTGAAACAATATAGATAAAAGAGTTTTTAATAAATATTCTTGAAATATAAAATAAATTTAATTTTTAATTTTTTACAAGTTGTGATAAGCTAAAATTGGAATATTTTTTTATTAACTCATTATAGCATATTCTTTAAAAATAACCAAACAATACATATTTATGGTTTGGAGCTATTTACATGGTTTCTTCAAGCATCATGGAACAACATAATAATTATGTTCAAGTAATTGATAAAGTATCAAATATGTAAGATATTTGTGGAGGTACTTGGACAAGATCTGAAGTCTATATTAGAGCATTCAAGGTTTTATTGGGAAAAAAAGACTTATTGAATAGAAACCAATGTGCAAATTTAAATATATGGCTTTAAAAGTATTAAAAAATAAATTTTAAATAATAATAATATATTTAAAATAATTATTTATTTGTAATAATATGCTCTAAGATCCTTTTAAAAATATTTTATTTTATAATATTTGTGAGATAAAAGAGATATTAGAAAGAATCAAAAAAGATGAAAGATCAAACTTATCTTTAAATTGTGATGACTTGATTGAGCTTATCTAAGATTGTTGGAGTTTGAATCTTTTACATCAACTAAAGTTTGCAAATATTTGTGAAAGATTGAATTTATTAAAGAAGTTTTTAGTTGGAATTGGTGTGCAAAGGCACCATATTTTAAAATATCAAAGAATATTATTTATTACAACATATAATTTTAGCATATATACAATAGATTATTACTAGCAAAATTTATATAAAAAATTATGATAAATATGTATTAAATTTATTAAATTGATTATATTTTAAAATTATATATATTCTTCTATATTATAGTAATGATTAGATGCTTTAATATGAGCTCAAGTTGATAAAACTAAGTTAAAATATAATATGTGTATCATTTTTATTCTTTTGATAATATATATGTTAAGGACATACACTTCAAAAGTTCATAGAATCTTTTAGAACATTCTAGAGATTCTTGAATTAATAAAAGTCAATTGAGAAGCTTCCTAGTTGGTTAAAGGGTATACCAATACTTTAAAGGTTGCAGATTATCCTCTTCTAAATTGATATTTTTTTCATCATAATATTGGAACTTTATCCCTCTTATGAGAAAGTGGATCACTCTTCTTTTTGAAGGTTTTAAAGCATTATAGAGGTTGTTGATTATCCTCCTCTAAATTGATATTATCTTTTTATAGATTCATTTTTTATTTTCTCTTAAAATGGTTGGAAGTCAAGACATTAATATGATTGAATCTTTTAAATCCAAATGGCATCATAAGTGCTCTTATTATTTTATCTACTAGGATTATAAAGATTAAAGAGGTTATTACAAAACTTTATAACAATACAACATTTGGAGTACCACAACCTAGATTGTATCTATTTCTAATTTCTATGCTTGAAGATGCAGTATCATCTATATTATTCAAGAAAATCTACCTATTCAACAATATAAAGAGCCTCGAGTTAGTCTTTTGGAGAAACATGATGGTATATGTTTGAAGTTTCAAGGATTTGTCAATCAAATTAGATTAATAATAATTCTACAACTTGATACTTATTTGACAAAAGAATCACGGCTTGGATTGGCTGATACTTTACTTACAAAGCATGTATTATTATAATTTTCTCCCTTATTTAAAAAGAGATTAGCAATTTTAAGCAGCTTTGAAGTTTTTTTGGAAGCATTTGGAAAATATGACAAGGTTCATTAAACAACAGCTAAGATCTAAGTATTATGTCAAGAGGCATGCTCTTCATCAATTTATCCATCCAATTTTAATCATTTAGCATGCAACATGAATTGAAACGAACAAAACCTTAATGAATCAATTCTATTAGAAATTAAAAGACAATATAAAAGATTTGTTATTATCACTTTAGAACCCATAATAGCTCAATAAAGCCATCAGTTAAGCCATAAAATATGATAATAAATTATTTTAATGTCGTCAAGATCAATGTTCATGGGCTTTAACAAGACAACATGCAATCCGACACATTTCTACTATATCAATAAATATTTTAAATTTACATTCAAAAGTAGAAGATATGCAGCTTGATGCAATATGTTTTAAACCTTTTAGTCTATAAGAAAAGAAGCATCAAATAGAAGAAGATCTATGCTTGTATTGTGGTGAGGAAGGCCACAAGATTAACAATTGTCTGAAAAAATAAAATCAACACATCACTAAAACCAAGAATGAAATTATTTAGAAAAATAAAGATATTTAGCCACAATAAAGATTGTGCAGCTCAATAATTTAATATTACAAAATTATTCAAGTTCTTCTCTTTTTGCTCAATCTACTCATTGTTTTATAGTTCCTTTGTATTTTGGCTATCAAAAGCTTCAAACAATTGCTTTGTTGGATTCGAGTACGTCTACTTGTTTTTTAAATGATGCATTTGTTAAGCTTTATAAAATTCTTTTAATACAAAAATCTAAACTTATTTATATAGAAGTAATAGATGGATGATCCTTATCTTTTGATAGTATCATCTATGGAACAACATATATAAAAATGTTGTTTGAAGATCATAGCTGCCAAATTGTATTCACTGTTATTAAGACTTCTTTAAATCCTATTATTTTTGGATTTTTTTTATTAAAAAAATATAATATATTTATAGATTATAAATTATAAAGAATAATACTTTTGATAGAAATTCTTACAAGAAAACTTTATAAAAAATCACGAATTAGTAAACCTTTATTTGTTAGAACAAAAACTTTTATAAGATTGGCCAAAGAAGATACACCATTTATTATTTATACAACTCCAACTAAAAAAGATATGACTTCATCGACAAGTATTGTAGAGTAGTATACCAAATTTAAAGATGTTTTTTAAAAGAAGAATTCTAATATATTATTAGAACACCAATCATATGATTGTGACATAGATCTTCAAAAAAGAATACAACTATCTTTTGGCCCAATTTATAATCTTTTTTAAAACAGGCTTTTGGCATTGAAAGATTATATTAATGAAAACCTTGCAAAGAACTTTATCAGACATTCAAAATTTCCAATAGATGCAGCTATATTCTTTGTGAAGAAAAAAAGATGGTTCCTAGCATATGTTTGTTGATTATTAGAGATTGAATAAAATAATGGTGAAGAATTATTATTTACTACCATTAATTTCAAGATTTTTAGAATAATTTGGCCAAGCCAAGATCTATATTAAAATAGATTTTTGTAGAACATACAATTTGGTACAGATCAAGGAGAGAGACAAATAGAAGATTGTATTTTGGATAAGGTATGGACATTTTGAATATAATGTCATACCCTTTGGACTAAAAAATATATCCACTATCTTTCAACATTTAATAAATGATATCTTTTGAGAATATCTAAACAAGTTTGTGGTGATTTATCTTAATGACATCTTGATTTACTTGAAATATCTAGAAGAATATAAGAGATATGTCAAGTTGAAATTACAAAAGTTGCAAGATGTAGATTTATATGCTAAGCTAAAAAAATACATATTTAATCAATCAAAGATAAAAAATTTAGAATACATTGTATCTATTGAAAGTTTGATGATAGATCCCAAAAAGATGGAAGTAATTATGTAATGGGCCATTTCAAAGATTGTGAGAGATATACAATATTTTTTTAAATTTATTAACTTCTATTGGATCTTTATCAAAAATTACTCTGAAGTTGTTGTTCTTCTTACTTAATTGACATACAAAGATAAGTTAGAATAGAGGCCTTAAGTAGAAAAGGCATTTCAAGGCTTTAAAATGGTTTTTATCACAACTCTAATCTTAATACATCTAGACTTTATAAAAGCATTCTACATGGAAATTGATACTTTAGATTTTGCACTAAAGATCATATTTTCACAAATGAATATAGACAATAAATTCTATCCTATTGTATTTTATTCTTGAAAGTTTTTTGCTGCCAAAATTAATTATGAAATCTACAATAAAGAGCTTCTTACTTTTGTGGATTCATTTAAAGAATGACATTATTTTTTTAAAAGAGCAATGCATCTCATGATTATATACAAAGATCACAAGAATTTGGAATATTTTATATTAGCTCAGATTTTTAATTGTTGCAAAGCTCAATGGAATATGTTATTATCTTGATTTAATTTTATTATTACTTATTAATTTGAAAAGCATGAAAAATCATTCTATCTTTTATCAAAGAGATTATATTTTGTATTAAAGGCAAGAGAGACAACATTTGATTAACAATATGCAATTTTATTGAAGCCGGAGCAATTTTGCCTTTGCACCACTATTACATTGATACCTATTGATTCTAATTTTTTTAATGAGGTGCATGCTACAACCACTAATGATGTTTTGGCCATTAATATTAATCACTGCTTTAATAAAAATGTTGATAAGTTTAGACTTGAAAAAGACCTTTTATATTTTGAAGAATATTTGTATATCCCAAAAGGACCAATATGACTGTGTGTTCTTCAATCTTGCCATGACTTTCCAACTATGGGTCACTTTTGATTTAACAAGACCTTATGACTTATTTCTTAAAATTTTTGGTGGTTTCAAATATGGAAGGTTGGGAAGGATTTTGTGCTCTCTTGTGACATCTGTTCAAAGTCTAAGAATCCTCAACATCACTCTTATGGACTCTTATAATCCTTATATGTTCTAAACTAGTCATGGTCTTTTATCTCAATGGATTTCATCACAAATCTACCGCCATCTAATTCATTGGACATCATCCTTGTAGTGTTTGATCAATTCACAAAGATGGCTCATTTCATTCTTTGTAAAAAGAATGCTTCTAGTGAAGAAATGGCAAGGTTCTTTTTTAATAATATATATTGATATCATAGCCTACCAGATGATATTGTATCCAATCAAGGATCCCAGTTCATATTTAAGTTTTAAAAATATCTTTTTAAAATATTAAAGGTGGATATTAAACTTTCTTCGGCTTTCCATCCTCAAATTGATAGCCAAACAAAACAAGTTAACTAAATTTTAGAGCAGTATTTACGATATAGTATCAACTATCAAAAAGACAATTGGATATTGTATCTATTTTTAACAAAGTTTACATATGATAAAACTATTTATACTTCAACTTAATAAAAAATATTTTATTCAAACTATAGATATCATCCAAAGCTTGATCTATGGAATATGTCAAAGAACAACAATTCAGCAACTGAAAGATTTATAAAGTATATATCACAACACCAAACAATTTTGAAGCTTCAATTGCAGGTAGCTCAAGATACTTACAAAGTATCTATAGATTAATTCAAGAATCAATTGCTTTTTTTTTATATTGGAGATAAAATATGGTTTTTTCAACCGAATATCGAAACTAAGCGGCTATACAATAAATTGGGCTATCAAAGATTAGGACCTTTTTTCATCTAAAAGCAAATTAATCCAATGGCCTATTACTTGGAATTATCATCTTCTATGAAGGTACATCTAATTTTCTATGTCTTTCTTTTGGAGTCTCATAGAGAATCATGTATTTTAAAAAGAATACAACAATTATTGCCTGGTATCAAAATTAAAAATCATAAAGAATATAAGATTGAAAAGGTACGAGATTCATATCAAAGATGGGATAAATTAAAATATCTTGTTCATTAACATGACTATGATATCAATGAGCGCATATGGGAACCAACCAAAAATCTTGCCAATGTACCTTAAAAGGTACAAAAATTTCATTGATTCTATCTCCACAAATCTAAATGTATTTGATGATAACTTCTTGATGAAGATTGGATGTGAGGAATATTTATAAGAGGAGGAAAATTAAACTAAAACCTTTATTAATATGTAGTTATTTATTCCAAGATAGAATAGAATAATAAAAATAAGTCAGTCACAATGCCTAATCTTTGAATATTAAAAGATTTAGCAAAATAAGATTTAGAAGATTTACTTGATATGCAAGCTTCAAATGAATCAGTATAATTTTTATAATTTTTAATTGAACAAAGTGAGGATGATATATTTCAACGTCAAGTATGACCATGGTTGAAGCAATTAGAAGTAACACCTAACCATACAAGTCTCGATTCCAATGCTTGAACTTTAGTGATATTGCTTGAGCTTAGAAAGGTGAATCTTTTTAAGTCTAAGATTTTATTTGGAAGATGTTTTAAAAGCCACAATGAAAATCAGATCCTTGAATGGATTGTTTCAAGAATAGAGGTATTAGCTCAAGGCCATAGGTGATTTCTTCAAGGACCAATAAAATCTATTAATCAAGAATGAAGAAAAAAATATATAGCTTCATTAGTACAGCGTATTTTTGATTTTTTATGTATATAAAAATATTTTCAAAGGTATGAGCTCTTTTTGGAACTTGTTGCTAGATAAGGAGGTGATATTAGAAACATACACTTCAAAAATTTATAGAACCTTCTATAATATTTTAAATATTTTTGAGTTAATGAAAGTCAGTTGAGAAGCTTCCTAGTTGGTGAAATTAGCTTTGTAGTTAGTAGAAGGAGTTCAAGAAGCTTTTAAGTTAATAGAAGGAGCTCAAGAAACTTCCCAGTTGGTAGAAGTTACTCGAGAAGCTTCTTATTTTGATGGAAGCCACTCAAGAAGCATCCTAAATATGGATATATAAAGGAATTGAAGCTAAAAAGTTCTTCAATCTTGACAATGCATTTCTTAAATTTTTAGCTCATCTTTCTTGCTATTGTTTGTATACTCATTAGATTAATTCAATTTCTTATTGGTTTCTTTTTAAGACCTTTATTTAATTCAAGTTTCTTGCCATGTATTCTTATATCTTTGACAATATGGTTAAATTTTTACTTATAAGATGATTTATTTGAAGAAAAAAATATTTGATAGAATATAATATTTATTACAAATAAAATATTAATATATAAATAAAATGAAGATATTATGTCTTATTAGAGTAGATGGAATATGCAAGATTGCAATAGCAAAGATATATATGGTGTCTCATACTTTGTTGAATATATTAAAAGTGATAAGAGTGCTTATAAAACTTCTTGTTATATTTTAGAACAACTTAAAGTCAAATCAAAACCAAGGGATTTAAAGGAAGTTCAAGAAATATTAAAATTATTATTAATCAACTACAAAACAATCTTTGTCTTTGATAATGTAACAAATCAAAGTCAAATTGAAGATGTTATACCTATAGATGACATATTTGCTAGTAATAGTAGCATATTAATTGTTACAACTTGAGATTGGAAAATAATAGAGTATTATAGTGAAAAAAATTATATAATAAATGTTAAAGAACTAGATGAAGTAATAAATTTGAAGTTATTTATTATTTATTCTTATAGATATCAAAAAAATTTATGTGATGAACTTGTTGAGGTTGGCCAAAAAAATATAAGAGCTTACAAATGGCCTACCATTAAGTCAAAAAGTTATAGGAGCATTTTAAAAAGAAAAATAAGACATTAAGATGTTGGGAGTGAGCTTTAAATAGATTGGAAAGGAAAAGAGAGTTGGATGGAGATGAAAAAAAATAGTGATTATAAGAATTAGAGTATATTAAGAATAAGCTTTGATAATTTGAAAGTTAATGAGAAGAATATATTTTTGAATATATATTATTTTTTTTGTTATGATGTATATCTATAAGTCATATTAAAAAAAAGAACATTGCAATTATGGACTAATAATCAAAAACATATATTGGAATATCATGTGGAATTTATATTAGATACATTGATTTACTAATCATTGATAAAAGAAGATAAAGATGGAATTGTAAGAATACATGATCAACTATAAGACATGGATAGAAAGATTGTTGAAATATGTACAAATGTGAAATTTTATATTATTTAATTTCTATTATGATTTTTTAAATGTATGTTGATATAAAATTAATACTTAAATAAATTAATCTAATATTATTATTAAATTTGTTTATATATTAAATATACCATTAATATAAAAATTCTAATATTTTTGTGTGATTAATTATATTGGTTTGTAGTTGAAGGGATTATTTTACAACAATCTAAACAACAACATTCTTAGAAAAATAAAAAGTATTTTCTTTTCATCACTTCAATTTTTAAGTTGTAATATTAATATTTCTATATTAAAGATTGTTATAAGGATATTAAGCATATTTTTTAAATTAATAAAATATTATTTTTATTTAAGATATTTTCTATTAAACATATCATATGTAAAAAAATTAAAAGAAGAATTAATAAGATAAGGCATTGTACATGTTATATAATAAAGAAGTTTGAAAAAAGTTTAAAAATTTAAATATCTTGCAATTAAAAAATTATACTTTTATAGAAAAATTTCTAAATTCATTCTTTAAAATTGCTACATTATTACAACTTGACTTAAAAAGATATTCAAACTTAATTTTACCACCAAATAAATTAGAAAGTTTTATTTTTTTAAAAAAATATAATTAAAAGATTATAAAATATTAAAATTATTATCAACATCAATAAGAAATACTTTGTCTTTAAAAAACTTTAATAAAAATAAGTATTTAAGCTTGAAATCATTGGTACATGAATTTAAAAAACTTACATCTTTGACTACCTTTAATATAAAGAATTGCTCCAACTTAATATTATTGATACATGGATTAGACAATCTCACATTTTTAATTAACTTTTATATATAGAGTTTCTCAAGCTTGAAATCATTACCACATTATTTTGACAATGTCACATCTTTGATTGCCTTTGATATAAAGAAGTATTAAAGGTTGATATTATTGGTACATAAATTAAACAACCCAACATCTTTGACTACCTTTGAAATAAAAAAGTGCTTGAGCTTGATATTATTGCCATATGAATTGGACAAATTCACATCTTTGACTACCTTTAATATAAAAAAGTGCTCAAGTTTGATATTCTTATCAAATGGATTTGATAATTTTACATCTTTTATTACTTTTAGTATAGGTAAGTATTCAAGTTTGATATCATTGCCAAAAGAATTGGACAACCTTATATCTTTGACTATTTTAGATATAAAGTGGTATTCAAATTTAAGATCATTGTCATATTAAGAAATCTTACAACTTTAACTACCATTGATATTACTTATTACTCAAGCTTAACATCATTATTAAATAAATTATATATATTCATATCATTGACTAGTTTTTATACAAGCAATTGTAAAAGTTTGATTTCATTGCCAAATAAATTAGATAAGTTCACATTATTGATTACCTTTGATATAAGGTAGTACTTAAGTTGAGATCATTGCCAAATGAATTGAACAATTTTACATCTTTAATTACATTTGATATGAATAATTATAGAAACTTAATATCATATTCAAAAAAATTGGAAAAATTCAAATCTTTTACTATCTAAAGAATAACATCTTTACATCTTTGATTTCTTATATTATGCAAAAATTTTGAAGCTTGATATTATTGCCAAATAAGTTGAATAATCTCACAATATTGACTATTTTTTTGTATCAACAATATAGTTTAGTTTGACAATCTTATTAAATAAATAAAAGAATTATACAAATTTTATTACCATAAATATGAATGAATATAAAATATTGATATTATTAAAAAATAATTTTTAAAAATTTATATTTTTTACTATCTTTTATTTAATCAAGTGTTCAAGCTTAACATCATTGTCAAATAAATTGTACAATCTTACAACTTTGACTATTCTTTGCATAAGTAAGTATTAAATCTTAAGATCATTTTCAAATGAATTTGACAACATCACTTCTTTGCATCTAATATATATATGAATTAAGGTTGAAGGAATTTTTAGTCTCAACAATGCAATCCTTATGGCTTAGCTTAGGTCATTTAGTTTTATTCTTGTACATTGTTATACATCTTTGCTTATGATATGAAGTAAATCTATTCTACTTTAGTTTTTTAAACTTTTAAAATCTTGTTCTATTTGAGTGATATATTTGTAATAGTTTATAAAAACTAACATAACACAATATTAGAATTTGATCTTTGTGGATAGAGAGTGGATAATCTCTTCATTTAAAAGTACTATAATATTTTAAAAGTTACAAATTATCCTCTTCTAGACCAATATTGTTCTTGATTTTTTGTATCTATTTTTTTGTGTTTCATTTTTATGGCAAAGAATAAAGGATTCAATATGGCGGGTTGTAAAGAAGGTAAATTGGATTCAATTATAAATATTTTTGAAGCATTGAAAGTCAAGACAAAGACCTTATTTAAACAAAATAAAGAACTTTATATCACCATATATAATGGTCAAAGAACAAAACCACATCAATCACTATCACAAGTTACCTTAGGAATTACACCAACAAGGTCTACTTTACTAAAAAATATATATTTGAGACAGCAATTTAATGTCAACAACAAAAAAAATATGAATTAGCCTCTTATAGAAGTTTGATGGAACTCCTTTAAAATTTTGCAACTTCACAAATCAAGTACAACTTATTACTTTATTCCAACCTCAATGATATTTTGCAAAAGCATCTTGTATTGGTCTAGCTCAAATCTTACTCTCAAGTCAAGCTTTGTCTTAATTTGTTCTATTGTTTGACAAGAATTCTTCCATATTATATAATTTTGAAATATTTTTGGCAACATTTGTAAAAGCTTTTGGAGAATATGATAAGATTCATTCTACCACATCTAAAATTCAAGCCTTTCAATAAAAAATCCATTTTGCATTTATTTATGCTTCAAATTTTTGACAATTAGCATATAATATCAATTGAGATAAAAGTTGGTTGATAAGTCAATTGTATTGGGAATTATAAGATAATAGAAGGATCTATTATTATTTATGTCTAATCTTCAAATTTTCAATGAAATTATTAGTCAAACAACAAAACATAATAATCAACTATTTTAACATCAACAAGAAAAATATCTATTATATGTGCCACAACTTTATACCAATTACTTGGCATCTTCTACATCTTTTAATTCTATCAAATATTTAGAAGTAGAAGATATATAAATTGATGTCATTTTCTTTAAATTCTTTTCTAAGCAAAAGAAGAAGTGCCAAAAAGAACATGGCTTATATTTATATTATAAAAAATATGGCCATAAGGTTGATAATTGCCACAAAAAGTATTAACATATATATCAAATGAAGAGTGTAGCCATATCATCAAATGTTTTGCAAAAAAACAAAGGCATTTAGCTATAATAGATATCATAGTTATGTTGTAGTTTGGCTACTATGTGAAAATAATGTATATATATTTAATATATGATTTATTACACAATTGAATGAAAGCCATGTTAGTAGATTTTTATTAATTATAAAATATAAATAGATTATTATTTATTAAAAAATATTTTTAAAATATTTTTATTAAAGATTATATAATCTCATTTTTATTATAATAACTTTTGAGATTGATTTTATATTCATAATGATTTTTATATATTTTGAGTCACTTTTGTTAGATATTAATAATCTTTAAAATCCTATTTTATTTCTTTTATTTGATATTTAGGACACAAATTACATAAATTCTATTAAAAAAAGATTGAAAAAAAAATTTAATTTCAAAAAGAGTAGTTAAGCATTCAAGTAGATGAATAGATATGGATGATAGAAATCTCTATTTCTATTGGCCAAAATTCATATCCAATGGGCTTCAAAAAGGCTATCCTATGCCTTATTAGAAATTAGGATTATTCTTTTAAAGTCATTTAAATCTCAAATATTAGGATCAAAAAATTTAGGTTTTAAAAAATGATTTTGGTACAAAAATTGAGTGATTTGGAATATTTATGTAGGAGATATAGGCATTTAAAGTCAAGATGTCAATTTTATACTTATTGTCAATGTGTGAGTTTAAATTATGTACCAAAAATTTATTTAATTAATTTTTGATATTTTGGTAAGATATAATATTATTTATTTATTAATTATAAAAATATAGAGATTTTTGATCTAAACTATGTATGAAGACTTTAGATTATTAAATTGATTTTAATAAAATCTAATTATAAAAATTAGATTTTAAAAAATATTAATTTTTTTTAAAAATGAGGTTGTTACAAAATACAAAATTAGTTGGAGTATATTAAAAAAAATGATGGAAAGTTATTCCACACTTGAAGCCACAAAAGATAGTAAAGGAAGAAGATGAAGAATTATTCTATTCTTGAAGCCATAAAAAATAGTGAAAAAAGAAGATAAAGAGCTACTTTATTCTTAAAGCCACAAGAAATGGTGAAGAAAGAAAATGGAGAGCTATTCTACTCTTCAACCATTACTTCTATGACAACAAATCAAGCTGGTTCCTAGCAAATCCTTCTTAAAGGTTAATATTTCTATTAATGAATTAATAAAAAAAATTATATAAGTTTTAGCTAATTAAATTATTAGGAATTAAAACTTATTTATTGATTGATATTTGTAATAATTTATCATCATCTTATTTTAAATAAATACCAATTATTAATTCTTTCTATAAATAATATTAATTAAAGATTATAAATGATGTAGATTGATATTTTAATGACAAGTGGTGCTAAATATAATAGTTGGTAATTAAAAATATTTAGAATAAGAAAAAGTGGTATACAAGTTATACCACTTATATAGAATAGTTAATGGAAAGGCTTCCAAATTACTTATTATTTGTAAGTTACCAGTAATAGCAATTGTTGGTAAATGGTTTGAAGGCTTGATATGTAAGACACTTTCAAAGCCTTGTTTTTTATCTAGCTATCTATCTATCTAGCTTTTACCTTTGATTTGAGCCTTTGGCAAGAACAATCCATTGAGGCACTAAAGAATTGTATTATTTTGTTTGTTATAAATTTTTGTTATTAATTGTTATTTTATAGTCTTGCTAGTTTCCTTAGAGATCACTATTAGTGGAATTAATTTCTTATTTATATATATTTATTAAATAGAAAAAAAAAAATTTAGTAAGGTTAGGTGAAAGAATCATCAAATTTGGAGTTGAAATGAAAAAATTATGAGGATTTGAAATTAGAAGGTTTTTTTGTTTCTATTGCTGATCTATCCTAAAGATTTGCTACTACTCTATTCTAGAGATTTGATGTTGTTGCTGCTCTGCCTTGTGTTGTTTTTCATCTAGCTATATTATTTTTGTCCAACTGTATTGTTTTATTTAATTGTGTTTTTTTATTTAGTTGCGTTATTTCTATTCAACAAAAAAATTTCCATTCTTCTATGTTGTTTTTTTCATTTAGTTGTATTATTTCCATCCAACTATGTTATTTACATCGATTTGTGATGTTTTCTTCTAATTGCACTTATTTTCATCTAGTTGCATTGTTTTCATCTAATTGAGCTATTTTCTTTTAGCTGCGCCTGTTTTCATCTAATTAGGCTTTAAAGATAAATTTCACCTTTCAATCCAAATTATAAGCTGGCATCAATTAAGAGTTGTTTATAATTAGTGGTGTGAAATAAAAGAAGCAAATAGCAAGAAAAAAAGAACAAACACAAAACAAGTGAAATATGTATAATTAAGCAATTATATAATATAAAATTAGTTACAATTTATTCACTAGATTTTTATCTAATAAAAAATAAAAATAAAAAATAAAAATTATATTTTTAAGTAGATAATTTTTTTCATCTTTCCAATGATATAAAAAAAAATATAAATCCAAGTTTTTATGAATAAATTATGATAATTTAAAGATAGAAGGTAAATAATAAAAAAATTAAGTGAGTAATTTTTATCTCAAGGATAACTTTTTTAAGAGATCAAGAGTTCAAACCTCACCAAGACTCATAAGTAGTATATAAGGGCCTTTTAGAGAAGTTTCAAGGCTTTTATCTTATACTCCTATCTACATCTAAGGTGCCGCAATCCGTATGGGATGTGTGCAACTCTCTTCCTATAAGGACTAGACTAGCTACTAGTCCTTCTATTTTCTATTAGTAGAACTATTCTTTTTGCACTTTTGACTTCATCATGGTTTATAAAAATATCCAATTAGCTTAAGAACCGTGTATGGCCTTCAAATCTTGCTCCATTTTTTCATAATGGCTCCCAAGGTTTTAAAACTTAATTTTATCAAAATCTTAAAATCTTTTCTAAAAATTCCTAAATAAAATTTAAATAAATTTTAAAATTCATATAATATTTTAATATTTGAAATATCCTTTTAAGACTATATTTTTTAATCTTGGTAGTTTTTTATAATATTAAAATTAATTTAAATCAACTAAAAATCCTATTTTTTTTATATAAATAACTAAAAAGATATGAGATTTATTTTTTATGCTTCTTCTACCTACTAAGTAATATTTATATATTTTTAATAAGTAATACATGTAAACAAAAGACTAATGTAGATATTGATTCCAATAATTAAACATTAATTCTTACAATTAAGAAAAAATACTAAATCAACTAAGATAATTGCCTCCAAGACTTACTAAGATTCTATTTCTTCTCTTTAATATTGTTTTCCTTCATTTAGCATCCTCTAAACACATCTTCACTTCACAATTATAATTTTGGTACTCTAAATATATTCTTTTGTCTTAAAATAATTAGCAAGTCAATTTGATGATTCACATACATAATATTCATCTAGCTATGTTGTTTCTATCTAATAGCATTATTTCTATCCAACTCCATAATTGATGTCCAATTGTGCTATTTTTATCTTATTATATTATTTTTTTATTTAAATATACTATTTTCATCTAATTATACTATTTCCATCTAATTATGATATTTTTATCTAATAATATTATTTCTTTCTAATTGTACTTGTTTTCATTTAATTATATTAATTTTATCCAATTATATTATTTCTTTCTAATTATATCTATTTTTATCCAATTATATTATATTCATTAAATAATGCTATTATCATTTAATTGTGTTGTTTCCATCCAACAATATTGTTTCTTTTCAATAGCATTGTTATAATATAATTGCTTATAGTATGTAAAAACTAATAAAAATATATAATATATTTATAACTCTAAATGTGTATTAAAATGGTTAGTAGATTAAATTAAAAAGAATTGGTATAAGGAATTTTATTTTAGATTTTTTTATTTATTTTGATTATGGCATTTAAATTAAATATGATCTAAATATTCATTATAAAGCCTTAAAAAGAAATTAGGGCTAAAGATAAAAAAATTAAACTACTAAAAGACTTATTTGGAGGGTTGAAAGGAAGGTATGGATAAATGAAGGCAAGGAATGAAGATCTTTATTCCCATTGGTCAATGGTCATATCCAATACACTTTTAGTAGGCTGTCTACGACAAGAATAAAGGTTTCAATGACTTTAGAGAAGGCATTTTAAAAATCAAAGGCTAGGATTAAAAATCTTATTTTTTTATTACAATTTTGGTGTAAAAATCAAGAGATTTGAAGTTTTATGAAAGAAGAGTAGGTGCTTGAAATTAAAGTGTACAAATTATATCTATTGTCACTCTTTTGAAGACATGAAGAGTTGTACAAGAGCTTTTAGAGATTGGGAGGTGAGATTAGAGAGGTGATTTTAAGACCTATATCTTGTATAGAAGAATTATTATATTTAAAATTTGAAAAAAGGAGATATTTAAAGTTGAAGATAATAGATCAAATTCCAATGTAGTGAATAGATTATTTTGTTGATAGGGATGATTTCTATCATATCTTGAGCTTTCAAATAAATTTTTATCTAAAAATTTGTAAGAAGGTGAATTAATATGTTAAAAAGCTATACATCTAATTTTCATGGCAATTGGATATTTAACTTGTGAGATACAAATAATTTAGAATATAGATATTTATAAATAAGAATTTAAAGCTATTATTAGGATTTTGATAATATCTAAAGATTGGCAATGAATCAATAGTTGAAATTTATTATGATATTTATTAAAAATACATCAATACTTTATGTAAAATTTGAATACTTTTAGATAGTCCAATTTAAAGATATGCATTGTTGAAATTCAAGAAAAATCTCTCTTAAGCTTAATGAAGGATTTAGTATATTTTGCTATATTTTGAAGATTTTAGAGTACTTGAAGCTTGTGTACTTGATGTAATGGCCCTTTTTAGGTACAACTTTATATAAATTGGAAATTTTTATCTATCTTGACACTTAATTGAAAAATTAGTGATAGCTAAAAATCCAATATTTTTTTAAAGTAAACTCTCTCTACCACAACAATACTATTTTCATCCAATTGTAATGTTTCCATTCAATTGTATTATTTCCATTCAATAGCACTATTTCCATCTAATAGTATTATTTTCATCTAATAGTATTATTTTCATCTAATAGTATTATTTTCATCTAATTGTATTATTTTTATCTAGCTTCTTTATTTTATTTGATTTTTTTATCTGATTACTTTCATTTTTTTATTATTTTCTAATTCTTCTTTTTTTAATTTTAATTTATTTATTTATTTATTACTTGTTTAAAATTAAATCAAATGGTAATCATTACTTAAAAAGTATTATTTAGAAAGTTAGAACTACAACTATATGATTAATTAACCAATCATTAAAATAATTTCACAATTAATTTCTATTATCTTTTGAACTTATTATATAATTATTTTTCTTCTTAAAGTGGATAAGAAGAAATTTTAGCTCATACAATCTTTGGAACATAATGCATATGTATCAAATATAATAAAAGATAAGCAACCAAGGTTGAAAAAAATACTTTCTTGACTATATTTTATATATGGTATGATAAATTTTAAGTTAGAATAAAAGAGATATTGGAAGTTGAAATTAATGCTCGCAATCTAAGAGCAATCAGTGATCTGCTTAATTAATGGTTGTGTTTTAAATTATATGTTGAGAAATTTGATAAGATTTTGGCTCAAAATTTTTAAAAATATATTTTCATGTTATAAAGCTATATACAAACTTTTGTAGCATTTTGATTTTGGATTTTTAAAACAAAAATAAAATAGTACTTGGATATCCATAAATTAGGATTTTAAGCATTTGCTAGGGTTTTTGAAATATTAAACAATTGAAAGCAAATCTATAATTAATTTTTCTCATGGTCAAGCTTAAAGATATAAGCTACACTTTAAAAAAAAATTGATAAAAATTAAATAGTTAGAACAAGAGATATTAGATCTCAAAGTTTAAAAAGAAAATAATCTTTTACAAGTGAAAAAGATATTAAAGGATTTTTTAATAATTTAAGTATTTTTGGCAAGCTAAAGAAATTTTTTAAGAGCTAAGACTCTATAGAGGTGTAAAAGATGAATATGTGGAGCTATAATAAAATTTTGATATAAAGATGAATTTTTGAAAAGAAATTATGAATTTTCTTTGAAGTTATTGAGAATCTAATTTATCCAAAATTAGATAGTTATGATTTGACATAGCAAAGGGCGTTGAGGATTTTTTAAATATCATAAAAAATCTTATGTATAAACCTACTTAAATATAAAAGGTTCTTATTAGTATAATACTTTTTTAATATTATTATATTTATTTATCTTTTTTATTTAAGATAAATTACTTATCAAAGCTTAGCTAATGAGTTATAAATAAATTATCTATAAATAGATATATAATATATTCTTAGATAAAAAATCATACCATATAATATCATTGATGTAATGTAACATAGCTATAAGATGAAAGAGCAAAAGAATACATATATTATAGAAAAACTTAATTGAAGACTTAATAACAAAATTATTTTAAAAAACATAAATAAAAGATAAAAAGTTAATAAAAATATTTAATGTTAATATTATCTTTTTATTAAAAAAAAGCTTATATTTACTTTGTATGATCATAAACAAGACAAAATAAGGTAGATTAGCAAAAATAATATTTTAGACATCTTTAGATCAAAGCAAAGGATAGTTTTTAATAAAAAGTTATCTAAGAAAATCTTAGATTGATATCCAAAGAAGGCTGGTTGTGAACTAGGATCAAATCCAAATTCCAAGACACAAAACTATGAACTTATGACAAATAGAGGATTATTTTTGTTGATCAAAGAGTGGGATTAGAAAAAAAATTTGATAAGGTTTCTTTAAGCATTAGTTTTAAGATTTTTAAATTTATAATGACCTAAAGAGCGCTTAGCAAAGCCAAGGTTCTATTAAGATAATTCCAATTGCTGGAAAATAAAGTAGATTTATATTTTAGAGAATTTTATAAATATTATTATAGATTTAAAAGTGAAAATTTATGGATTTATAAATACAATTGTATTAAATATATGTTATAAATTTTAACTTAATTAGATGGTTAGATGAAAGATTATTAAAATTTAAGTGAGCTAGGATCTTGAAAAATAGATTTTGAAGGTTAATAAGGACTTTAGTGATCTTAAGCAATTTGCCAATTAGATTGGAATGGTTTTTTTTATAACTTATAGTTAATTTAATTTTTAATATTTTTAAAAAAAATTAAAATATGTAAATAGTACAAAAAAGAATTATTAATATTAAAAGATTCATATCAAGGTTAAAAAAGAGGAATAGCCTACATCCAAGCAAATTAGGAGCTTTTTCTTCCAATCTATAAGTTTAAATTTCTTCAAATTTTGTATAATTTTTGTTAAATAGTAAATCAAAAAGTATAAAAATTTTAAATAAAGATCAATAGTTAATTTAATAATTATGGAGATCAGGAGGTAGAATTGGAGAGACAATTTCAAGACCTACATGCATAGAAGAATTATTATATTTAGAGTTTGGAAGAAAGAGATATTAGAAGTTGAAGGCAGTAGATCGAATTCAAAGGTAGTAAATAGGCCATTTCATTGATAGTGATGATTTCTACTATAATTTAAGTTTTTGGATGAATTTTTATCTATAAATTTTTAAAAAGGTGAATTATTATGTTGGAAATCTACATACCAAATTTTTATGGCATTTAAGTATTTAATTTGTGAGATATGAAGAATTTAGTATGCAAGTACATGTAAATAAGGATTTGAAGCTATTGTTAGGATTTTGGCAATATCTAAAGATCGACAACAAATCAACAATTGAAATTTGTTGTAGTAGTTGTTAAAAGTACATCAATACTTTATATAAAATTTAAATAGTTATAGATGGTTCCATTTGAAGATATACACTATTGAAATTTGAAAAAAATCTCCTTAAGATCAATGAAGGATTTAGTATATTTTATTATATTTTAAAGATTTTAGAGTATTTGAGGCTTGTCTACTTGATAATGGCCTTTTTCATGGATAATTTTATATAAATTTGGAATTTTTTTTATCTATCTTAATACTTCATTGAAAAATTAGTGACAACTAAAAAATTAATGCTTTCTAGAAGAAAACTTGCTCTATCTTGATAATAGTGTCATATTATAATTACTTATAGTATGTAAAATCTAGTCAAAATATATAATATGTTCATAGATTCTAATATATATTAGAATGGCTAGAAAAATAAATTAAAGAGAGTTGGTGTAAGAAATTTTATTTTAGATTTTTATTTAGTTTGATTATGGTGTTTAAATTATATAGGACCTAAATATTTAGTATAAAACCTTGAGAGGAAATTGAGATCCAAAGAAGAAGAATTAAACTACTAAGAGGCCTATTTGGAAGGATGAAGATAAATTGTAGATGAATGAAGATAAGGGGTGAAGTTCTTCATTCCTATTGCTCAATGGTCATGCCCAATAGACTTTGAAGAGGCTACTTGCAACAGGAATAAGGATTTTGGCAACTTCAAGGAGAGCATTTAAAAATTAAAGACTAAGATTTAAAAACTTGTTTTTATTACTATAATTTTGGTATAAAAATTGAAAAATTTGGAGTTTTTATGAAGGAGGAGTAGGCGCTTGAAATTAAGGTGTATAAATTGTATCTACTATTATTCTTTTGAATATACAAAGAGTTGTATGAGAGCTTTTAGAGATTGAGAAGTGCGGCTAGAGAGGTGATTTCAAGCTATACATTTTATATGGAAGTATTACTACATTTAGAATTTTGAAGGAGAAGATATTGGTAATCAAAGATAGTAGATCAAATTCTAAGGTAGTAAATAGGTCATTTTATTGATAGTGATGGATTTTGCCATATCTAGAGTTTCTAGAAGAAATTTTGTCTAAAACTTTTTAAAAAGGTGAATCTTTGTGTTAAAAAGCTATATATCAAAGTTTCATAGAATTTGGATATTTAGTTTGTGAGATATGAAGAATTTAATATACTGGTGTTTGTAAACAAGGGTGTGAAGCTATTGTTAGGATTTTCACAATATCTAAAGATCAATGAAGAATCAAAGGTTAAAATTTGTTGTGTTAGTTTTTAAGAATACATCAATACTTCATGTAAATTTTGAGTGGATTTGGACGGTTAGATGAAACGTTATGGATTATTGAAGTTTAGAAAAAATTCCCTTCTTACAGGTGAATGAAGATTTTAGAATATTTTGTTATATTTTGAGTGTTTTGATGAAATAAGACTTATGTATTAGGTATAATAGTCCTATGAAGGAGGCTTTTATATAAAATTGGAGATTTTGTTATACTTAGATCTTGGTTGAGTAATTAATGGCAGCTAGAAGCTCCGCGCTTTCTTGAGGCAAATTCTCTCTACCATGATAATAGTGAATAAGATACATAGTTTCATTGATATAATATATTCTCAACTTTCTATGTGTATAGAAAGATTTCTAAAGAAATGAGCTCCTCTTAAAACTCATTGCTAGAAAAGGGGTGATATTAGAAATATATACTTTGAAAGTTCATAGAACCTTCTAGAACATTCTAGAGGTATTTCAGTTAGTAAAAGTTGCTTGAGAAGCTTTCTAATTGGTGGAAGTAGCTTAAGAAGCTTCATAGTTAATAGAAGAAGCTCAAGAAGCTTCCAAGTTAGTAGATGCTACTTAAGAAGTTTCTTAGTTTGATAGAAGCCGCGTAAGACATAAGCATATATTGGAATTAAGGTTGAAGAGTTCTTCAGTCTTAACAATGTATTTTTTGGAGTTCTAACTCACCTTTCTTGGTCTTACTTGTGTATTCATTATCGTGGACATAAGATTTATTTCAATAATTATCTAATTAGTATAGATAGATAGAAGCACATAGAAGTAGGTTAATTTGATAATATCTTAAAGAAGAGCTTCTTAGAAGCTTCATAGATACGATTGTACCTTTATACATGGCTATAAGTGATTAATAGATTAAAAACTTGGCCACCAAATTAGCCATGTATTGTACATGTTGATAGCTTGTAAAATAAGCTAAGCACATGGCACATATATGTGAAACTTGTCTTCCAAGTTTGACACGTGTCTTACAAATTAGACATGTGTTGAAGGTCCACGTAAAAGACTACCACATAGCTCTTAGATAGATAATATATATAGAGACAAGAGTGAAATCTTCTTCACTCTTGTCAATACCTATTTTATTCTTAGTCTTATTTCAAGAGTCTCTAGTCTTCTTGTCTTTGATAATAGCCATTCTAGTTTTAATATTATCCTATCTTCTAATAATTCTTTATTCTTTTGAGTGACACAAGAATGTATTGATATTTTGTTCTTTTATGATTCATGTCCTTCACAATTTAATAAGAATAAAGATTCAATATTCTTATTTTATATATAAAAAATGAATAGATTACATCACTTTTATTATTGTATTTGAAGGTTGTGGACTAACCACCTTTAAACTAATATTCTTTGCTTTTTAACCTTAATTTTTCCTTGATAAGAGAGTGGATCACCTTTCTTTGTAGAAATTTTTATTTGATATTAGAAGTTACAGATTATCCTCTTGTAATTTGAATTGTGGAGTTATTAAGTTATCTAAAATAGAATGAAAGATCATGGATGCTATACTTAGTCGAAGTAAAAATAAATTTACAACTATTGTAGATCTTCAGGAACTTGTCAACACTCTTAGGATGGAAATTTCATGAATCACTAATACCAATTATGAAACTACTATTTCTACTTCTATAGAAGAAGTCCAGAGCCTATGCCAAAAAGTTGTACAATTGAAGAAAGCAAATAAATTGGCCTCACAATTGAAGAAAGCAAATAAATTGGCCTTACAATTGAAGAAAGCAAATAAATTGGATTCATAAGCATACTTTTATTTTTAAATTCTTTTTTTTATTTGCTCCTTTGATGGAAAAAGATTCACAACTTTTTTATGATTTAAATTCATTCCTTAAAGTGTTTACAATCACATTTGAAAAAAGTGATTAAAAGAGGATTACAGAAATCAAGCTCTTATCTTTGTGACAAAGATCACGGTCAATCACAATATATATTACAAAATTCCAAAATTTTACTTGCAATGTGGAATAGGACAACAAAGCCTTTATCAGTCAATTTTGTTATGGATTAAAGGATAACAACAAAGATTTATTATTAACAATGTCAAAAGCAAATTCTTAGGAATAATTTATTGCTCAAGCCATTACATGCAACAATCAATTATTTGAAAGGCATCAAGAATATAGATTTGGCTAGAGAAGAATGAGTCAATTAATGACAATAATTCCTAAGTTTTCAAAAATTTATTTAACTAAGCCAGATTCAATGTAAATTGATATATTATATTTTAAATCTTTTATTGAATAGGAAAAGATTTGACATCATCAAGAAGATTTGTGCTTATATTGTGGAGAAGCAAAGCACACTGCTCAACATTGTCCAAAAAAGCAACACAATCAAAAAATGAAGAGTATGTTTGCTAAAGAAGATAATGTATCAAAAACAAGTTTTTCCAGCTACAATAGAAACTGTGCACTATTGTATAACGTATTGTCCTATTTGAAAATGCATCAATGTTGTATTATGTGTTGTCTTGTTTAAAAATGTGTCAGGCACGTGGCTGTAGAAGGTGAGGCTACGGTTTACAAATATTCAAGAACCCTTAATAGGTCTCATCTATGTAAGAAGAAAATGATTTGAATTTCAATATAAAAGTACATAAATCAATACAAAGTGCTTAAAAACTCTTTCTTTAATAACTTCAACCACATGTAAAATCTAATTGCTTTGTTACTTGTCACAATCAAGCAATTAAGATTTCTCTTTGTAAATCCTAATCTTAGTCAATAAGCTTCAATAAGCTACAACTCTAAATTTGATTGTCAACTTGGTGTAAAATTTTGCACACAAATACAAATATAAGTCTTCTATATGCTCAAAAAATTTTAGTCCAAGCCAACTTACAAATTGTAGAAAATCAACTAAAACCCGCAATGATGTCACTTAGCTACCAACTTGAAAGTTGATGCAGATATCATAGTAGTAATTTTTCCTTCTTTAATTATTAACTTCATTTAAAAAATGGTATAGAGCTTGAACTTTAGATCTTCTAATACTATGCCAAATTTCACCTTGATTTGAATAATAGATCTTTAGATATCGCAAAAACCCTAAACAATCCTAAACTGCCAATTTTTGGTACCTCCTCATATTAAAGATCAAATAAATTTTAATTGCACTATTAAATTATTACATATATTTATTCAATTTTAGCACACTCAATTATCTAGATACTTTCAAATTTTCAACTATAGATTTCACTTCAATTGCACACAA
This sequence comes from Physcomitrellopsis africana, assembly GCA_036785485.1. Lineage (NCBI taxonomy): Eukaryota > Viridiplantae > Streptophyta > Bryopsida > Funariales > Funariaceae > Physcomitrellopsis > Physcomitrellopsis africana. The sequence continues at coordinate 203,915 of JAWRVF010000147.1, forward strand.
TAGCCAAGAGTGTTGGCCCTAATTTTATTGTATACAAATTTAATCTCTAGTACAAACCCTGATTTTAGACAACAATTATTAAGTCCTCCCAAATCCTATAGAAACAAGTCTAATGCCTTTGAAAGAAGCTTAAAGCTAGATCTCTAATCCTAAATGTTCATCTCCAAATGACCTGATACCTTATCCTTGGTGGCCGTTTTTGTGGCTAGAGGTCGGATTTCGACCCTATCCCATATACGATCAACCCCTAGGAATCAATCTAACTTATTCTAAGGATTTTTAAGCTTGATCTTACCTTCAACTTAATCCTAGTATCAACCATACTAATTATTTATCTCCTCTATCCTATTTTTATTAACTTATGGCTTATTAAAAGCAGTGAAAGAGTTTATACAACTTAAAAAGAAAAATTAATAATTAATTTTTATCAATTAGCTATTAAGACAAGAAAATAATCTAAGAGGCTTTTATAAAATCTTTCTTAAGTATCTTTAATTCCTATTGAACCAAGATAATTGAATATTAAATAAAAAATCATTCTTCTTTATGTTTTTCACTACATAAACGTCTTACAACATGACAATGACTGGAATCATATGCAACACCTTGTAAAAGTCCTATTCTCTCTTCAAATCTCTTATCTTATTTTAGAATAGATGTGTTTTTAGGACCTAAAAATTATAAAGTCTTTGTCTTATTAGATTTAGGAGCCTTAGCTTATTTCACAAATAAAAACTTTATCAAAAAATAAGAAATATTTCTAATCAAAAAAATGAAATCTGTACACGTAGAAGTCATAGATGGTTGTTTGTTATTTTCTAGAAACATCATCTATGAAACTATTTTTTTAGATGTAGTAACTAAGGGATATAATAGCATAGTAATATTTAATGTAACTAGATCTTTCACTAATCTAATTATTTTAGGATTATTATGGTTAAAAAATTATAATCTTCAAATAGATTGAATTTTCCATAACCTTGATTTTTTTAATAGTTTAATCTAAAAATCCATTAGTCAAATAGATATATATAATTTTAATATATCCAAATTCTTATTGATAGCTACAAAAGCTTTTATACATACAACAAAAAAAAAGATCATCTTTTGCTATATATGCCATATCCATTTTGGATATTGAAAAGACTACAAATGTTATTCTTAGCCAGTATCATAACTTTTGAGATGCTTTTTAAAAAAAATACAGATATTCTTTTAGAGCATCAGCCTTATGATTATTCAATCAATCTTCAAGAGGGAGCTCAACTACCATTTAGACCAATCTATAGTTTATCATAAAACAAGTTGGTTATATTGAAAGAATATATTCACGAGAATTTGGCTAAGAACTTCATACGTCATTTAAAATTTCTAGCAGAAGCTCCTATCTTATTTGTAAAGAAAAAAGATAAATCATTCCGGATGTGCATAGATTATCGAGGACTTAATAAGATTAGTATGAAGAATATGTATTCTTTATTTTTGATTTCAAAACTTCTTTATCAACTTAATCAAGTAAAGATCTATACAAAAATAGATCTGCAAGGAGTATATAACTTGATTTGCATCAAAGAAGGTGATGAATGGAAGATTGCATTTTAAACTAGATATGGCCATTTTGAATATAATGTCATGCCTTTTGAACTTATAAATACACCAATTATTTTTCAATATCATATGAATGATGTTTTTTATGAATTTATTAATGATTTTGTTGTCTGCTATTTAGAAGACATTTTGATCTACTCTAAGAACACAAAAGAACATGAACTTTATGTTTGTCGTATATTACAAAAACTTAGAAATGCAAGATTTTAAACCAAGATAAAAAAGTGTATATTTCATACTATTCAAGTTGACTTCTTAGGATATATCATTTCAAATGATGGTCTCAAGATGGATTCTAAGAAAATTCAGACAATCATGGACTAGAAGATTTCAAGAATAAAAAAGAATGTACAATATTTTTTGAGATTTGCCAACTACTATTAAATCTTCATAAAGAATTTTTTAGAAGTTATAGTTCCACTTACATACTTAACTTGTAATGACAAACTTAAGTGGAGTAAAGAAGTAGAAGCATCATTTGAAGCTTTGAAGATAATTTTTATTTTTGCATCAATCTTGTATTGCATTGATTTTTTTGAGGTATTTTTTATGAAAATACATATATCAGACTTTATTTTAAATACAATATTGTCACAAATGGAAGAAAATAAAAAATTCCACCTAATAGCTTTTCATTCTAAAAAATTTTTAACAATAGAGATCAACTATAAAATCCATGATAAAGAACTTTTTGTAAATGTGGATTCTTTTCAAGAATATCATCATTATCCAAAAGGTGCTTCTAATCCATTCACCATTGCTATATAATAATTCTTTATAGTATGTAAAAGTTAATTAAAACATATAATATATTCATAAGTTTTAATATGTGTTAAAATAATTAATAAAATATTTAAAAGAATTGATATAAAATATTTTATTTAGATTATTTTTACTTAATTTGATTATGACATTTAAATTATATATGACCTAAATATTTAGTATGAAGCCTTAAAAGGAAATTGGAGGCCAAAGTTGAAGAATTAAACTACTAAGAGGCTTATTTGGAAGGATAAAAATAAAATATAGATGAATGAAGGCAAGGGGTGAAGCTCTTCATTCCTATTGGTCAATGGTCATGCCCAATAAGCTTTGAGGAGAACAAGGGTTTTGGTGACTTCAGAGATGATATTCAAAAATCAAAGGCTAATGTTAGAAAGCTTGTTTTTTATGCTATAATTTTTGTATAAGAATCAAGAGATTTAAAATTGTTATGATAGAGGAGTAGGTGCTTGAAATTAAAGTGTATAAGTTGTACCTACTGTCATTCTTTTAAAGATACAACGCATTGTATGAAAACTTTTGGAAATCGAGAGATGTAATTAGAGAGATAATTTTAAGATCTACATCTAAAATAAAAGAATTGCTACATTTGAAGTTTTGAAGAAAGAGATATTAGAAGTCAAAAATAGCAGATTGAATTCGAAGGCAATAAATAGACTATTTTATTGATAGTAATGGTTTTTGCCATATCTTTAGCTTTTAAACGAATTTTTATTTAAAAATTTTCAAAAAGATATGTTATTATACTGAAAAGATATAAATTAAAATTTCATAGCATTTGAACTTTTAATTTGTGAGATATGAAGAATTTAGTATGCAAGTATTTATAAACAAGGATTTGTAGCTACTGTTAGGATTTTTGCAATATCTTAAGATTGGTAAAGAATTAATAGTTGAAATTTGTGGTGGTAGTTTTAAAAATATATTACTACTTTATGTAAATATTGAATAGATTTGGATAGTTGGATTAAAATTTATAGATTATTAAAATTCAAAAAAAAATCACTTCTTATAAATGAATGAAGGTTTTAGAATAATTTATTATATTTTAAGTATTTTGAAGAAATAAAACTTATATATTAGGTATAATAGTCCTATAAAGAATTATTTTATATAAATTTGGAGATTTTATTATTTTGGATCTTGGTTGAATAATTAATGGTAGTCAAAAGCTCCATGCTTTCTTGAGGCAAATTATCTCTACCACGACATTGTATATATGGATCACAAGAACCTCAAATATTTTATATCAACCCATATGTTACATCATTGTCAAGGTCATTGGAGTATGTCTTTATCAAGATTCAAGTTCATTATTATTTATTGGCCAAGAAAACAACAAGGTTTGTCTAATGCCCCTTCTAAATGTTCTTATCTTGCACCAAAAGAAGGAGATTCAACTTTTGATCAATAAAAGATGATCTTCTTGAAGTCAAAGCAATTTCATCTTTGAGCAATGAAATCAACATTGACTATTGATTCAACTTTTTTCAAACAAGTCCAATTAAGTATGTCTTTAGACCCTTTTGTTCATGATATTAAGAATAATTCATTTAAGTTCCATGATACTTCCAAGTTTGAATTTTAAAATATTTTATTTTATTTTAAAAGATCTTTATATGTTTCAAAAGGTGAAGCATGGATATGTGTTGTTGAAGCTCATCACAACTTCCCTGCAATATGAATTATTTGCTAATTATGATTGTCATCCATAACTTAATACTTTTAACTTTTCAAAAGTTGATAATCTTGTGGCAAAAGATTTGGCAAATCAGTTTTCAAAGCTATATACAATAATAAAAATACAATTAAAAGAAGTTCAAGAAGAACAAAAAAATCAATGCAAATATCTATTGTAAGAAACAATTTCAATTCTACATGAGCAATAAGATATGGTTACTTTGCCATAATATTAAGATTATTTGTCTTTGTGATAAGTTGGATTATCATAGATTTAGATCATTTTTAATTTGTGAATAAATTAATACAATTGCTTATTGATTACATCTACCAAAATCTATGAAAATCCATCATCTATTCTATGTATCATTGTTTGAGTCATATAAAATAGTTGATATATAAAAAAAAAGATAAATACCAGTGCCTTCTATAAAAGTAGACAACAATGAAAAATTTGAGGTGGAAGAGGTCTTAGATTCAAGGCAGCATCAAAATCAGCTAGAATATCTTGCACATTGATATAGATATAATATTAATAAATACACATATAAGCCATCCAAGAATCTAACAAATGTATCAATAAAATTCAATACGTTTTATTGACGACATCCATCAAAATCAAGCTAAAGAGTCAAAAAAATCTTTGCTATAAAATAAAACAAGTTCAATAGAAGTTTTATTTTATCTTGTACTATTGTTTGCTATTTCTTTGAATTTGTTAGTGCTAAAGAGATAGAGAATCAATAACCAATAATTTCAGCTCAAGAGCCATCATTTACTGAATTATCGGACGAGACATTATGATTATCATAACCTTCAAGACTACAAAATAAATATGAAGATTCTCATAAACAACATGTTCTTTCTCAGATTGATGGAGAGATACAATGTGTTTGATATTACAACCTTGGAAGAGACTCTTGGTATTTGATGATACTTTTAGAGGTAGGAATTATTTTTAATAGTATTCCAAATATTTTTTTTGAAGAAAGTTATAAAGCCCTCAACAATAATCATATAAAAGGGTGGTCCTTCCGCCTTGGTATGACATAGTATCAATGGTAAGAGGACCTATCAACTACTTTCAAAGAGAACAAAGATCAGAATATATGGCAAGTATAATTTGGCGCATCTTAGACTTCCTCAACATATAAACATTGCTCTTCATGGGACTTGTGCCTAGAAGAGGCAATAATGTTATGGACATAAGATTTACTCTAATAATTATCTAGTTAGTATAAATAGATAGAAATAGATAGAAATAAGTTAATTTGATAATATCTTAGAGAAAAGTTTCTTAGAAGCTTTATAGATGCAGTTTTACATTTATACATGGCTATAGGTAATTAGTAGGTCAGAAACTTGGCCAATAAGTTAGCCACATGTTGCCCATGTTAGTAGCTTGTGAAACAAGCTAAGTATGTGGTGCATATATGGAAAACTTGTCTTACAAGTTTAACATGTATTTTGCAAATTGGACACATGTTGAAGGTCCTATAGAACTCTGCTATGTAGCTTTTAAGTTGATAGTATATATAGAGAGAAGAGTGAAGCCTTCTTTACTCTTGTCAATTATTTTTTTGCTTCTAATCTAGTTCAAGAGTTTTTTGTATCTTTTAACCTTTAGCAATATCCATTCCAGTTTCTTCTTGAATATACATACTTCTTTATTTCTATTTTGTCATTTTTTTTTGACATAGGCTTTACTAATTTATGCATCTTTTTCAGTTTGTGTCCTTGACAATGGCTACATAAAAAGAATGAGATATAAAAGTCTTGATTCTATTCATGATTGAGAGATACAATTAAAAATTATATTGTCTTTCTTCCATCATTACTACATATTCATATACAAGCTGAACCATCATCAAATATCTTTGTCTCTTTCTATCTTACCATAATATATGATTGTTCCAAATAAGCAAATAAGATGTTGTATTTTGAATAAATTTTTTTTTTCTATTATAACATCACTAATTTAGATCTTAATATGTGAACAAGCACCATGCAATTCACTTCATGTATTGTTAGTTGCTCGTATTGTCTATCTGTACTCCAAATCAATTGGCCAACTTCATTTCTTATAAATATCTTTGGACATAAGATTTATCTTTGAATCATAGTCAATTAAAACAACAACTGGTTCTTCTATATCTCTAATCTTCATTAATACTTTTGTAATTGTCCTAGCTCAATATTTTTGAATATAATGACTTAAAGCCTCTATCTTTTTTTTTTCATTCCAAACTTCAAAATACACTTGTTAATTATGACCTCTCCCTCCTCACTTATTAATTGTTTGCAACAATTATCAAACTCTTCTTCATCCTTATATATTCTTACATCAATAGTATGAATCAATCTAGCTTCATCCATTAATTGCTTCTTTTATTTAATGCTATCAATAATAACATTATGAAACTCCTTCTTTGCAATCTCTAAATTTTTTTTAATGTAAATTTAATCTTAGCATTGAATACATGTTCTTTAAGCATGTCTTTTAAATTTTCTATTTCTTTAATATTAGAAATTAATTTATAAGCTATTAATTTATCTTTCTCTTTTATTTCATATTCTTTCTCTTTCAATGTTATTGAAGCATTCTCTATATGTAATTCTTGTGAAACTATTTTACAAGCCTTATCTCTTCAAATTTGCCTCTTAAAAAAATATTCTTATCTTGGAACCATTATAATGAAATTGTCCATCTTATATTAAAGATTGTTGATGTTTTTGAGCACTTTTCTAATCTCTTGTTTGTTGAAGTTGATGTTCAATATGCTTGCTATTCTATCCTGTTGTTTATTAAGCAAAAATCATTGTACTTTTCACATAAATAGAAGGTGCATATATATTTCTTCTATAAATTATTATTGCCAATTCTTTTAATGTAAGATGATATCTTTTAAAAAAATCTTTCTAAAGATCCTCTTTTAACATTAAAAAGACCTCTTAATGCACATTCAATGCCTTTAAATCAAAAAAGGTCAAAACCACTACAAAGTTAATATCTATCAATAATTTTTTTATATAAATAGTAATTTTTAGTCTAATATGTAAAAGACAATCTTTACACATATCTTTTGACATTCTTTTCCAAATTGCTAACATGTCTTATATTTCATTTAGTATAATGTGTATTGTGCAAGTTATTGTAAGCATATCATTTAAATTTAGTTTTTATATTACAAACAAATTACATAGCACAACTCTTGATAGACTTTGACTTTAACTATATGCTTGTCAATTTTTGGCTTAAAAGTCAATGAGCCATATTCTTCTATATTACACATTTGAAAATAATATTTGTTGTGTATGATATTAAATTTTTTATTTTATCTTTTTTGTATGGTTGATTTTAAATTTTATATTACTAATAGTTTACATTTAGCTTTACTATATCAATAAATATATTTAATTTTAGAAGTATATCAGAAGAATTTAGAACACCTTCTCTTTGCATGTATTGATATTATATTTTTAATATATATTTTTAATTTTCATCCATTTTAAAATAAATTATTATTAAAAATTAGATGTAATTATTCAAAACATTTAAAAATACTAATATAATTAGAGAACTACATTTGCCACTGCAAACTGAAGCTCTGAAGCATGAAACTAAACACAATTTTTAGTACTTTCTATATATATATATATATATATATGTATATAATTCCAAATCTTGCAAGTGAAGACAAATCTGAAGCAAGCAAGAACTGAGAGCTAAGTCAAGGAAATGGTTGGTTGGAAATGAGAACAGTTAGGGTTTGGCTTGACAACTGCTGCAAATTAGAGGAGGTCAAAGAAGCCTCCAGACCCACCCACCAAACCCTGATTCTGCACCCACACAGGGTTGCAAAGCTTTTTGCCATCTTTTGCAAGAGGATCAGTTTATCCTTCATTCATGTGCCCATAAGTGCCCTCATTGCAACCCTTTATGAATGCAATGACCAACCCAGCTTCAGTTTGGCCAATTTACCAAAATTGGTAGTCATACACTGTGGCTACTCAAATTAGAAAATCTATGGTTCATGATTTGTGAGTTGATGGATGCATAGTGTAAGGTGAGAAGAATGAGCAAATAGATTTTTTTTAAAAACAAAAAAAACAAAAAGGAGAATAGATTGATGGTTGATGATTTTATATAGGAGGTTCTTTCTGTACTTTGTGTCACATCCACTTTTTTGTATGAAGGTGTGACATGACACACAAGTAGCCAAAAGAGCTTATATTTTTAGTGAATCTGTACAGAAATTTTTGGGTTTCATGTCATTTGGCCTTCCAAATATTATCTAGATTTACTCATCTATGTATTAGCTAATGAAGATTCAATTACAAAAGGAAATAAATTCCTCTAAGTCTGTGAATGTGCCAAGAGAACTACAAAAATCTTTGTCCAGTCTGCTTAAGTGGAAATAAAGTAAATTGAGGTTAAAATACTGTAAAAGAATTAAAACAAGAAAAACCTCACCCCCATTCATGGAAACAAGTACACTAAGAAATTTAAAAAGAAAAGAAAAGAAAAGAAAAGAAAGTACATATATATATATATATATATATATATATATAGTTGAATTGAAATGCAACAGAGATCCACATGAAAATGCAGGCACAGCAGGTTGCTTGTCTGATTGATCCGGTGGTGACCTGCAACTGCCTGTAAAAACAGAGGTTGGTATGCAGAAGCCACAATGTCATTTGGGGCATCAAATTATGTGATTTTTTTCGACTTGTACCTTGACCTTGTTGCGTTTCGTCAATTCAAATAAATATCCAGTGCCGCTGATTTCTACGTAGGGCAGTTTCTTTTCCTGGGAGGGGAAAGGGAGAGGTTTCGTTAGGTTTCGCGTCTGATGTGTAATAGAATCGGAGATAGTTAGTGGTTACCTGTAGCAAGGTGAGTGTCTTTGTAATGTAGGTTCTTATTTTTCCGTTCTGCAGTATTCGTATTGCGTTTTCTTCCTGTGCTGTTTTCGCATCTGTCTCTTGTTCTGCTGGCAACGCTAGTTGGTATTTGTCCATTGTGCGTGTGTGTTGTGTTGGGGTGGAAGTGAGAGTAAAAGATACGTAGTCGTTGCAACTTCCCACGAGTGTAAAAGCAAATCCAAATCATAAACACTTCCTCCCTCTCTTCCCCAGTGGTTGCATCTTGCGATTCCCAGCTCCCAACGAGGACGTCATCTAATACACCGTCGACAAAAACAAACATAAAACATAGATTGTTTGACTAGTTAGGACTATGCAACTTTTCATTAACGTTCCCCAGGATAACACCCTTGTCTTCAACAACCTCGAGTCCTCCGCCTCCGTTGCAAGTCTCTCATCGCCGCTCGCGCTGGCTTTACCGCCGAAGAGTCCCGTATTTCTTTTGCCAGAAAGATCCTTGAGGACTCGGCCAACCTTGCCGCGTATGAGATTGCCGCTGAGTCTACCATTGACGTCAACTTTCATCTTGTTGGTGGTGCCAAGAAGCGTAAGAAGAAGATTTACACTACACCCAAGAAGATCAAGCGTAAGTTCCTTCTTTAAAAGACTTTTGATTCCTTCATGTGTGTGGTGATATCGTACGCGTTTTTTTAATTGTCAGCGGTTAATTTACAGACAAGAAGAAGAAGGTCAAGTTGGCTGTCCTCGAGTACTACAAGGTGGATGACGCCGGTAAGATCACCCGTCTCCGTCGTGAGTGCCCCAACGCTGACTGTGGTGCCGGTATCTTCATGGCTTTCCATTTTTCCCGTCAAGTAAGTTCTACATCGCGTATAGTTGCTTGTGTTAATCCCGCGCGTGTTGGTCGTGTTTGTTTTTCCACTTTACGCGTTTTTGTTGTCTAACCCCGAACCTTTTCCTGTGCTGCAGCCAGGGGTATGCACAAGCGATTGTGCCACGCAGCTCAAATCGCCTACAGTAGAAGCGTGTTCTCGCAACAGACAGTTCTTCACCCATTACTTGACCGCAGTCCACAGCGAAGTTTTCGGTCCTTTCCGCCGTCATGACCAGCATATCCGCAGACTCTGTCAGTGTCACTTCGCGGCACACCGTGCGCTGTGCCAACGAAACATCATGGACAGCGCTTCTCGATTCGACATTTCGCCTCGGCCCATTCGATCACCTGGTGCATCCCTCTGTACCCATAGCAGTCGTCTTCGTCTACGAACAACCTACCTCAACTTCCGACGTCGAACTCATCCCAGTCGAGCGCCTCCAACGCGCTTTGACGCTGCTACTAGACTACTACCCGCACCTTACTGGGCGCCTGCAAATCAACCCGAGCGACGGAACCCGCGAAATCACTCGCCTAGGCACTGGCGCTGAACTTTTCATAGCCCGGTGCAGCGAACGGCTGGATGCATTCTCTTCTTCCGGACTCCTTTCCCCTGGCCGCATCCTGATGTCGAACCTGCCCGCCGCTGGCAACGCACTGCTGGCGCCCTTCGACGCGACTCTCGAGGGCGTCGGCCGCGACCCCATCTTCACCGTTCAGCATACGCGCTTCGGGTGCGGAGGCGTCGCGCTTGGCGTGCGGCTCCATCACGTAGTGTGCGACGCCGATGGCTTCTTCCAGCTGGTGCGCGATCTGGCGGAGCTGTATCGCGGCGTCCGGTCCTCCGAGATAGACGGCGATCCGACATCACATGTCCCGTCGCTGGCTCACCCTCCTCACATCCGGTCCTACAGGTCGGAGCTGAGTGGTGGCAATACGACGCCAGAGGAGCGGCTGGCAGCTCTTGACTTCCAACCGTCACTGTTCTATGTAGAGCGGAGCGCAGACGTTGAGGGCGGCGCCGCGGCAGTTGCCTCTTCCTCGTCCACCGTCACTCCTTCTTTTCCGCCCTCTCCTTCTTCTGTCATTGGACGTTTCTTGCGCTTCTCCAGCCGCGAGCTCAACGCTCTCAAAGGACATGCGATGGACCCAATTGGCAGCCCATCATCAGACAGCTGGATATCCACCTTTGACGCGCTGTCGGCGCATCTCTACCAGCGCGTCTATCGGGCGCGGTTGCAGCTGCGTGCTAAAGACGCAAACCAGGGCGAACTGTCTTCCCCCAACTTCCTCACCCCTGTCAATCTCCGCAATCGCCTTGGGCTCGACTGCCTCCCACCACGCTATTTCCCTAACGCCTTATTCTGCCCGTACACCACCCTCCCGCTCGACGTCCTCGCCAACGGTCCGCTCTGGCAAGTCGCCAGAGCCCTGCACGACTTGACGCGCACCACCTCCACGACTTCGAAAGAGGAGATGAACCAAAGTCTTTGGTGGATCGCGGTGCAGCCTGACAAGCGGAAAATCAGGCAGGGCTTCCGGTACGGGAATGGAAGCTTCATGGTTAGTCAGTGGAACAAGTTTGACATGTACGCGGGTACTGTCTTTGAGGTTCCGCCAGTGTTGGTGTCGCCGCCCTTCACGTCCATTTCGCTGGTTGATGGGCTGGCTTACTTTTTGCCAACGGAAGAGCAGGGCACAGGAGGGGATACGGGCGCTATCGATGTGAACTTGTCGTTGAGCGAGCCGCTTTGGGGCATCATTGACCAGGATGAGGAGTTTCGCAGGTTCCGTGACGCATAGTCGCCCTGTTGATACACCCTCAAGCATTGCCATGTTATCTCCATGCAATTGCGCGGACTTTCGCTCAGGATGTGCTGCAATTAGCGGCTTGGGACAACTTGTAGTACCGATGTGATGATTGAATATAAAGGATGTCCGGTTTGCCGTGCCTTTCAACCATACCAATGCGCTGGCAAAACTGCACAAGGACTTCATAGACTCAGTACTCAGTACGAAGAATATGAACTTGAAAGTTTTATGTTAATAGTGCGCACTGCTCCTGCCCAACGTTTCACTTCCGCTGCTCCAGTAGAAGTTGACAAACGCTCTTACTCGGATGTGTTTCGACCAAGGCCGCCGACAAACATACACAAGCCTGGAAATCAGATATTACATAAGCTTGTTTGAGTACAGAAAGTTGTTTCGTGTCCGAAGATGTAGCCTTCGACACCGCACTGAGAGCATATCATTCCATTAGCCCATTGGTACCTACATCATGGCCATGACGTATGATGAATGCAAACGGCCTCGGGAGTACACTTGCATAACATGTAAGCTGTGGTTCTGTAGTGCACATTTCTACCCGCTAAACTGCAGAGTGTGCCGCGTAAGTGTCTGTCGTGGCTATGCCATGCCATGCAAGAAGTCGGGTCGCGGCAAGTGCAAGGAATTGTTGTGCGCCAAGCACCAATTGGAGAAGCAGTGTGATTGCAACAAGCCGAAGCAACGCAAGAGGAAGTACTAGCCCCTTATGCATTGTTTTGTTATCCATCATGTCTATTATCCATTCACTTCATATCTACGACTTCTGTTATTGTCGCCATGTAAATTCTTTTCGGCATGATGCAATCTTTCTCTCCTAAAGTAATGCCAGTGCTACGGAAGATGGTGAGAGAGAGCATATAACTTCAGAACTAGCTTTCCAGCAGGTGTAAGACACGCTTCACAGTTGCGGTAGGTACCAAGGGCAGGGAAGCTTATTTGTGGGCGCCTTCCTTCGCTGCATCAACTTGGTTGGGGAAGGTTCACCTTCTCTGTCGTCTTAAAGCCATACCGGACCACTCAGGGCACGTTCTCCGGATCGTGGATCACTGCTTCTGCTCCATCGACATGTAGGCGAAAGCCCATGGCTTCATTAAATTTTAGGCGAGCGGCACTGATTAGCAGGCAGTCGCTGTTCCTCTTCTCCTAAAGCGCTGTATCCGCTGCTTCTTCTTGAAACTTCAACACTCTCCACCTCCACCATCGCATACCGTATCCCACGAATAACAGAAACACAATGTCCACAGAAGTCCCGCAAGTCCTCTTTGAAACCTCAATGGGTCCCGTTCAAATAGAACTATGCTGGGACGAAACGCCAAAGACTTGCAAAAACTTTTCCCAGGTGGTAAAACAGGGCTACTACAATAATGTCAAGTTTCACCGCATTATACCCTACTTTATGATTCAGGTAAAAATACTGTCTTCCGTACACAATGAGCATGCCACTTACCGTGTATTATATAGTCAAATAACTCTACTCCTTTTTTGACCCATGCTTTTTGCGATCACATTAGGGCGGAGACCCAACGGTATGCGCGTTCTTAACTGTCCTTAATGTTTCGAGACAAGCAAGCTCCTGTTCTTTTATTGAACTTTCGCAATCGACTCATTGAACTTTCGCAATCGTGTTGTGGAACTAGACGAGGCGGACAATCGGTTTTCGAGTAATTTTTAGATGCCCTGCACTCGTCGCTCGAGAGGCCGAGGCCCTCGAAGCCAGAAACCGCTTTGAACTGAGGTACTCTACACTCGTGAAGAAACCCGCCGTGCACTTGAAGCCGCCGCCGCGCTCGCGTCCTCTATCGAAGCAAAAGAGGAAGAACACGTGGCCGAGATCGTGCAGCACGTCTCCGCAGACGAAACGGAAATTCAAGGGATTGGAAAATGCTGTGTAAGGGCCGCTCTATTTCTATGTCTCACGGTGCCTCCTTAGTAGTGTCCGCGTAGTAGATGAAGTGATTAAGAGAGGAAGGAGAAGTAGACTTTTAGAACTCTGTTATGATCGTGATGGGAAGTGGTCGTTCTAAGCTATGTATTTATACATTTTTGGTATCTATTGTACCGCCCGTCACAAAGAGTACAATGCCTTTGTGAGTTCTCGGGGCGTTGTGCTCGTTTCACAATCTTCACAATGCGTTTAGGGGGTTTGCCGGTCCATGATGGTTTATCATTACTCCATTAGCCAATCGTTTGATTTTGCCTTTGTCTTTCGCAAAGCCAGATTAATCGCGTATTTTGACTGGATGTTGGGGATGACGGGATTCTGTACGATTTCTCGTACTCATAGCTCGGGAATCGTTACAGTCGACCAAATTTTGCGAAATCAGCTTAGGCTATTAAGCTGTTTCTTAATATCGTCTTGTGTATCGGGTGATAGAGAGGAAAGTTACTCGTGTACAGCCTCCGGAGCGTCTTGATAAGTAACGTCCGCAGGTTCCATTGTTGGTCGTGGATATCCTTCCCAAAGTACATGAAATCGTAATTTACGTTGTCTGCGTCCTTTGAAGTCGTGTGTAAGAATTTTGTCCACCGTGTAAATGTTAGGTTCGTCCGGCTTAACTGGTCCTGGTCGTAATGGATTCTCATCGCGTTATGGAAATTTGCCACGCTCAGTCAAATAGTACGGCTTGAGTAATGATGTATGGGATGCATTGTGTAGTTTTGAGATGGGCGGTAGTTCAACTCAATAAGTGCCTTTCGGGAGTATCTCCGAGATGGCATAAGGTCCTTGGTAGCGATTCATTAGCTTCTTAGAAACGTTCAACACCTTTATCCGTTTCAATTAGAACTAGGTCGCCGACCTTATATTCTGGAGCGAGCTTGCGTCGTTTGTTGTATTGCGCTTCCTGCTCTCGTGCGCGTTTAATCATTCTTGTTTCTTGTAGCCGAGTAGCAAGATCTTCGGAATGTTCAGGTTTTGTCTTTAATGCAGTGTGTACTGTACTTCGCGCTGCGAGAAATCCATAAAGGACTTGAAAGGGTGTGTTTTGTCCAATCCTCTGTGGAGTATCAAATGGTGTAAGAGCTCCAACTTGTTTAGTGTTCCGAGGTTTAGTCAGTTGACCGGTGTCACAGGAACGAATATATTGTTCCGCATCGTTTTTCATGAGTTGCCAATAGTAGAGCATCTTAAGCATAATGGTTGTTTTCTTGATACCAGGATGTCCATAATCGTCATGGCTCATCCATAACAATTTCTCCCTGAGGGAGTTATTGTTCGGTATAATTATACAGTCGTGTAGGTAGAGTAATCCGTATTCTTTAGATAGTCCTGGAATATCTTGAATATGGAGTTCCATATATTTGTATGTTTTGTCATTCTTTGTGGTTTCTTTGATTTCGTCTTTAAGAGATGTTTCTCTGGTGAGGTTGTTCACTTCGGTAGCATGTGGAAATCTTGACATGGCATCGGCAACTTTGTTCATTGATCCTTTTACATATCGAATGTCAAAGTTAGTTAGGATTAGGATTGCCCGTTCACTTATCAGCTCTCACTGCCGATTAGCCCATATTCACCACCTCCCCCCCTCAATTGGCCTTCTTTGACGGCCGCTGCCGCGCGTCATGTTTCAACAGCCTTGGTTAGACATATTCTGGGCAATGGTCGCCAGGAGGCACAGTAGACGAGCAGTTGTGGTCAGGTGAGATACTTTCAGCAATCTCTCTCTCTTCATGAGCATTGGTCCCCTTGGCCCTTCTACTGCCGCTTTCTAAGGTTTGCTACATACACAGGGGAGTCAATTCCAATTGGACACCCTAAATATAGTAAAAATTTTGTACCTTCTATTAGTGGAGACGTTTAGGTTGGTTCCATGTTTTTATTCTTAGAACCAAATCACAACTTTTTTTGTTATTGTATGTGTGTATTTATTTATTTATTCGTACATGCATGTATAATTGAAATCATTATTTTTATAATGCATCATTTCAAATGATGGTCTTGTCATGGATCCTAAGAAAGTCTAAACAATCATGGATTGGAAGATTTCAAGAATAATAAGGCACATGCAATATTTTTTGAAATTTGCCAATTATTACCAAATTTTCATTAAGAACTTTTCTCAAGTTGCAACTCCACTTACATGTCTAACTTGTAAAGACAAATTTGAGTGGAATAAGGAAGTAGAAGCATCATTTAAAGCGTTGAAAATAGCTTTTACTTTTGCACCAATCTTGTATCGCGTCGACTTTTCTAAGATATTTTTTATGGAAACAAGAGCATCAGATTTTGTTTTGAATGTAATATTGTCATAAATGGGAGCAGATGACAAACTCTACCTAGTAGCTTTCTATTCTAAAAAAATTTCAGTAGTAGAGATCAATTATGAAATCCACAATAAAGAACTTCTTGTAATTGTGAATTCTTTTCAAGAATGGCGCCACTATTTAGAAAGCGCTTTTAGTCTAATCACTATGTATATAGATCACAAGATTCTTGAGTATTTCATGTCAATATGCATTGTCATATGACGTGGTCTTCTATTTGAGAATATATTGGATACCTGGCTGTGGAGAGTTTACTTAAAATTTGATGGCAAAAATTCAATAAGTGATTTATCCTCAATAAAAGGACAAAGTATATAACAATCTCACAAAAAAAAAGTTATGTATATAAACCCTCTTATATTCAAGTAGGTTTGTACAAAAAGAGTTCAAATTTCCACAAAAATCCTTCAAAACTTTATTCATCTGTAAGAAATTATTTCTTCTTGATCTTTAGAGTCCAATAACTCTTGATCCAACTACTTAATTTTTATAAAATTTACTTCAAAGTATAGATGATTCTCTTAAGTTTCACTAAAAAAAAGAATCAATCATAAATTCATTTCTAATCATCCGATATCTCAAAATCCCTAGCAGGTACTAAAAACCCTAGCTTAGAGATACATGAGTATTATTTTTCTTATATCTCACAAACCCAAAATCCTAATGCCACAAAAATTTTGCTTATAGTCTTTTGACATAAATATATACACTTTTAAAATTTTTGAGCTAAAAATCTATCAATTTGCCTAAGATATAATTCAAAATGTAACCACTAATTGAGTAGGGTCACTTATTGTTCTTAGCTTACAAGCACTAACTTTAACTCCCAATATCTCCTTTAATTCAGCTTAGATATTATCAAGCCATGTATAAAAAGTATAGCCCAAAAAGTGCTCTCTCCAATGCTAGTCGCTAATCCTTGACTGCTCTCTGTACGCGCAAGTTATATCCAAAAGAATGACAAGAGGTCAAAAATCGACACCTTAACTTTGAGCGCCTATAACTTCTTCATAAAAAGTGCAAATCACACAAAATTTGCACCCAAACCAGATCCAAAAATCTAAACCTTATGATCCTAGCCTCTGATGTTCGATTCCTCTCGAAAAACAAACCGTAACTCCTATTAAACCCTCGGGCAACCTCCTTGAAGCCCATTGGGCATGATTTTTGGCCAATTAGAATAGAGATTTCTATCATCCACCTCTTTTCATCCACATAGATGGCCAAACTACCCTTTTTACACTAAAGACCCTTTTTTAATCCTTCTTCTTATAAGATTTACATACTTGGTACTTTAAATAGAAAATAAAAGAAGTAAATTAAGATTTTAAGGGTCACCAATGTCTTATAAAAGTGACTTAAGATAAATATAAGTTATTGGCAATATAAATCAACTTCAAAATTACTATCAAAAGAAAAAATAAGATTGTATAAATCTCAATTATAATCTTTTTAATAGATTCCTTTTAAATTAGTAATCTAATCATATCTTATAACCAATAAAAATCTATTGATATGGCACTCATTTAGTTAAGTAGTAAATTGTACATTAAATATATATGTAGAATTTTCTTATATAGTAGCCCAACCACAACACGACAGCATGTTAAATCATCGTCAAGCTCGTTGAAGCATGTCTTTGTCAAGATTCAAATTCATCATCACTTATTGGCTAGGAAAATAATAAGGTCTGTCCAATACTCTTTTTAGATGATCTTATCTTGTACCAAAAGAAGGAGATGTAGCTTTTGATCAATAAAGAACGATCCTCCTGAAACCAAAGCAATTTCATATTTGAGCAATAAAATCAATATTAACAGTTGATTTAACGTTTTTCAAGCAAATCTAATTAAGTATGCCCTTACATCTTCTTGTTCATGATATTAAGAATAATTCTTTTAAATCTCATAATACTATAAAGTTTGAATTCAGAGACAACTTATTTTATTTCGAAGAACGTTTATACATCCCAAAAGATGAAGCACGATTATGTGCTTTTGAAGCTCATCACAACTTCCCCGCAGTTGGACATTTCGGATAGAATAAGACCTTGAAACTAATTTCAAGAGATTTTTAATAGCCTCAAATGTGGAAGGCTATTAAAGAATTTTTGCACTTGTGTGATCTTTATTCAACATCAAAAACTCCTCATCATCGACTTTATGGACTTCTCCAACCATTACCTATACCAAAACAACCTTGGTCTTCTATTTTTATGGATTTCATCATGGATCTTTTAAATTCAAATTTATATGATTTTATATTTGTGATCTCAGATTGTTTCATCAAGATAGTACATTTTATACCATATATAAAATTTATCACAAGTGAAGAAACAACTAAACTCTTTCTTGACAATATCTATTGCTATTTTGGATTACCATAGGATATTATATCAGATAGAGGGATGCAATTTGTATCAAGATTTTGGAGAACGCTTTTAAAGATTTTAAAGGTAGACATAAAGCTATCTTCAGCTTTCCATCGTCAAATTGATGGATAAACAGAGCGTGTAAATCAAGTCTTGGAGTAATATTTGAGGTGTACCATCAACTACCAATAAGATGATTGGATAACTCTCTTACCATTGGTAGAGTTTGCTTATAATAATATGATACATTCTTCTACATAATAAACACCTTTCTTTGTCAATTATGGTTACCACCCATGACTTGATACTTTTGATTTTTAAAAAGTTGATAATCCAATAGCAAAAGATTTAGCAAATCATTTGTTAGAGCTACATGCAATAAAGAAGGTGCAATTAAAAGAAGCTCAAGAACGACAAAAAATAAATGCAGATGCGTATGGCAAGGAACAACCACAATTCAACTTAGGAGACAAGGTATGATTATTTTGTCGCAATATCAAGACTATTTGTCTTCGTAATAAGTTGGACTATAATAGGCTTGGATTTTTTTTAATTTTTGAACAAATCAATCTAATTGCATATTGATTACACCTACCAGAGTCCATGAAGATTTATCTTGTATTCCACATGTCTCTTTTTGAACCATATAAGATAGTGAATATACCAAGAAGAAGACAAGTGTCACTTCTTCCTATAGACATGGATAATAGTAAAGAATTTGAAGTGAAAAAAGTCTTAGATTTGAGGCAGCGCCGATATAGGTTAGAATATCTTGTTCATTGGTACAAATATGATATTAGTGAATGCACATCGGAACCAGTAAAGAATCTTACAAATGCAGCAAAAAAAGTAAAGGCTTTTCATCAATAACATCCATCAAAACCAAGATGAGGACCTTCTCTATAAAAGAAACATGATCTAGGCAAGATAACATTTTACTTTCTATCCTTGTTTGTAATTTTTTTATATTTGTGATGTTAAAGAGATAGAGAATCAATAACTAGCAAATTCAACTCAAAAACCTTTGTTTGTTGATTTATCGGATGAGACATTATGACTATCACAACCTTCAAGACAACAAAATAGAGATGATGATCCTCAAGAACGACATGTCTTTCTCTGGATTGATGGCGAAATACAACATGTTTGGTATCACAACCTAGAAAGAGACTCCCAATGTTTGATAATATTTTTAGAGGTAGAAATTACTTCTGATGGTGTTCCTAATGTTTTCTTTGAAAGGAGTTATGAAAGCCTCGACAATAATTAAATAACAGGGTGGTCCTCTCGCCCTAATATGGAACATTATTGATGGATGAAAGGACCTATCAACTACCTTCAAAAGAAACAAAGATCAGAGTATGTGGTAAGCACAATTTGACGTATTTTAAACTTCCTCACCATATAATCACCGCTCCTCGTGGAACTCATCCCTAGAAGGGGGGATAATATCATAGACATAAGATTTATTCTAATAATTATTTAATTAAAATTGACCAATAAAAGTAGATAAAATAAGTTAATATGATAATATGTGATAGAGTAGTTTTTTAGAAGCTTCATAGATATGGAATCACCTTTATACATGTCTATAGGTGATTGGTAGGTTAGAAACTTGATCAACAAGCTAGCCATGTGTCACACATGTTGGTAGCTTGCAGAATAAGCCAAGTATATGGCGCACATGTAAAAAACTTGTTGTACAAGTTTGATCTGTGTCTTGCAAATTAGACATGTGTAGGAGATCCTATAGAATACCATCACATAGCTCTTAGAAAAATAGTATAAATAGAGACAAGAGTGAAGTTTTCTTCACTCTTGTCAATTCCTTTTTTGCTTCTAGTCTAGTTTCAAGAGTCTATAATTTTCATATTTTGTCGCAATAGCCATTCTAATTTCTTTTAATATATATATTGCCTTACTTCTATTTTATTAAACTTCTTAATAGAAGTTTCATATATTTATTTGCTTTCATTGAGTTCTTGTCTTTGACAAGTTTCCAGAAGAAACCAAGAAGAACTTGAATTAAATAGATGAGTACATGAAGAATACCAAGAAAGGTGAATTAGAATTCTAAGAGATACGTTATCAAGACTAAAGAACTCTTCAGCCTCAACCCCTATATATATTCCTATCTAGGATGCTTTTTGAGTGGCTTCCATCAAACTAAGAAGCTTTTCAAGTAGCTTCTACTAACTGGGATGCTTCTTGAGTTCCTTCTGCTAATTGAGAAGCTACTTGAGCTCCTTCCACTAACTAAGAAACTTCTCAACTGACTTTCATCAATTAAAAAGCTTTTAAAATATTCTAAAAGGTTCTATGAACCTCCAGAGTGTATGTTCCTAACAACACCCATAAACATTGCATTTGATATTTAGTATAATAATGCTATTTTTGCTCATATTTATAAGCCTTGCCAAATTGATTCATCACTTCTCTTCATCCTTCATATAGCTTATATTTAGGATGTACCTTTTGAATCTAGATCTTGATACTTTGATTGAATACAAGGTTAGCACTAATAAGTGCATTGTAGTGTGCAAAACAGATTTAGAACAACTTGTGGTCATAGTAGTAAAAAATATAGTAGTAATAGCAGTATCCTATATATATTATAATATAATAATTATTATATATCTTTTAATAAAAATTAGATAATATATAATAAATTTTAAAGTAGAAATTTTTTATATATAAGTAAAAATTAATATTAGTTCTATAAGACTATTTAAAATTGTTAGTCTTTATATATTATTATCAATTGATTAATAAAATAATAAATTATTAACATTCTTTTTTATATTTGATAACTATAAAGTAAATTGAAAAAAAAAACAAATTGGTAGTTTTTCAACTTTTCAAACATATCATATTAAAAATTTATTAATTTCAAAAATCTACTAAAAAAATGGGTTATAAAAATTTTATGTATTTATTAATAGAATATAATATTTTAGATTTATTTGAAATTATAAAATATTTTGTAATTATTTTAAAATTTAAAGCTATAAAAATTTATTTTTCTATATCATTTTATATAATACATGACCTAATCTTATTTCTAAGTATGCATAATCATGTATAAATTGTCAATATTTTTAAAAAATCTAAGAAAATTTTTTACCATCACTAGCATCAAGAAAGCTCATTCATAACTGAATCATGTGTTTGTTTCTGTTTTTGAACTCATAACTTTAAAAAGGCATAAGTTCTTTTTCTAAAAATGACCATGAAAAAAAAAAAAAAAACAAAAAAAACAAAAACAAAATAACCAAATTTTCTTTAAAACATTATATTATTGATTACATAAACAAGTAATATAGATATATATATATATATATATACATGAATAAAAGTGTGTAAAGCATGCAGTAATATTTTCTAAGGTGCTAATTTCAAAAAACAAAAAAGTAAAGTATAAATAATAAACACACAAATTTCAGATCTTGATTATAACTTTACATTTGGTGGGCTTGGAACATCCACTCAAAATAGGTTTATGTATCAAATATTAAATTTTATTAAGAGATTCTTTAGTGTCTTTTGTGTGATTTGTACTAAGTTAGAAACCAAACAATGATGACATAAATGTTTTCACCCACATCAATATAAATTCACAATAAGATAAATTTACAGCATATGTAATCAGATTACAATCACAAAACATTACAAGTATTGTTTAATTATATATTTTCGATCTAAAATTTATCAAAAAAGTTACATACCATAACCACATCAAAGTAAAACATTGTTTCTGCGTATCCATAGAGTTTTATTTTCTTTATTACGAATAAATATGGAAAAGAAACTAGAAATCTATGTGCTTATTTTTTTCGATTTTAGAGTCTAACACATAATTTTTTAACATGTAAAGAGAATTAAAATTTGAAATTTAATTTCACTTGTTATGAAGGTAACCTGATAGTTATTGATTATGAGTGCTTTTGTTTTCATAAAAGAACTAAAATTTTATTACATTGTCACTTTATTAAAAAAACAGTAATAAGAAAAATATTATATAATTTATAACTTTGATTGATTATATATGTGTGTGTATATATATATATATATATCTAATTTCTTTTTCTTTCTTTTTTCATAATAATGTTTAATCAGTTTTCATTGATTATGTAAATGTATAGATTTTAGACCAAATCTGTAAGTAAGTTTAATTTTCCTTGTACAAAAAGAAAAATGGTGACCTTTGTTTTGAAAAATGGTTTTGTTTGCTTTTACAAAGCTTTCTAAATGATTAGAGTAATAAGCAACTTCTAGCTATTGCATTTTCAGAACCATTATTGTCAAAAAAATCATTGGTTTACTGTGAGAATTTTTTTTTTGTTTTTTTATTTGTTAAATCAACAGTTTAATGTTCATAGAACTGTATACATTAAACCGTAATGCATGCTGTAGATATTTAAAGTAACAAGAATTTTCTCTACCAAAATTTTAATATTAATCAAACATTGTACTTTTCAAATTTCAAGAAATATAATAAATGTGGGTTTTCTCATTTATTTTTATTTAAATTTATTTTAAAAAATAATTTAACTCTAATAATGTTAACTTTGGCCTTATGTCATGATTTCATCAAAGACGTATACATTCCAGATCTTTTTATTTGGAAAAATTAGGATACAAACAAAAATTGATTTGGTAATCATATTTCGATTTTGTGCCATGTTCTAAAAATCAATCACAAACTTAAAATTAAATAATAAAAACTATACAAGTAAAACACATTTTAAAAGAACATGTATTTTGAAGTTAATCCATTAATACTAACAGATATAAAATAAGTGGAATACGTTTGATATGTATTTTTTGTAGGTAAAACATTAGTTAAACTACAAATGTTTATGTTATGCAAAAATTTTAGCACTCATAAAAAGCTCATACAATATAAATTTTTAATTTAAAATCTGTATTTGTATAAATTTTTAATTTAAAATTTGTATTTGTATAAATTTTTATAAATCTTTAAAATAGAATAAAAAAATCAATAATTTATTATACTTTTTTATGTAATTTTTAAAATGCTAGATATTTTTTAAATGCATGATGAATGATCATTGGATAATGTTTTAGTTAACATCAAATAATTAAACTAGTTGTTTATTTTTAATGAAAGAATGGATTTAAACCTTTTAATAATCAGCAAAGCACTTCGTTTTTGGTGCACAATTTTTTAAAGGAAAACACTTGCAACTCCTGGATTACAAAGAGTACCTTGCAATGCTAAGCTACACATATAATAATTTGGCTGGTAAAATTCAGTATGTCATATTATTTGGTCTGTCAGTCTGAAAACATGCAATGATTTATGCTTCTCACAACTTAAAAGACAAAAAAGTAAACAAAACACGGGTTTCTTTTGATTTTTCTAATCTTTTGATTTAAAAGATACATGAAAAATCACACGTTTTAAAAAATAACAATGCCTTAAAATATAGTAGATGCTAGAGGTCTCTTAAAAATTTATGCAGTTGGATCAACATAGGGTTTTTAATATTTATTATGATAGTGCAAGTGATAGTGTAACAAGAGTTTGTGCACAAGTATTTGTTTATTTATTTATTTATTTTACTTCATATTAAAAGAAAATCTTTCTCAAAAACGAATATCTTCAAAGAGCACGTTATCACTTTCTACAAGCAATTGATAAAAATTGCAGCAAAGGAAAATGCTTACTAAATGTCAAAAGGAAAGGAAATTTATCTCGAACAACCTACGATTTCGCATGGTCAATCCTGGCACTCTTCATTGGGAACAAAGGCCTGCGATATTCCGCCACGTGTGCACATACACGTGTCCATGACGACAAGCTCCTGGGCCCAGAGCGTTCACACCAGTCGACGATGAAACGACTACAAGATTCCGTGAAGGTGGATTTTTTTAGGAGATGGACGAACGAAAGGTCAAAAGAACGAACGAACTAATAAACGAACGAAGTTGTGAGACGACGGAACGAGCGATAAAGGAAGGTGCCCAGCAGAGAGGACTTTCCAAGGAGCGGGTTAACGGACCGCGAGGTTCGGTGGCGCTGCGGTCCGGGGAGAGGGACGGACGTTGTCCGCCCGGCCTAGTCTAGAGCTTCGACGGCTCACGAGATTGCAAGGATGCAGCTTCTTGAACGGCTCACGCCTCCCGCGAACATGCCAGCGTCTTTCACCCATCTCGTCGTCGTCGTCTTTTGCCTCTACATTCCATTACTGGCTGCAGTCCCGTATCCTTGTTTCTTCCTTCCACGGCTTTCTTCTCTATTCTTAGGCTGCTGCCATTTTTCTGAGTTTCTTAGCTGCAAAAACGGGTCCGAAACGAGTACATTACCCCAGGAGCCGGAGTGTTGCGGTTTGCAGGTGCTAGAATGCGGTAAAACTGGATTGTCGAGAATTGACGTGCATTGCCGCAATTTCTTGAAGTGCGAGATGAGTTCTTGTGGCTGAATTACGGTGATCGTGCTGTGACAGGGTGCACTGGTAGCCCTGAGATTACTTCGGTGTGCAGGAGTTAGGATATTTTACTGTTGGGGTTTTTTGGACTTCAAAGTGTAACGTAGGGCTGCTTGAATTGGTGGTTGGAGGTGTTGCAAGAATAGAGCGGAGAAGTAAGCTCAGGGTGAGAGGAGCTCCAGTTTAGCGTTGGGGAAGTTCTAAGTATGGGCCTCGTCTGGGTGTTCCGGTGGGTTCATTGGCCTCGCTGAGAGTCATCGAAGAGAAACAATGCGTTAGGACAGGTTGGTGCAGCAGCGCCTATTACGACCTGGTTACTCAACTGTTGCACCAATTAACCACAGAGTGAGCTCTTGAACTATGAAAAATCTGCAGGGTTATTCAGGAGGTTCCGGAGCTATTAAAATTGGCTGGTGATTTGAATGCGTGCCCTCGAATACTTTTAGTAGCACCTGTTTTGGAGCTCGAATGTCCGCGGTACAGAGCAAGTTCAAAGGGACCGCTCACTTAAAGACAGTTTCCTTTGTGTTCGATTTGAGATACCTTGACTAAAGTTTGTCCTCTCCGAATGTAATCCGCACAGCCTTCGCGATTTCAAACAATAATTTTAGCATTTTGCCTTCAAGGTCATCCAAAATTTGAGGAATGAGCTGTTTCCTGGAAGTCAGTGCCCACTGGTCGTCAAAGATTTCTACTTCGGACGCTGTAGGCCAAGATGGCAGCTCGCTGGGTTGGTTTACGAAAGAGCGGTAGTTCATTCGCAGACAATATTAGAGTGTACCTTCGGATGAAGTCCTAGTAATGCTAGGACAAGGGTGTCGGTTTGGAGGATAGAATACAGTGAATTGCGAGACGTGGATATCCATTTCTTTTGTGTGGGCAGAGTAGAGAGGTGAAGTTGGAGGTTAGCTTTGAACATTTGGAGCGCGGAGTGCGAGTAAGCTAGGTTGAAGATGTTTTATTCCCAGTTGATATTGGCCAAAAAGGGTCCGCTGGGGACCATATGGATAGCCGCTCACTTGGAACGCAAGCTGCGGAAGAATCAGGTCACGGAAACAAATATCAGCGTGTCTGTCGGTAAGTTGTCCTATCTCATAAAATGTTATGGAGCTCAATCGTTGGAGAAGATAGTGTTTTCCGGGTACTCCTGGTGGCGCTTCTGAAAATCGATTTGCAGTTGTCTTTTGCTAAATCACGACGGGTCGTTTTACTCCTCTTTCATTACGAAGCTGATCGGGATAGTTAGAAACGAATGGAGGGGTGAATCAGACGGATGGAGGAAAATTTGGAAGTTAAGGCGACATATTTCTTTCAAAATTCTAACTCAGAAGAAGCAGTGTTCGCTTCAGCTTGATGCAAGCAGGATGTTGATAGGAGAGGTAGGAATGGCAGGTGGCATATATTTATTGGAACAGAAAACAAGGTTTTGGGTAGTCTATGGCATGATGGATTCGACGCCACTTCGTCTCACTGGTTAGGGTGTGATGTAAAGTGGCACAGGGTTTGGTCATAGTGAATAGGGCACCACATTCTCATGCCTAAGAAACGGAGAAGCTAACATTGACATAGCTAGAGGGATGGGTTTGTGAATGGTGCACGGGTTCATGCCAAGAGACTTTGTTACTACCGGTCTCCTTGATCCACCTCTCTCCAGCTCTTCATACCCCTCTGAGCATATCAAAGAATTTATAATTATGAGAGTCTTTTCGTGGATCAGTTCTACTCGAAAGTTTTAGGGGAAGTTCTGGGTGTTTTGATTTCGATCTTTTCGTGAGATCGTTACGAAATGCTAGTTAAAAGGGAATAGATGTGATGGAGAAGCGTTCCTTGAAATACAAGGATCTCGAGTAGATGTACGCTGAAGGAGTGTTTTTTGGTCGATATCTCCAACATTTGCAAATGGTTTCTCTGAGTGCTGGCTGGGATGCCTCATGTTCGCATCATGCCTTTGTTGGAGGTGGTCTCACATATGGTAACGTGGCTTTGTTGGATTGGCAGACTCCATTTTGTTCCCGGAAGCTCCTATTGCTCTGAGGTTATCTGGTCACCTGCTGCTGGGTGTAGTTCGAATCTACTCCCGGAAGGTGAACTATCTTTTCCATGACTGCAGCGAAGCGCTCACAAAGATCAAGCAGGCGTTTCATGCGGGGGCCGTTGACCTTCCGCCGGAGTCGTCGACAGCTCCATTTCATGCCATCACTCTGCCAGAGAATTTTGATCTTGACGAGTTCGAGCCTCTTGCGGAGAGGGAAAGTGTGCTTCTTGCCAGCGGGTACGTATCACTTGCTGGCTAGTGCTTGCCATTTTCGAGATATCCAAATGCAGCTTTCATCTTAAGACTTGACCGGGGATGACAGGGATGGGTATTTCATATTCGTGGTCATTGTGGCGAGGGTGTTGTTTTGTTTCTAATCGTCTTGGTAGGTTTGTCTGGAGCTCTTTCAAATCCGACATGATCGCCCTGTAATATATGATTTGGGATGACTTTGCTGGCATTGAGAACCTCCAAGAAAATCTTAGTTGGGCTTTGGTGTGGGGCACTGTGGAAGATTTAAAGCACCTGACCTGAGCCTGTGTATATTGTCTTGAAATACCAGGGCTGCGGATAAGCATGTGACAACCCGAGAACTCATCACACTGCAAGATCCAATGGAGGGGGATATCTATTTCGGATCTCGATTCGGACTTGATGGTATGATCTGGCTTCGTTTAAGAATCTATTTTGCACTTTTCCCGTTAAACTCTTGATGAGTGACGTGAAATCAGATCGTCCGGAGGAAACTTCCACGTTTAGCAAATTCTTTCATCTCTCCATTTCTCCATTCTCTTGCGGAGAGGGATAGTGATGTTTTGTCGACTGTTTTGATTGGGTCCTGGGATGTTGAATGTGTTCTCTACAGATGTAAGCACTTGGAACATTCACACGTGGTGGTTGTTATGGGAGGTGCGAGGAGGAGTCTAGTAAACGACTGTTAGTTTGAACTTCATCCCACGATTGATAGTCACTGATTTCTGTATTGTGGTTTTGATACGCAGAAAGGCTTCCTCAAGTGGATCTGCCGAGGATGGGGCTTGATTTTGAAGAGGTTAGTCAAACGTACTATTTGGGATATTGTAGTTGTGCTACATAAGGATCCGATTCAGTAGGGGTTAGGTTGTACAAATAATTATGCCTTCCATGGAACTTGTGTTTAGCTGTTCGATGATCCAGATGGAAATGCAATGGAGTTTGTAGAAGATATTCAGCTGTTAATCCATTGGTAATGAAGTGATCATGAGTCACTTAAGAATGAAGCAAATTAAATGACTTGAAATATGGCAGCGTTTCAAGTGCCTGCTTGTCACGAATTTACAAAGTGAAGATGTTTAGCCTCAAGCGGGATTGAATTTACTTGGGAGAGAAAGAACCGATGGAATCCTTGGTGGGGATTGATGATGGCAAGTTTGACGATCTTGACTTTTCTACATCTGCTCGTCGCAGACCCTTAAACTGGTTGTTGAAATGTGCATCACCTCTTCATTGATAACAGCACGGCAAACATTGTTAAGTAACAAGCTCACTGAATTAGCGCAGGGTTGAGCACTGAAAAGAGTGTTGCGTTGAGATACTTGAAGCGAGAAGCAGGCGTCTGTGTATGGATATTTTCAAAATAGTAATTGGGTTACAATTACAGTAACTCTTCTTCTCATGCGTAGGTGCTGGAAATAGCATCGCCTGCATCTTGAAAGTTATGCTCATGCACTCTGTGGACATCGTGTGTGCAGGAGAGGGGGAAGAAGGAGGCTGGAGAAGGCGAACGGAGCCCAAGGTTGACATTAGAAGAGGAGTAAATGCCATTTCCTTTCATGCTATAGAGTCTTTGTTCTTTGTTCACCCTTGCTCCAGCAGCGACAAATCTGTTTGCGGTGTACACATTGTCTGCAGTGTGCATCGTGTTTTCATGGAAGAAACAAGCGATGTAAGGTTGTCTTTTGTGTCGCTGTAAATCAGAGTGGTGCCACCAGTTGAGGAATATCGGATCGACTTTGAGCGGTTGGATCGGATGGAGGCTATGGACATGGAGCAGTTGCAGCCTATGACTCCAGCTCCTGCTTCCATGATGGAAGTGGAGGAAGAAATGGTAGAACCTCCGGAGCAGCAGTCAAAGGAATTTGACCAACTGGCGCCTGTTGTAGAAGAACTAGAGCAGTCAGCTCCTGTCGACGAAGAGATGGAACTTGCCGATTTACCGAAGACGGTGGAAGATGAGGCCCGTGCGGAAGCCGTTGCGGAGATCGAGGACGAAGTGAGTCGTCCTATGGAGTTGGAAGGGCAAGTTGAAGTAGGCGAAGAAGTAGTGGAAGTACCTGACGAGCTGATCCCAGCCCTGGAAGCTGCAGCGGAGCAATTGCCCAAGATAGTCTCTCCAGCTCGTTTGCCACTGGAAGTGGAAGAGGTTCCGGAGGTGGAGACTCTCCGGTCTGCAGTGGAAGCACCGACTGAGCAGGTCCCTGATCTCTTTGCACTTGAAAGAGAAACGCCAAGGCACAGCAAAGGAGCACCAGCCAGGTAAATCTCTTCAGTGTGGAATCTGGAGCTTGGGCACCTGAGTCGTAGTACGATGAGCTGGAATTCAGTTTAATATCAGATCCCAGGGTATGTTATCGATACCGTGTTTGTAAACTGAGTGTTACTGTTGCATCTGTGAGCGCAATTCTTTTGTCCTTATGTCAATCTAAATAGCATATGTGGCAATTAGAGTAGTGTGTAATGGATGAATTACCGCTGGATTAGCTCCCTTGTACTGTAGTAAGAGCTGAGGAGCCTCTCTACCAGTATAGCAAGAGGGCATTGAGCGCGACTTTTGTGACTTGTATTTGGGAAAGCAGGGACATTGACCAACTCATGGAACAGCCATTGGAATTTTCTGAGACTGTAGAGGAATTACGAGAAACCTCAGTGGCAGCGATTCCAGGCGTTACTTTGCCAAGGAGGAGGCCCAGTCTCGACATGCCTGCTGACGACGATGTGCTGGCATCGTTGCTAGGTGTGTGGGATGATTCATGAGTAATTTTAGTTCCAGATGTTTTGAATGCTGCGAGTGGTAGGTGGTCTTGCATGAGAGCGTGGAGCAGCTGAAATGGCATGTTTCAGCGGCGTTTTGAACAATCAGCTGCGAGATGTTTAGTTCCTGGCAGTGGTTCTCGAAGGTAGTGCCAGAATGTGTATAGTATCAATATGCTGGTTTTATCTCGTGATGGTTTAGATACTACTAGCTTTGATAAATGCTGGCGAACGAATGTGGCTGAAGTATGATGTTTTGAACGCCTATCTGTTAGCTAATCCTACGGCCGCACATGGAGGTGTCACTTGTACGTTATGTAATGTTTGACATGAACGTGCATCTGGTCGTTGTCTTACAACAGGAGCAAGGGCCACACTGTCATTAAGAGTCATGTCTACTCCTAGCGAGGAGGCTCTTACTCGGAGGGTCAGAAGGGCTCCAAAGCTCCCAAGCAGGAAGAGGAAGCTCGTGCTTGACGCGGCGACTGTTCTACATGGAGAGTAAGCAAGCATTTATGGTCCACACGCAATTTATGTGGAATCAGCATTTTGATTGCGATACCTGCACAATGTTGTCTTTGCCGAGGAGGTGGTTACTGACACTGGTTGAGGTGAATTGTTCGCAGCGTGATGAGGCAACAATTGGCCAACACAACTGACATTCGGAGGATTCGCAAAAGAGCTCCATGTACCCGAAGTGAGCTGTGGGCTGTACAGAGGCAGTTAGAAGGCCAGCAAATCTTCAGCAAGCCTTCGGTGCCCGGTTCTCACCTACTCTTGTAACACCGCTATGGTGTGGCTTGATTCATTTCTAGAAGTGCTAGAAATTGTGGTCGCGGCGTCTGATTGCTGCCTTAGTTGTGGACATTTTACGGGTCCGAATTTCTTCTCGATCTCTGGTTGCGAGAAGTTGCTGAGATTGGGTGTGGGGTATATTTATGTTCTCGACCGTTATTCAATAGTTGCTCCTATTTGTTTGAGTAGGTGTGAATAACGCATCGCGGGAGCTTTATGATCGTGTGTTGGGAACTGGCGCTAAGGACTTGCCACTGGCTGATCGTGAACGGGAAGTTACCCCAGAGGTAATCCGGGAGGCAACTCTTGCTACTTCTGCAGTAGCAGTCCCAGTTGAGGAACCTGGAACTGTTGAAAGGAGAACACCTGATGAGCAGCCAGAAGAAGGGCGAGTAGCGGCTGCTGAACAGGCTGCTGAGCTGGTCGAGGAGCCAGGCATGAAGTTGGCTATTGTTGAGCCAGTAACGGAGGCAGCTGCTGAATTCCTACCTCGAGCAGGTTTAGTTTCGAATTCCCTCATGGGACTGATAAAAGTTGTTTGGCCAGAGTTGATGCCTAAATGTGCTGAGATGACTAATTTGACGTTTCAGTCGGTATAGATTCTCCAGTACTGTTGTTTGGCTTACCCCCTCGATATCAAACTGTAGAAGAGTTTAAAGGTGTGTGATTATACTGTGCATTCTAATGCTGGGGTCCTCTAACTTCCTGTTTTCCTCAATATCTTTGAACCTGGAGAAAGACGGACTTCTCAAGTTGACCGAGTTTTGATGTTAGGATTTGTTGTATTCAGGTCTTAATCTTGCGGCCGAGGTAGATATCCGTCTGCAATCTGAATCTAGACCAGAAGAAGCTGATGAGTGGCGGGAAGGTATCCTCTTTCATCGTTGTTTGTTTGAATGATAGAAGCCATGAAATTTTGCTTGAGATCTTTGGCTGGTTTGGAGTATGCATTTTATTAGTCTACTCTTATTCTAGAATGAAAGTCTGCGGATGATTACCGCTCTCCCTGCGTTTTTGTGGTCTCGCTCTCACAATTGTTTCTCAAATGAAGCCTTGCTTGCCGCTGAACAACAGGTGCGATTCCTACAGAGGAGGGAGTGGAGTTTCCAGTGCTCAAGACTGAGCCAGGCGTAGTTTCAGACCCCTCTGTGGCTGAGTCGGCTCCATCAGTGGAACGCATTTTGTTGACAGAAGGCGGGACACAATAGGAAGCTGAAGTCAAAGAAGAAAGCCCCGTGGAAGCAGTCTTAGAAGGATATGTTCCAATCGAGGGAGACGTGGAAATAACAGGGGGTGCAGGTTCGGTCATTGGTGAAGGGGAAGTACCCATCACAGAGCAACCAGAGTTGTTACAAGAAATAGCCGCAGAGGCAGAAGCTGTAGCAGAGGCGGTTGCGAGAGGGGAGGCCGTGGTTGTCGAAGGCGTGGACGGAAAAACTATTATCGTACTTGAGGACGACGGCTCAATTATAGATGAGGGCCAATCTGCGTTTTTTGGAGTCAAGGAAGAAGTTGGGGAGGAGATACAGGAAGAAGTAAGCGCCACTGGAACATTGCGGGGAAGTTTTCAGTCTCCAGCATATCATTTTGTTTCATAAGGGATTTTGAGGTGCATAAGTTATATATGGAAACAGATAGGGGCTATCTTTGGTGTATATGTGTGTGCTGTCCAACATGGTGTGTGTGGTGTTCTCTTGACCAGGAGCTTGGATTTCTTGGAGAGCCTAGGGAAACAGGTACAATTTGTACTTTTGTTCCTACATATTTTTGAACACTTGTTTTTGTGTTTGTTTTGTTTCCGCCAGTATTATCATGGATGGAACCTAGTTGAAAGTGCATGGTGGTGGGTGTATCATGTGGTAGTAGGGGTTCTAGACCTGAAGTCCTGTTTCAGCTACTTGTAGTATTTTGGCTTTGCATATGCAGTGTTCCTTCAAGATGACGATGACGATCTGCACGAGGAGACTGAGAGTTTTGATGACAGTGTCCAAGACGTAACGTTTCAAGGATTTGGTGGGTGGTCAGCTCGTACAAGGTAGGGCATATTGGTGCATTTTTCTCTAGTGTAGAATTTTGTAAGCATGAACGGCCAATCCGAATGTCGAGGGAACAGCTCCAGTGCAGTCGTTCGTCTCAAGATACAACAGAAAGGACCACAGTTGTTTCTCAATTTATAGACGGTGGGTTCTTTATACAGGGCGGTTGGTGGATACCTGCAAGGAGTGTTTGCAAGCTTGACCACTGACACAGACATAAGAGAAAAGGAGCACTCTCCTAAAATCGGGCTTGACCACACACTTCGAGGGAAGACGAGAAAAGAAGCAGCTCGATTGTTTTTTGAGACCTTGGTATGTACTCCGTTGAATATCAAGGATATTTGAGAGCCTAAAGGGGATGCTCTGTTGGTTTCAGCATTTCATTGCTTATTCTTTTACTTACTCTATAGAATGTGACTCAAATGTTACGTATGTTCATGTTATCTTTCTAAAATAACACCCAGTCTATCAATTAATGTGAGTTACAACGTAGATTGCTGAGTTGAAGAGTTGGTTTGGATGTCTTGTGAGGGGTCAGGGCTATATGATTGATCTCTCAAAGTTCTCTTTTACCTAGCTTGTGCATTCGTTGTTATGAACTCCGCAGGTATTGAAGACGAAGGACTATATTGATGTTGAGCAACCCCAACCGTTCGGTCAGGTTTATGTTACAGCACAGCCCAAGCTAATGAAGTCAAGCTTTTAGAGAGACCCCTTTACAATGGTAAGACCGTCTGTTTCTGTGGGTGCAATCAACGTCAGCCCATATTCATTATTCGGGGTCTCTTCAGTAGTTTGTTCATAGATTAGTCCTAGATATGGATCTTTCTGAACGCCCAGTGCCACACCTATAATCATGTCAGCAACATTCCTTAGAGTGCAGCCTTCTGGTTGCGAGTGTATTTTTCCTATAATGAGTCCTGTATAAATTATTTCCATTACCTTGGCGAATTTGCGTAGGCTACCCAGCCTAGTGCAATATTCTAGTAGGTGTGAAGACTTTGTACTCAAGTGGGTTGTAAAAAGCGGAGATTTCTCTGCGGTGCCATATCTTGGAAATCTAATGTATTGTTAAACTACAGTATGAGTGTGGTAGTTGTAAATGACTTATTGGAATTTTCATTGATGAAGGAATATAATTTCCCTCTTTTTTTTGGCTCGTCATGTTAAATCATCATTCATTTTTGAGAACCAATGCCTTGGCTGTGGCATGCAGCATCTCCTGTGTAAATACGTTATACTGGTGGTGAACCCAAATTGATGTTTTCGAACCTATTTGGTTTTGAATGTATATTATGCATACATTAAAAATTATATCCATCCACCTCAAGGAATGTGATTCTAAAAGTTTTTAAAACTAGACTCCGTGAAAGTAAAATTATATGTTTCAGCACTAGATCTTTTACAACCTTTTGAATATATTTTTTTGTTTTGAATAATTGTTTTGTTTTATATAAATCATTTTACAACAATGTTAAATGAGATATTTTTAAAGAGTTTTAGAACAAGTTGTATAAATGGCTTGTAATGATTATTATTTTATAATTTTTGGTTTGGGAGAGCATATTTTTTAAATGAATATTCCACATGAAATTATGTTTAAAATTTACCTTTTAGATAATGAAATTTCATTACAAAATATATTAATAGCTGTATAACCAAATTGCATCATAATACATTAAACAAAATATTCTAACATCAGATAATTAATGTGATCAAATCACGATTGAGAATTAGAGAATAAAAGTTCGCCAGAATGAGGGGGTGTTGAATAGAGATCCAGAGCATGGGGTTATTCCCAGCAGCCTTTAAAGTGAAATGAGAATGGTGCCTTTCGGTTCATGAGGAAGCTGGTGTCGGAGTCTCGCATCCACCGAACCCAGCAACGAGACTGTTCTCTCTCTCTCTCTCTCTCTCTCTCTCGCAGAGTCGCAGTGCTGAGGCTACCGCAGCAGAAGCAACTGAAGCAGAAGAGCAGCAGTGTCAAGCCAAGAGTAAGTCTCCTCTCGGGAAATGTCCTCGACAACTGGTGCTATTTCCTGTCTAGCCTTGCTCAGTCAAGCTGAGGAAGATCTGTACCCCAACTGGTCGATACTGTGCGTACGGAAGGTTGATACTCGATCGGTGGTGCTCAAGGTAGCGAAGTGGATTGAGAAGGCGGATACTGGTTAATTTGTGAATACCCGAATCTGGGGGGTGAGAGAAGGAACGACATGGTGGTATGCGTGGTGATGTATGCTAACTCTGGGTGATTAGGATCGCTGGAAGTGCTGAAGTTTGTGTATTAACTGGCATTAAGCATGAGCATGGATACTCCAGTGGAATGCATCGATGCTCTCAATGACTGTAACGATGCTGGTCTAGAGTACTCTACAGACTTGACAGACGTAGAGAGTGATGAGAAGGAATGCATTTCTTCTCCTAGAGTGTTGGAGCGTCCCATATCACGCAGTTCCAAGCGGACGTACGGTGCAATTCTTGCCAACGGTGTAGTGCAGAAGCGCAGGCTTCGGAGTAGGATTCATGAGCAGTTTCAGCTCTTGCGCGAAGCCTTACCAGATTCATGCACCGTGAGTAATTTTGATTGGAACTCTCGTGTTTCGTCCCATGTTCGAGAGTAGGAGCAGGTAGGTGTGTGGGATAGCAATTGATCATTGTATCCAAATGAATTTCCGTTATTAGGTTTTCCGTTGTTAGGTCCTAGAAGGCGTGCTTTGTGTGTGTCATGTCCTTTCATTCGGAACGCTGTTACGGTGAGAAGTACCGGAGATACAAGAGCAACTATTGAACATGTGTGATCAGCAAGCTCTGTTCTTGGTAGTGCAGGACGAGAAGGCGTCAATCCTGAAAAGTTCATACGAACATATCTTGCAAATGCACAGACGGATACATGAACTGCGCCCCGAGCTTGATGCAGATGAAGATTCTTGTGAAGACCATTGGAGCACGTCCTGCACGGCAGAAAAGAGGCCACTGGATTCGAATGATGCTTTAGAATCTGGCAGTGTGAGCCGCTTCGGAAGCTCGCAACCTGCGGTGAGGACTTTGCAGCCTGCTTGAGTTGTTTGCTTTGACAATAAAATGCGCAACATGAAAGAAACACCGTGTGTGGCGATCCAGTGGCCTGAATCCAGAGATTGATATTGCAACGGAATGATCAGGTGGAGGTTTGGAGAACCGGAGGAAGATTGAAAATCCACATTGAATGTGACGAAGCACTCAGTTTGTTGCCCAAGTTCATGGAGCTTCTGGAGTCAAGTAGCCTGGATGTGGAACAAGCCAGCATAGAATGTGTCGAACACTTCGTCTTGGACTACATTGGATCGGAGGTAAGCACATCATATCTCTTTAAAGCTCCGATCTGATCACGTTGCATTGCGATTGGCATTGCTGGTTTACAACCACCGGCTTAGGAACTTACAGAATGTACTCTTATATCCCTTATAATGAGAAGCAACCGCCAGTTGCGCCCATGTCTCATGATCAGTGAGGATGATTCAAGTCACTGGTAATGCACACTATTCTCAACGTTGAAGTTTATGATTGTGTGATGCAGGCCGATAGAAGTGATCATACCGACAGCAGGCCCAAATCGTACTTGAGTGCTGCGCAAATGGGAGCAAGTTTGGTGTCGCTCATTGCTAAGCATAGAGATGCGGCTTCGTCATAAGGAGCACAATGCAGATCCTTCTAGGACTCGGTTACATTTCCAAGTTATGTGCGGGCAGTCCTTTTGCTCCAGATTTGTAATTGACCATACTCGCAGGTCTAAGTCCGCAATTCGAACGGTCATCAAACGCTTCGCACGTTCCCGAGGTGCATTTTTGTGAATCGTCCAGCGTGCTTTGTGCATTTTTGTGAATCGGAAGGCTATTCGGGTCAATAGCTTTCCAAAAATCTTCAGTGGTGACGAGCTCGGACTGCTTCAGTCTTTGCCATAGCCTGAGATTGGAGCTTCATTATCGGAACGGTAGTCAACAGCCAACTCCTTCATAGCCCTTGCCCGCTTTCTGTACAGCACGAAGTTCATTGAAATTGGAAAGCACTATTCAACTGTCGATTACAGAAGGCAGGCTTGGCAGACAGATCATTGAATAGAGGTTAAGAAGAAGATTTCATGATTCCGAAGCAGTGAGGCGAGACATGACAGATGTCATAAAGCGACAATGCCCACCCGGAGACTGTTCATTCAACAATTATCAATTTAATTCAACGGATACAATTGTCAAACTGCCCCACGGCACACAATCTCCTCTTCGGGATGGTTGGTTGGTTACAGTTGTTCCTGAATCTTCGAAGTTACAGAAATTCCAGCACCACTAGGCTCAGTTTTGCATGTTGAATTTTTGAAACAACGGAAATATGGAAATAGTTTTGAAGAGTGGATGTTTCAAATGGATGTTTGACCAAACAAAACAAGTTAGAGGCAGAGTAACTGTGTTTAAAGTGAGACGCATTTTTACTCTATTTGGAATTCCAAGCATATTTTGTTTCCCCCAAAGATGTCATATGCAAAAAGTAAAGAAGTAAATAAACGAAGTTAACCAAACAAATTTGGAAGATGCAACTTGGAAATTAATTTGATAGCAGTGGTTCTCAAACGGACACAACTAGTTTTTTTACTCGGATACACACCACACGTGTCATCGAAATTATGTATTTAAATTTTGCTTCACAATTCAGATGATGGAGGTGGCGTCGGATACAGCTTCTGTTCCTTGGGCTCTGGCGCTGCTCCAAAACTTGCTGTTCCTATTTAGGTCCTACTGTCCCTCAACAGATGCTCAATTCATCAGCATTGCAGTACAGGCAAAGATGGCAGTCTATGCAATCAACTTGTGTCTGAACACATATTATACTGATTCCTGAACCATCACACCACCAGGTAACAACAGTTTTGAAATGAGCTCGGGATACCAGTTAAGTAGAAAGCAGCTCAACTTATTCCTCAGATAATGTAATAACCAATTGAAGATGGATATCGTGGTGATGAGAGAGACCTTTGAAAAATGCTTGTAGGACCTGTCTGCAGGAATTGGATGAATTAGGACCTTTAACCTCACATGCACAAACAAACCCACGTATGATGTATTAGATCCATCAGAAAGGGAGAAGGCAGCATCCGGTTTGATAACGGTTGAGGTGGATAACGAAGGGGAGGTGAAATGGGATGGGAACGACGGACCAACGTCGACGGCGCGACGAAGATTTTCGATCTTTGCTCCGCTCTCAGCGAATAAGGGCGGAAGATAATACTGATGATCTTTTTCGTCCATTATATAAACGAGAAGTGGGAGTAACTGGACGTTACTGTCGCTTCGACGGAGAGTTTTGGTCTGTGGTCGCGTTATGTGAGTGTGTGTGTTTCGCTGCTGTCGGCTGTCTTGTGTCTGGTGCTCTTGCATCGTTTTCCTCCGCTCTGCCTCTGTCTTAAGGTGTTGTCACCATACCTGTTAGGCACCTCCTTTGCAAACGCTTTCGCTGCATCGACGCTGCGTGTCACCTTTACTTTCCGTCTCTTCTGTCGTTGTTGTTCCTTGCTCCGTTTCGACTCGCGCTGATTGCCTTCGGACCACGAGCTAATTGAACATACCCTGCGGAGTTTTTCTCTGTTGAGATTAAGCACCGGCTTTTTCTTTACTAGGTAATTTCTCCGACTTCTTCAACTTCCGAGTGTTTGCTAGGACGATCATTGGTTAGGTTCTTATCCATTGTTGTGGATGCGGGTGCTGGTGGTCGAGTTTGGATATGAACTTCGAGTTGATTGCTATGCCTGTTGATAGTATTGGCGATAGGAATTGGCATTATGATTGTCAGATGGCCTGTTTCGACGACTAGGGTTTCGGTGTGGAGTTCGTGTTTTTATAGTTTTGATACTCGGAGCTTGAGGTGTTTACATTATTCACTACAGGCATCATGACGAGCGCATTGGACATGTCATTGGACGACCTGATTAAGACCAACAAGAGTGCCACCCGAGGTGGTAGGGGCGGTGGCGGTGGTCGGGGAACAGGTTCTGCGCCTCGGCGAGGAAGATCGACCATTGCTGCTGTTACTGCTGGGGGCTATCCTGGAGGCAAAATTTCAGGTCCAGCCCGCAGAGAAGTAGGCCGGGCGGTCGCCCGGCTAACGCCTTACGCGAGCGCAAAGGCAAGCAAAGCGGCATCCCCTTACTCACTTAATGGCAATGGCAGACTTTGAAAGAGTCATTAGTGATAGGGATACAAAGGGAGGAAAAAAAAAAAAAAAAAAAAAAAAAAAAAAAAAAAAAAATCATCAAGCACAAAGAGACTTGAGGAATCAATAGCTTGAGTGAGAAAAGCGTCTGGGTTTGATATGAGGGACGGGCCAAGCTATGATAAGGAAGACGTTTACTGTTTCAAGGGAGCAGGGTTTGGTGTTTTGGATGTCAAAATGAAGGGTGGAAATCTGTTGGAGACCCTGTGGACGTGCTGTGCCTGTAGTTCATCTTCGGCTGGAATGCTGAGGGCCTAATTTGATGAATTCCATTCAATCAGCGCTTTGACACGTTCATGTTGAGCCTCTCTACTGTGACGCACTTGTTCTGAGAGGAGGTATCCATATCTAAAATTTTCAGGATGTGGTTCGCCTCTTCTGCTGCGTTTGTAGTACGTGTGCTGTGTTTATGCTGTGTATCGACATGTTGGGGGTTTGACGTTTTTCTGAAGGATAGCGTTTGCTTAAGAGTATTTATGCTGATGGTCTCTCTGGGTGGGTGCAAACTGCCAATTATTTGTTTCTCTTTGTGAACAGCGAGTCCGTCAGGCTCAGGATTCGGCTTTTCAGTACACAGACAACTTTGTTCCGGCAGGTGGTAGAGGAATTGGTGGGGGAATCGAGACAGGGACCAAATTGTACATTTCCAACCTTGATTATGGAGTCTCAAACGATGACATAAAGGTAGGATTACGCAGTGCTACCTTTCTGCTGACCGTTGTAGGCAACGCAACCCTGTAGGTGTCGTGTTCCTAAGATCTAAGAGCATAATTTTGATTGCAATGTTGTCTATGAGGTCCTGGTTGGCTCCGATGTGCGTTGTCCTTGTCACTGTGTCGTACCTGATCGCAATTTTCGTTCCATATCTAGATTCCCAAGTGTATATTTTCAAATTGATCTTTCAAGGGATGTGTTTCATGCGTTTCCACCTATGTTGTGTCATTTTGATCTATTCAGGAATTGTTTTCGGAAATCGGTGATTTAAGAAGGTGCTCTATTAACTATGATCGAAGTGGTCGTTCGAAGGTGAGACATCTGGGCTGTTGTATCTTTTGCTCGATCTCTTCTTCTCAGTATTATGTATGATTAAGAATTTCTTACAATCCTGAAAAGTTTTACTTTAGAGGTTTCTTAGAATGTATCCTGTTGTATTATCTCACTTTCAGTTGCACAGTACAAGAGGTATAATGTGGTTTGTCTTAGCTGTTACTGTTGGCTATGCTGCGCATGATTAGGGAACTGCGGAGGTCGTATTCATAAGGAAACCTGATGCTCTGAATGCGGTCAAGAGATATAATAATGTCCAGTTAGATGGGAAGCCAATGAAGATTGAGATAATTGGCACAAATACAAACTCTGTCTCAATTCCATTTGCACGATCCAATGGAGCTATGGCTGGTCGTGCGCGCGCCGTCTATCCACAATCGTAAGTTTTGTCACTTACAATTTCAAGTATTCCTATCTGTTTTCATTTCAATAGGTTCAGAGGAGACCCCTGTGTGATGGTTTGTGCTTGCTTAATCTGCCGCGAGGAGTTATCTTGTATAAGCCCATGGTTGGATGGAAATTGACGAATTCTAGACTTACTGTGACTCTCTTTATGTTGTGTATAGCAAATACATTGCCTTGAGCAGGACTTCTGTTGCCTTGACTTGGATAACCTATATTCTCCAAGTAGTTAATTTTCCTCACTTATCGCAGATCCTTCCACTTTAAGAAATGATTTTGTATGGCAGTGCTTTCGCAACTCACGCTTCTTATGGATAAGCTGTTGTGATGTTTGTGTAGTGTGCCCTTCGCACGGGGTTCAGGATCCGAACGAGGTAGAGGCGCATTTAGAGGACGAGGTGGCAGGGGTTGTGGTAGAGGGGCTGGAAGCAGAGGTGGTGGCCGAGGTGGAGGCAGAGGTGGGGGCAGAGGTGGTGCCCCTGCTGCAGAAAAGACTCTGGCAGAATTGGATAAAGAACTACAAACATATCATGCAGAAGCTATGCAGACAAATTAAGGGAATGTAAAGTAGGACCTGTTTATTCTTTAGTCTGATTGAGCTTGCTGTTTGCTGGTCCTTGAAATCTAGCATATGGCACCTTCCTAAGATCTTAATCCTCAGTAGTACATTTTAAGGTGTTGGATTTGAGCATAGCGAATACCTTTGGATGACTCCATCGTAGCCCGTGACGTGGATTTTAGTGATAATTTATGCTTGTCTCTGGTTTTACTTCAGTTGTGCCGTTGAACAACATCTCGGTACTGATCCCTCTCGATGATATAGCTTCCTGGGATTCTGGGCTTTATCCAGGAATGTAGAGAGAATGCAGTTTACAACTGATGAGTTCTAAGACTTTTTTCCCACGATAACCTGAATGTCACAATGTTAACACTTGTGAGTTTTCTTGGGGCCTGTAGCTGATTCCGGAAGTTTCAGAATTATATTATTTTAAATCATCTATTAGCAACTAAAAGTACGAACTAGACGTATTCTCTTGCAACATTCTTCTTAATGGTGACATATCAGTCGCGGTTGCATCATGAATGATGACTGTGTGGAGAGGTTAAAGCGTTATAGATTCCAATGAAACACTGCGAACAGTATCCATCTTAGATAGAGTGAACATCTATCATTGCCTTTTTGCATGTGCCTTGTAGGGATATGCCTCCTGAATGATTTCTTAGAGGCGCAACAATATCTATTGATTGTTCTTAGTGAACCTGCAATTGCGTATTGAGAAGAGATGTCACACTCGCTCAGTTTACTCGATTAAAAGTTTTAAATAGCAATTTTACGAGGTGAATATGACTTCTTTACAGTCTACAAGCTGCAACATCCGGTCGAGATTCTATCTGCCCGTAATTCGAGCATCCGGAGCAAGATTGCGTGGGTAGCATCGTATTCATGCTTTAAACACCACAGTACCTTCAATTCACTCAGTGGCGAGCACAGCAACAACTCATGCCAACGATGCTTGATTGATCAA
Organism: Physcomitrellopsis africana; assembly: GCA_036785485.1. NCBI lineage: Eukaryota > Viridiplantae > Streptophyta > Bryopsida > Funariales > Funariaceae > Physcomitrellopsis > Physcomitrellopsis africana. The sequence goes on from JAWRVF010000147.1 coordinate 245,750, forward strand.
TCGTTTGAAATTTGCTTTTAAATCTCGGGAAGATATACGGGTACTTCAATTTCATGCTGAAGAATGCGGTCGCTTTTAGGTGCTCAGGAGCGCGCAATTACTGCCAGTGTTACCGTCATCGCAGCTGCTCCACCCATGCTGTAAAACAATGATGCTCACACAGGTTGAAATTTGAAGGAACGGCGTCTGCACAGTGCATTTCATTTGTAGGATTACTGCATCTCTGGTGGACGTAGTAGTATTAGAAACATCCACGACAGGTTCGATACAAGCCGAAATCTTCGGCCAAGCTTCAGATTGAACGCATGCCATGGTCATGTAGCCATCTGAACCATGCCGTAAGTTCTGCACCGAACTTTGCCGTGTTCCATGTTACTTCGGTAAAGATTGACATACACACAAAAGAGCAGATAGGCAGCAGCAGAAGTGAATTCTTGTGATTCCCAGCACTGGCCTCTTCACGCATCAATGTACCTAAGCTGTTGGGTGCATACTCTCTTCTTCAAAGGCCTCAAAGCATCTACTCTCCAGTGAAAACAATTTGACAAGGTGACAACCACATTGTCACCTTAGAGGAGACCTAGTCACAATTCCTACCTCTTCCAACTTCATATTTGAGTTTGTAGTTTTATACTCTCCGCAAATCAAGATCAAATGGCCTTGTACAGAATGCACTATCTGATTCAACTCTATGATTGCCATGATTTGCAACACATGTAAAGAAATCTGATCAAGCAAAACACAAATTGAACTTGCGGAACATCAAGCGGCTTGCGAAAGAATCCGACCTGCAAATTTCGTTTTCAAAGGCCTTTAAAAAAGAGAGTATGAACCCAACAGCCACTCCCCCATTGCACCACATATCACATCAACCTTCAGAGTTGAATACATTATCCAGCAGGCACAATCCCGACTGTAAACGTCTTCTCGATTCGCAGGGACTCCGCTATGTACAGAAGTCCGGAGATATTTGGACTTAAAATGAACCCTTTGGTTGGTTCCAATAACTACAGAATTGATCCCTTTAAAGCAGGCCATCGAATGTACCCATCTATTAACATGACAGATATAGTGGTCTCGTTAATGCTGGCTCACCTGCTCTTTACCTTTAATTGATCTTCACCTAAGGGTCAAAGCAACTTTGATATGACAGAACAACCAGTTGTCAGTATCCTTGATAATAAAGCACAGGTTTCGATGACGCGGTACAGTGGCTCATGGAGATAGTCATGAATCGCTGAAGTCTCCTCGTCTCCTCCAAGATGACTAGCTTCATTAAGTTCAATTCATGTCCAAATGTAGGTGATCTAAGTCATTGTTATTGAATGTCGTTCACCATGCATTTGCACCAAGGTCTATAAAATCCTATACAAGTTAGAATTCTGAAAGCAAATTCTCCCCATAACATAATCGAAACGTTGAATGTGTTCTCCAAATACGTGTATGAACTGCTCAGAAAAAAAATGCAAGACACGATAGCTTCTGTGCACCTTCGTATGACGAACGAGGAAACGACATAGTCGCCACGGCATATTGTTCAGGAAAACTTCAAAAGAAGTAGGCTCGATAATCAGTAGAAGCTTAACATACCCGAATGTACATTTCTAAAACATTGCCCAGATCAATTCTTCGTAGACTACTTCGAGACTACCCTACTGTGAAATTTTACGTACATAAACTAAATCACCAAGTGAGAGATTGGTAGGAATCTGGACATGACAATTTGTACGTTGCAGCTATCGTCTTGCCTAAAATGACTACAGCTACCAAAAATAAGATCGTGCTCCACTATATGATGAACAAACTGCACAATAGTATTAATGACCAACTGTGGTCGTGCTGGACGTAAGAAAATCAGCAGCTTCCAAGCAGAGTCGCATCATCCAAACAGCAATTTGCTTACAATAACAATAGTGTTCGCAACGATCAGCGGAACTGCAAAACACCCCATCCCACCCAAGGTATCAAAAAGTCGAACCCTGCACAGCACTGTCGTAAGACCGATGGTCTCAAGCTCATCGTGTGAAAACATAGCAGCTTCCACATGAGCGCATCGATCTGATGTCAACTCCGAAATATCCACCACAAACTCCAAATCCAAAACGAACATCCTCATTGCTCAAGCAACATTTCTCAATCAACCCTAAACCCCATCGCCGGAAGGAAGGTTCTGTAATTATCACCTCGCAAATACTGCACAGCGTGTATTAGCCCAATTAACTGACCCTTGAATGGTGATACCCTCCCACTTCCCATGTCGGTCATACCAAAGCCATCTGCCAAACCAAAACTCCGTAAGTTGTCAGAGTTTACAATACTCACACCTATATGAGAAGAAGAAGAAAAAAACAAAAAAAAAAAAAAACGATCACGATAAAGGCGAAACTAAACATTTTGCACAAGGTTAGTAACGGATAATCCAAAAAGAAAAAAAGCCTAAGACAGTCACCAAGTGCAGGGGGTGGGGCACAGTGAGAGCAGGAATTACAAGGAGCCAGGAAGCGATCCTCGTTAAGAACAGCGACAGCATTAGTCATCAAGAGCAAGGCTTCGACAATCTGATACAGACCCATCGTGACAAGAAGTCGCAGAAACACAACAACCCGGTGGGGATTCTGCTCACGCAGGATCACGCGAGCAGTGCCGACCCTACTCCGATCAGAAGTTTAGGATACCTTCCCATCGACCCGGAGCCACAACGTGGTGGAGGTGCCTGCGAGGAAGAGGGAGGGCGGGTGGCGCCAACGTGGCAGCTGACTCAGCTTTGAGGACCCCTTGCTTCCACTTCATCATCACCACCATCAATACTGCCCCCCCCCCCCCCCCCCCCCTTTCCTTCCTTTCCTTTTATGCGTGCGTGCAAATGGCAACCTTTGCAATTGTGCCCAAAACACCATCTGTCATTCAATTCAATCCTCAAGTAGAGGGTATTAATATCCTTAAACAAAATGTTGGTATTTCTAAAATTAATAGGTTCATCATGTATTATTCAAATTATATGATTTTTTGGAAACTATTCGAGCAGTAATATCTTGTGCCTATTACAATTATTATTTGGCAATCACAAGATGGAATATTGTCTTTTTGTTTTTTTAACTTTTGTTTTTTTGTTGATTATTGTGGTAGGGATTACTTTGCATTTACTAGATGATACTAATGCTATGATCCTTCTAGTGCATTAAAAGAGCTATTAAAATGTACCATTGATAGATAATATACAAATCTTTTCAAATCTGTGTATTTGTGTTGTACTTATTTTGTTTTATTGGAATATAAACTAGTGATAGTATGGCATTTTTGTAATGCTTATGACATTTAAAACAAATTATAGTTATTACAGCCAATCAATAACAAAGTTTCTGTGTTTGTGTGTATATATATATATATATATATGCTTACCATTTTTTTTTTTTATGTTTTTATGTTTTTTTAAAGTTTAAAACATTAAACATACAACAAAGGAACTTCAGATTTGAAAGTTTTAAACAGTAATCATTGTACATAAAAATAAACGTATTATATGAAGTAAAAATATCATAAGTGCTTCAAGTTTATAAGGAAATATTAAATAAATTATTCTAAATGACATATAGATCACAAATATACTTTACAAATCATTGTTCTTTACAATAAATACCAAACCTTACAAAATCATAGATGTGTACATTTCACATTGAATCTTTAAAAATATACAAGAATAAACAAAAATGTACATGATGAACTTTGATGCAATCAACTAATCATTTAAAAGCAATTTTTTTAATATATAATTGAAAGACATGTTTAACAGAGAAACTTAACAAGAATATTGATTATTAAACCATTTTGCATTTAACACAAATTAAATTTATTTATAGTGTCTCTAGGTGTTGTTTTTATCTTTGTTATGATGTTAAAAAAATGCAACAAAGTATGTAAGATCAAACATTAAAAAGTAGGGATAAAAACAAAACCTAACACTAAACTGAATTGAGATAACTTCTGGCCCAAGATAAATATACGTTAATCACTAAATTTTTGGCTTTGAAAACCAAAAAAATGTTAAGAAATCAATGAAATTATGTTATAAAATTCTAAATTAGTGTATCAAATAGATGGATAGATGGATAAATGTGTATATAAATGATATAAATGCAAAAATTCTCAATACTAATTATTTATAATAGCAAGAAAAACTAAAAAACTCAAACTATTTTTCAATTAGGAGTAAAGCATATAAAATGTTTTGTAAGAAATTAAGATATTAAATAGTATAGTTTCTTATGAAATGAAACATGCATATGTGTAATTATTTAAAAAATTAAACCAAAAATTTATTGGAATTAATTCAAAAGTGTAAATACAAATAGTGTGCAAATTACAAACTTTGCTTAATCAATCCACAAACGTAAGTGATATACTTTTATAAGTAAATACCATCACTACACCACCATTGTTAACACATCACTGCAATCTATAATTACGCCGTCAATACCTTTAATAAATGAATTTGAGTTCTAAACATACAAAGAATGAGGAATAAACGAAGAGTAAGAAAAAAATCAAGTATTAATTAACATGTTAACTAGCTCCTCTCAACTACAAGATGCAATTTCACCACGCAGAAGAGTGCTACAAAAGAACACTAAGCAACTGAAATTCATGAAACGAATGAGCAGGATCTGCTCACGCTTACCACTAAATGTTTGTGAAAAATGTGATAAATCCATTCCTGATTGTCAGGTATTGCCAAAGGTACCGAACATGCCCATTCCGTGAATAATCAAGGGCACAGTTCCTTCTGAGAGAAACTAAAACATAATAAATATGTCAAAAAGATGGACAGCTCATCTCACCTTCCTGACTGATTCCAATGAGTAGTAGATTGAATGAACCCTATTCAGCTAATGTGCTGTATCAACCTGCAACCACTAACTTACATTTTGCAGTGCAGTCGATATCTGGTTGTACATATCTTTGCACAAGCGAGAACCACACTACAAGGCCTAAGAAATCCTGATCCAATGGAGTTGGCATCAATCCCTCCTAGTGTGCATCAAATATATATACTGGGTGACAACAGACACTTGATCGGCTACTAGCTTGTTCCATGCTCTACGCTGAAGACATCTTGACGGTGAGGAATGGACTACTTACTGCCTTGTGGGTTGTCCCCAAACACCTTGACCTCTGGCGAGCAAAGTTGCGTACAAGAGCTCATTCCATGCATCAGGTACTCCAGGCAAACAGAAATGGCTACAATCTTGACGATTCTTCGGCGTTGGTCCCATTAGTTTCACATCGTTTGCATACAATCCTGAGTGTCCATCAGACCTGTAGTTTGTGAGCGTTGTGACATCCATGTACTCAACAGCGCTCCTCTTCGTCTTTATGTTCTGGTAGATTGCATCCTCTATGTATTTGTTGGTCCAAGGTATTTTCTGCATTGTCAGAACCTCTTCGTCGGTCAGTGGCTTGACCTCTTCGTGGCAATGACCTCCACTGTTCCACGTCCCTCCTCTGCAACAAGAATGACCATCCAAAGTCGTTAGTGCAATGCTGTAGTGAGAAAACTAAGTACTAGCACGGAAATGGAACTCATTTGAATCTTTCTCGGCTTGTGATAGATCCGTTAACATCTGTCAAAAGTCATTAAACTTCTTTCGATCAGCGAGAAGCGCATTACGTTATAGAAATCAAGTGTATTCTATTGATTGATCAAGAACTCAGTTGATTGCACACTTCTGTCTTCTCTCTTTGAAGCGTTCTTATGTATACGATGAGCCTGAGAGAATTCCGAGCGTAATTGAGGATCACTTATGCAGCAAGAGAGGTTTTATTTGCACCTAAACAGCAAAATACATAGTTGAGAATGTCGATGGGGGAGTCACGTGGCTTATGTACCTAAAATGGACTGATGCAAAACTCCGAAAAAATACTTGGGTTTTCATAGAATCAATATTTTTTTCCATCCATGATGCCCAAGTTGTTAGCGCAATTCTGAACGCCTCTTCAAAGCCATGGCTTGTTACATTCTTCTCCACTTGAAACGCGCCACCTCTGCAAGGACGTTATTAATCCAACTATTCCAACTACATCATTCTTTTCCAACGGATAACTCAAGAAACAAGAAGCTCAAAAGCGTACAATCCTAAAATAATTGAGTCAATACATGTCTAAATTTACCACAAACCACAGGAGATATGTGAATATAGTTTGGAGCGGCATCTTACTGGCGCCCGATCTTCTCCCAGGACCACCAGTGGCCTGAATTGAAAATCAAGATGCTGGCGCCAGGCCAGCTGCTAGCACTCCACGAGACTCGATCGATTTGAAGTACGTTTGACACATTTCTTGGTGCATTCGGAGGAGGTCGTGTTTGAGGAACAAGAAAAGGATCTCTGTAATACTCCACAGTACAGTTGTAGTCCTGAAATCGGAATTTCAGCTCACCAGTGTGCTTGGTTATAGGTTGGCCATCGATTTCGTAAATCTGAGATTTGTTCTGAACACCTTCTGCAAGCATGCACAACATAGATTCCCACTGATTTCGCCCTAAAGAGTCCCCGACAAACACTAGCCGTTGATCTCGCAACCTCTCCAACATGTCCTTTGCGTTGAATCTGCATGAATAGTCTTTCCAAGAATCAGTTCTCTGGGAGGATCGTGTGTTCAATCATCAAGGAGAGTTAACCAGCCCAGACGACAGTACAGGTGTACAATGTGCCATCTACTAAAAGGAAGAGATGATTGTGAAAGCGTGAATGAGAGTGATGGTACAAGCTAATTGCTTCTGCACATGACCCTCATCTCGAGCACACCATTCCTTACAGAATAGTAGGCACAACGTACGCAGTCAGGGCCTACGGGTAGTTTACATCACCGGAATTGTAGGGACTTTACACAAAAGGTACTTGACGATTGAGTGAGCGCCAAATATCAAAGACAAGCTAGTACACTCCGTGCTCTCGACACATTGCCCTCTTTCAACCATAATACTAAGAGCCTTGGTGAAGGGCATCGTCAACCCAGCAGGGAAAAATTGCAAACCTGGGCAAGTCACAGTCATGAGGTTGCCAGCGGTACTTCATGTAGTCCGTGTCAGGCCGCCCGTTTTCTTCACACCGAAATCCTGCATCCAAGAAAGGGCAGTTCCTGGACCTGTACAGTGGATACGTCTCGTCATACACCCATTTCCCATGGGCGATGTCACAACGACCTAAGACTTCACGATCTCCGTCCTCCGTCCCCTTGCCACCTGGTGTTGCTACAACTTCATGCTCCTTCGAAACTGGAGTGTGAGATTTGATTCCACCATCATTGAGTCCAGAGTCATGTTCTTCTTCTCTGATCTGGACGAAATTATTACCAGTAGCCTTTCCTAACTCCTCTACATCTTCAGATGAATCGTCGGTTTCTACCTCCGGCTGGTCAACGCTCCCTGTTTCTGAAATAAATTCTGTCGCTGGTGTCATTCGCGAACTAGTGCTCTCTCCCGACTCGTGGTTGACCAATGAAGTGACACCCAAGCCCCTCTGCAATACAACAGGCTCATTGCCAATGTTGACGAAGAATGTACTTGCGTCAACATACATGAGACATAATAAGAGCACTCCTATGCTACAAGCTATGAGCAACGAGACACCCAGCGCATGGCTATTATTAACCTTTCTAAAAAAACTTCCACTCCCTCGCAGCTCCAGCTTGCTTAGGAGCAGCTTTGAGGCCATTAGGATCAATGTGTGGTCTACTTCCCACAGTAATTTAAATTCCTTCAGAGAAACATCACCGACGCTTGAATCCACCCAACCCTATCTTGATCTTGCGCTATCGGCAGAATGTGTCAATGGTAATCGTTTCTTCCCAACGATTTACAGTACTAGTTTGTTGCTTAGTCTGCAAATCAGAGGCACCACAACTCTAAATTGCTGGACTGAGGGGTCTCTCTCATCATGAATGAAGTCACTTAGCTGCTAACCGTGAACCTTGGGCTAATAGATAGCGCTGCGACACCTGCTGCAACATCATAACGTTCATAACAACGTTTTTTTCCTTGCCTTTTCCCGTGTTGCTCTCAAAGGCCATGAAGTAGCGTCGGCAGTGATGTGGCGTGTGGTTTTCCAGGTGCTGATTCATTCGTTTAAATGCAGAAGCGATCGAGTAAATCGTCACAACCACTGTGAGGATCCTGAGAGAAACACACAAAACATGGACTATCCTCAACAATTAGCAACTTTGATAATGTGCAATAGGTAGCACCAAAAATCTCCCTCCCACACGTAGTGTCTAAAGCAGATCCACAAAGCTTAACCAACTTTCACAAATTATCAAGCGAGGAGATACAGTTGACTCTAATAATGCACTTCCGTGAGGATCCAAGAAGTAGCCTTCAATCAACTTATACAACTTTCCAATCGAAGCCTGGACTCCGGAAAAGCATTCATCTCATCTACACTAGTCAAAGATCCATCCGCATTGGACAAATAGAGTATGTTTGAACTACACCAACACAGCTCGGAGAGAAACTTCGGGAGCGTTACGTCAGCGTCTCACCAACTAGAGATTTAGACCGAGCTGTCCCTAGTTCACAAATCCAACTTGAGCAAGAATGATGTGCAGACTAAAATGCAGAAGGAGACGAGAGCGCGTTCTTATCTATTTTACAAGATTGGTTAATATAGGAGACTTCAGGTGGCGAAATGTCCGCTTTTCGCTAATGACAGTTTGCAGGTATCTATTATTAGATTCGTCCTATGCGGACGGCGAGCAATTTTCAAGGGGTAGGTTATACAACAGTACCGTACTGGGGGAGGACTTTCTACTAGAACAGAAAATGACCAAGTGGAGAGCACAAACGAAACGTTCATCGAGTCCTTCGAAATTAGATAAACGTAAGGGAGCCATGGTATCCACCGTACGCAGTAACGGTATGCAAAAGCTTTCTCATGGAGGCGGCTACAATGTAATCCCGGCTCCAACTATTTGGAAAACTATGTGGCGCGACACATCCTAACGTGGGGGAATTTCACAAACGGATCAGCATTCTAGGCCCCCAATCCACACCAATCTGTCTGTAAATTATAGCCCACGTCCTTATGCAGTCTTCACAAACACAGTCCACAGCGCAATTTTCTCCCCTCTTAATCTTAATCAAGTAAACAAATTTAGCATTCAAGAATATGGCGCTACTAGCGATCGCATCAAAAGCTCAATTCAGTGAGTAAGTTTCGCACGAAGAGACTGCATAGCGCTTGGGAAGAAAAAAAACAATCTTCGAACTGGCTCTTTCTCCTACACACAACCTCTCTTTATCATTCACCATTTCCAGAACACGCGATTGCATACTACGCTAAGTTCACATGTAGGCAGCTATAAAACACCTCTTGTATGCATCTCTTCGAGTTCAGGCTAAGGAACACTTGATCACTGCTCGTATTGGAAAGCACTGACTGGATACTTACTCTAGGCAGCCAATGTAACCTACTTAAAAACTCTCGCAAACCTTACGATAATCAACACGCTTGTGCTTAGGTGACTAAGCGTTACCGCTTGTGTGCGCACCAACGCTTCCAAAATACAGCGCAAGCTACATCATTCTGAATTACTGCAAGAGTGTCATCTCCGTCACAAAACCTGGTACTCAATCAAGATGAGTCCCTTTGCCTAAGCAAGTCATGTCAACACAATCGCAAAGAAATCACGAGACAACTTCACCTCCCAATCCTCGTCAAAATCCACGAACATTGTTCGCTTTCCTCACTCACCATGCAAAGCTCATCAATTCATTCGTGAATCCACCTTGATCTTCAACCCACAAGCTCGCACTGAAAAAACGCCAGTTGACGAAAAGAAGAAGAAACTGGAGTAATATGCGCCCTCGCAAACTTAGACATTCGGACGACAACAGCCACTCCGTCAACCATCACTAGCTGTAGATTGAATAGTAGGATACAACTTCAAACTCAATCATCACTAGCTGTGGATTGAATAGTGCCACACAACCTCAAAGACGATGCTGAAGGGGACGAGAAAAATAGATCATAATTTGTAGAGGTTATTAATGGAGGCACATGCAGCAGCACAAGGCTGCCACTTCCTCTAGACTCTGTCCTAAAAACAGAGTTAGTAAGCAGTGAAACTAATTCTCCACTTATTCTAAGATCCTATTTCCAACTACTACATCGAGTGCTCATTCGATCACTGTTTTCTTATTGGCCCATATGATTTTAGTGGAGAAATTAACGGGAACACATGTGTCTGGTCTCACTCCCACATCACTTGATCTTCCGACATTATCGATAACCCACGAATTGAGGACAATCCAAAACTGGAATCAGCACAGCGCCACGCGATGCATGGCAAGAAACTCTCCTCCCGTTTCGTACGGACGAGGTCCCAGCGCATCTACTCACCCAAGGCTGAGATCCTTCCCGGCTTCTTAACTCCACACCAGTCACAACAAAAAAAAAAAAAAAATACTGCAATCAAGAGGTCTGTGGAACTGATTGGATCAGTGGCTGCTTTTCCAGCTGCGAGGTTCCCACTGCGCACCATGGGAATCAACGGATTGAAATCATAGGTCAATGCGCAAGGACCAGCAGAGAGCGGGAGGGAGGAAGGGCGGGCAAGCGAGGATGAAAAGGGGGGGGGGGGGGGGGGGTTTTTAGGGGAGAAGCGCAGTAACGATTGCGACAAGGAATCCATGAAGACGACGACCATGCAAGCGAAGCGTGCAACTGCATCTGCAGGTGGCGGGGAGCACTCCCCTCGCCCGTTCCCGCTCTCCTTCACACCTCGTTGGTCCCTTGCCGCTGTAAAGGCCCCTCCTCCCCTCGGCCCAGCCCCTCTTCCTTGAACGGCGCCTCGGCACGTTCCATGGCTCTTTGCCAACACACGTGTCCCTCCGCTTCCATATTTGGCTTTTCTACAACCAAATCAGTCTGCTATGTTCAATTATTCTCATGACTATGTTTACTTTGCAACGCCTAATCATTAATTACTTCTCTAACAGTTTGATTTTGAATGTAACTTTATGTATTGCATAATTTTCTCTTCATTTCATATTTGCAAACCTTGCAGATGAGGGCTTTGGCGAAACTGGACCTAGACCCATCGATGTTATTCATCCGATGGATGAACCCTGGGCGCTGAGCATTTGCGAGGTGCCCCTGCCGCTCCACACTCCAGTTGAGAAGATTCTGAACAATCAAGGCCTTCACTATCTATGAATCATTGAAATGGCTAATGCAACAAATTGACAAGACAGATCACAGTTACTTTTAAAAGAATTGGAAAAGGATAAAGAAATGAAATCAAAACTATGTCAAATTGAATAGTGAATTTTTGAAAGGTCATGTTTCAACTAAACTACCAAGTGTGCTCATTAAACTCTGGAAGTATTTGAGTTTGTTGTCCAATTACACTTTTTACTAAAGAAGCGACATTTAATTAAAAATGATGCTCAAGATAATAGAGAGTGTAAGATATTGTTAAGAAAAAATAACCCTAAATTGTGATATATTTGAGAAAATTAAAATTCAATTCAAAATTGTTTGTAAACAATTTACATTCACAATCTAAATTTTAAAGATATATGCAGATAATATATTGTTTTTTAATGACAAAATCATTTAGATGAAAACTTTGATTAATATAACAAAGAAAATAAAATATTTTTCATACATACACATACACTATGAATGTGTGAGAAATTTTCACCATGTATAATCTTACAATTTATTTAGACTAAATATGTATTTAGAAATTGGCAAAGAAATGTGGGATTAAATATGTACAATTAAAAATTCAAATTCAAATGTGTATGCAAATATTCGAAGTGGCTCTTCAATACTTTCCTTGCATATGATGATGGAGTAAATGTGATTGTTAAAGGTTGCATATTGATTGGAACTTTATGACGAATGATGCTCCTAGCTTTTCGTACTTTTACTATTTGATATTCAAACCCTCAACCCTGCCTTCACTCTATTTCTCTTTTTATTCAAACTCGTTACAATTTCACTCATAACTCTTTGCTTAGAGGTCATATTGACTTGAGATTTTGATACAAAGTAGTTAACTCTATAAGGAACAAAAATCCAACAAATTTCACTACTAAATTCTAAGTGGTTTTCAAGAACCAAGGCCCGAAATTTAGTAACCCTTACTGCCCTAGTCTTAGACACTTGCAACTTTTATGACTCATATCTCCCTTGATACTTAATCAAAAGACATGAAAATTATCTTTACGAGTTCCTTATCTTGTCTACTACAAATCTATAAAAATTATACTTAAAATCCTTTTCAAACTTCCTCTACATACAAAAATATATACTGTCTATCAAAAAAAATCCTATGCCTTCCAAAAAAACTCTCCCCCTTCTCGGCCATGTCTTTTCTACTTCCTCAACCTTTTCTTTTAGACTAACTTGAAGAAATTTCATTTTTTAAGGTAAATTTCCATTATATCTTCTTACTACTAATTTTCTATTAACCTTTCTTCTAATCTTAATTTTTTTATTTTAATACATTCTTTTATGTGTTTCACACTATGTTTTAATTTACAACACGACAACGGAATGTTCAAATTAAGCTTGCAATGCTTGAGGGAAAAACTTCTACAATGAATTCAAAAGCTGCTTTTAAGCAAGGATATGTACAAAGATGTATTTGGTATGATGATGATTCTCATTCTTGAAAGGATTGTGGTGAATTCAATGAAATGGTGCAACAAGGTATTATTTTTTAGAAAGATGAAAAAATTACATTAAATGATGTTGATGATTTTTTGCAAATTAATTTTGAAAAGGGAGGTATAAAAGCATTGATTAAGGATTATTTGGTAGCAAATGGGATTGTAGTAATGGAAGTTGCAAGTTATGGTATTAAGATAGATGACAATGGTAAACAAGATTTTTTTAGAAATATTGAACCAAGTAGGATTTGGTCTTCTGCCATTTTCACAATGTATAAAAAGAAGATGCCACAAGAAGCTTTATTGAGGATTGCTGCAATAATTTGTGGAACTATGGGTTGAGAGGATCATATGGAAGCTTTGTCAATGCATGCCTATATTGCTAAGAGTCATCATGAAGCCTTAATAGAAGAAAAAAAAAGACAGGATTCTAATGACACAAGAGAAGAAAATTCTTCCAAAAGGCAGACTTGAGGAGATAAGGCTCGTGAAATAGCTTCAAAAGGATTATCAATAAACGATGCTTCAATATCTTCAAAAGAAAAATCAAAGGACTTAGGAGAAAAAGGTAAGTCAATAGCTTATAAACTTCTCTCTGATATTGAAGCAACAACAAATTTAAAGGAGGCATTTGAAGAACGTGTGCTTAATGCTAAAGTTGAATTTACATTGAACGAGATTTTGAATATTGTGAAGAAGAAATTTCATGATGTCATTATTAACAGTATTAAATGAAAAAGGCAATTAATGAGTGAAGCTCGATCAAATCATGCTATTGATGCATATATATGTAAGGATGAAGAAGATGAAATTGGCAATTGTTGCAAATAATCAACAAGTGGAAGAAGGAATTATAATCAAAAAGCACATTTATATGATCTAAGTGATAAGGAAAAAAAAAAAATTTAAGTCATTATACTTGAAAGCATTGGATTAGAATAACTATAGAGATATTGGTGAAGATTGGAGATATGGATGAACTAGTTGTTGCTTTGATTGACCACAGTTCGGAAATAAATCTTATATCTAAGGATCTTTATATGAAACAAAAGTGGCCAATTGATATAGAGCATGGATGGGTAATACGAGCAGCTAATAATACATAAGATAAATTATATGGTGCTTGTCCAGATGTAAAAATTTGGATTAGTGATGTTGCAATGGAATAAAATTTCTTTGTTCAAGATGCAATATCTTATCTTTTTATATTAGGATGATTGTATATTATTGCAATTCAAATGGAAACAAAAATACTTGATGATGGTTCAGCTTATGTATGGATTTGTAGTGAGGATGGAAGAAGGGTAATACTGTTTTTGATTGTGCCTCCAAATCATGAATGCAATCAAGACAAATTGAGAGAGAATCCATTGCCAAGAGTTGTTGAAGAATTTGCAGATTTTTGAGGAGTACCACTATAAAACGGGATTATGAAGGTACAAAAGAGGAGATACTCTTACAAGATGTAAGTGCCTTTGATACAGATTTTATTGATATTTTTTAAAATAGAAGTATTATATATACAAAAGTTACAGATTTAAAAAAGAAAGAAAGAAAAAGATTGTATAATATTAAAAAGGAAATATATGAATTGAAAATATTAGAGGATGATGAAAGGATTTTTGGTGTTTATGAGGAAAATAGATTGGATGATTCTTTGGAAATGATTGCATCAATTGAATTAGGAGATGATGATAAGGTGATGCAAATTCATGCAAGAGAAATTTATTCTATACTTGAATCTTTTCAAGTACCAGAGGTTATGGTTGAAACAAAATATAAGACAATAGTTAAGAAGATGAAACCTATTACTGCACCTTTGTCGGAAGATTTTAAAGAACAAAGGAAAAAAACATCAAAAGAAAAGAGCTTAAGAGATCCAAGGAATATTAGACACAAGTTCAATAAAGAAACTTTTGAGGAATTGAAGATTGATTCTGATGGTTTCTTATTGCCAAAGGAAATTGAATATTTCAAAGAGATGTTAGCAAAACGAGGTAAATCATTTGCCTTTGAATCTTATGAATTTGGATGTGTAGATCTGAATGTTATAACTCCCATGGTTATTTTCACTATACCACATGTATCTTGAAATTTGAGGCGAATTTCAATACCAAGGGCACATTTATCAAATTTAATAGAATTATTGAAAGAAAAAATAAAGATGAAGATTCTAGAGCCTTCTTTTACACCATATTCTAATTGATGGTTTATAGGGCCTAAGAAAAATGGATTGTTATAATTTATTCAAGATATACAATTAGTAAATATAGTGACTTTAAAAAATATAGGGATTGGACTAATAATAGATGAATTTGCTGAAGCATTTGTAGGAAGGACAATCTATTCAATAGGTGATTTGTATTTAGGCTATGATCAATTTCAACTTGTAATAGAGAATAGAGACATGACAACAATGAGAACACCACTTGGACTAATTAGAATGTAAACTCTTCTTCAAAGTGCTACTAACTCAGTTGCACATATGATGAGCGGGATGAACAAGGTCTTAAGAGATTTTATTCCTGAAAAGACTATGCCTTTTCTAGATGATGTTCCTATAAAAGAGTGCAAGAAAGAAGACAAGGATGAAACTTTAGATAAGAGAGGATGTTGCAAGTATGTTATTGATCATAAATAAGATTGTGAAAAGATATTGACTTAGCTTAAAGAAGTTCATCTTATCTTATCAAATGTAAAATCTATATTTGGAATACAAGAAGTTATAATTGTTGGATATTTATGTAGATTTTATGGAAGAAAATCAAATCTAACTAAGGTTGATGCAATTGGAGGAATAAAAAAAAATTGTAATTTTTTAATAGAGGTGCAAAAGTTTTTTGGATGCATATGTATTTTATCATATTTGGATTCCTCACTATGCTCATGTAGCACATCTATTGTATGAATTATTGTGCAAGGATTATCGATTTAAATAAAAAATAAGTATGTCAAAGTAATCCAGAGATTGAAGGATTTATTGACATCACCTCTAGTGTTAAGAAAAGTTGATTATAAGTGCAATAGACTAGTGATTCTTATAGTGGATACTAGTCCAATTGCTATTGGATGGGCTATAGGTCAAGATAATCCAAATGGACACAGATTTGCAGTTCGATTTGGGGCTAAGCTTTTAAGTACTCTCTAACGTGCATATTTACAAGTAAAAAGGAAATTATGGAGAGTTGTTTCAGCTATGAAAGCTAAAAAGGATTATTTAATTGGAACAATGGTGGTGATTGAAAGAGGTTGCTTGCCTTTTCTTGGGATGATTATTAACTATACAACACCGGATATTGCAATGTTGAGGTGGATTGCTTATATTAAGTCATTGAATCCAATATTTAGACATGTTGTGATAAAAGATAATCTGATAGCGGATATATTATCTCGAGCAAGATATGATGGAGAAGATGAGATGATTGAGGATGTTGATGATGTAGATACAAAGTTTTATTCAGTTTCACAATTGAACAAGGAAGATATGTCATTTCATGAAAAAAATTATAAAAGAGAGTTATTGGATATTAGATATTATTTGAGCACATTAACCAAGCATATTGATTGGTCTATTGAAAAATTCAAAAAAATCAAGAAAAAGGCATACAAGTTCATACTACAAGAAGGATTTCTATAGAAGAGGCCAAAATCAAATATTGGAATGCCACAACGAGTAGTAGATATCAAAGAAGATCAATAAAAACTACTCAAGGAATTTCATAATAGTCTATGGGCGGTATCGTATTATAATTGCTTACAATATGTATAATCCACTCAAAATATATAATATGTTTATAGATTTAGATATGTGTTAAAATTATTAGTAAATTAAATTAAAAAGAATTAGTATAAGAAACTTTATTTTAGATTTTTATTTAGTTTGGTTATGGCTTTTAAATTATGTAGAATCTAAATATTTAGTATAAAGCCTTGAGAGGGAATTGGAGTCCAAAGAAGAAGAATTAAACTACTAAGAGGCCTATTTGGAAGGATGAAGACAAAGTGATGATGAATGAAGACAAGGGTAAAGTTCTTCATTCCTATTGGTCAATGGTCATGCCCAATAGGCTTTGAGGAGGCTGCCTGCAACCTTAACAAGGGTTTTGGCAACTTCAAGGAGGCCATTTGAAAATCAGAGACTAGGATTAGAAAGCTTGTTTTTTGGGCTACAATTTTGGTATAAAAATTGAGAGATTTCGAGTTTTAATGAGGGAGGAATAGGCGCTTGAAGTTAGGATATACAAATTGTACCTACTATTATTCTTTGAAGATTGAAGGAGTTATATGAGAGCTTTTGGAAATTGGGAGGTGCTACTAGAGAGGTAATTTCAAGATCTACACCTAATGAGGAAGAACTATTATATTTGGAATTTTGAAGAAGGAGATATTGGGAGTCAAAGACAATAGATCGAATTTCAAGGCAGTAAGTAGGCCGTTTTGTTCATAGTGATGGGTTTTACCATATCTTGAGTTTTTGGACGAATTTTTGTCTAAATTTTTTTAAAAAGGTGAATCTTTGTATTAAAAAGCTATACAACAAAATTTCATAGTATTTAGACATTGGATTTGTGAGATATGAAGAATTTAGTACACGGGTATTTGTAAACAAGGGTTTGAAGCTACTGCTAGGGTTTTGGCGATATCTAAAGATTGATAAACAATCAATAGTTGAAACTTGTTTTGTTAGTTGTTAAGAGCACATTAGTACTTTGTGTACTTTAGTAGATTTGAATGGTTAGATTAAGAGTTATAGGTTGATGAAGATCAGGAAAAATTCCCCTTCTACGGGTGAATGAGGGTTTAGAATATTTTGTTATAGTTTGAGTGTTTTTGTGAAATAAAACTTATGTATTGGGTGTAATAGCCCTAAAATAAAGAATTTTATAAAAGTTTGAGGATTTTATTATGAATAATCCATTATTATGCTAATGGGATTATGGCAAATGAGATACTTAGTTTTGGCTCGTGAGGATTTATCAAACCAAGTGGAAGGCAAGGCATTAAGAATAAAGTCTACAAAAGGAATTTGCAGATTTTTACTTGAAGATATCATTTGTCATTATGGATGTGTGAGAAAGATCACTGCAGATCATGCAGAATTGGATGCACATGAAGCTCTTGAATTTTATAAGAGATGTGGAATTAAATTGTCATTAACTACTACTTATAATCTAGAGGGGAATGCAAAGAGTGAATGTGGACACCTACCAATTCTGAAAGCTTTGATTAAAGCTTATAATAAAAGAGTAAAGGAATGGCCTTGATTTCTATCTTATGCATTATAGGCTGATCGGACAACACATAGTTTAGTGATGTGATATATACCAGTGGAACTCATGACAGGTCAAAAATCTATTATGCCAATTGAGAGACATGTGCAAACTTAGAATATACTATTTTAAGAAGATAGATTAAAAAGAGAAGAATTATTGACTATTAGAATGTGACAACTTGAACAAAGATCAAAAGATGTGGAATTAGCATTAAAATAATTACAAGAAGCTAGACTAAAGAATAAGGCTCGATTTGATAAACGACATTAATTGAGGCCTAGAGCAATTGAAGAAGGTAATTGGATACTTATTTATGATAGCAGTTTAGATAACTAGCATAGTATTGTACAGAAGTTTTCAAAACGTTGGTTTGGACTGTATGTAGTGGTAACAATCTATGATAATGCCACGTATTCATTGAAGGAATTGGATGGTACAAGATTGAAGATATTTATTGCTGGAAAGCGAAAGAAGATTTTTAAAAGACAAGATGGGGAAATAAATGTGAAAGATCATATTGAAGATATCAATGATTCTGAAGAAAATAATTATATTGAAATGAATGATGAATATGATGAAGAAGAACTTAGTGCAAAAGATGACGAGATGATGTGATGCCAATTATGACATATAGTTCATTTGGCGCATACTAAAGGATGCGCAGGTTCAGAGGGGGTGGATGTTGTGTTGTAATACATTTATATAGTGAAAAGTATGAATAAGAATAATTTTTATTTAATATTTGATTATCTTAGTTCGATAGGAACTTAAGATATTTAAAAAAAGATTTACAAAAGCTTCTTAGATTATTTTCTTATTTTAATAGCTAATAGATAAATATTAATTAATAAATTTTTCTTCTAGGTTGTATAAATTTTATTATTGCTTTAAAAAAAAAGCCATAAGTTAATAAAAATAGAATAGAAAAGATAAATAGTTAATATAGTTGATACTAGGATTAAGCTGAAAATAGGATTAACCTTAAAAATCCTTAGAATTAGTTGGATTGATATCCAAGGATTGACCAAGTATGAGATAGGATCAAAATTAGACCTCCAACCACAAAAACAAATACCAAGGGTAGGAAGTAGGGACATTCAAAGATCAATGACTAGGATTGGATAGTTAGCTTGAAGCTCATTCCAAGAATATAAGACTTGTTTTCAAAGGATTTGGAAGAACTTAGCAATTGCTATTTAAAATCAAGGTCTATATGAAAGATTATATTTTTATGCAATACAATTAAAGCTAGCACTTTGGCTATTTTGTACAATTGGTATAATATCCACAGTTGAAATTTTGACAGTGTATGATTAATTAAGTGTGCTAAGATTGAGTGAAAAATTGTGGCAACCTAATAGTACATTCGGGATTTATTCAATCTTTAATACAAAGAAGTACCAAAAGTTGGCAGTTTAGGGTTGTTTGGAATTCTTGCAATATCTTAAGATGTATCATCTAGATCAAGGAAAAATTTGGCATAGTGTTAGAAGACTTAAAGATTAAGCTTTATACCAAATTTTAGTTGAAGTTAATAGTTATAAAAGGAGAAATTGCTATTAGAATTTCTACCTTAACTTTCAAGTTGGCAGCTAAGTGACATCAGTATGGGGTTTGGTCAATTTTCCACAATCTGTAAGTTCGGTTAGATTAAAACTTTCTAAGCATACAAAAGGCTTGTATTTATATTTTTATACAAAGTTTCACATTAAATTGATAGTTAAATTAAAGATTACAACTTATTAAATTTCACTGATTGAAATTAAGACTTATATAGAGACTTTTGGTTGCTTGATTGTAACAAGTAATAAAACTTTTGGAATTTTATATGAATGATGTTATCAAGAAGAGTGTTTTTAAGCACTTTGCAGTGATTCAAGCACTCTTGTTATGATATTCGAATCATACCTTTTGTATATGAACAAAACTTATTAAGGGTTCTTGAGTATATATGAATCACAACTTCACCCTCCACAGCCAAGTACTTGACGCATTCCTAAACATGACAACATGTTATATGACAGCGGTGATTATATCTTAAAAAAATTCTAGATACACTGAATTATATTTGCTACATACTTTAATCTTTGTTCCCTTCTAAAGTAGTTGATAGGTCTTTTCAGACATCAATAGTATTTTATATAAGAACAATAAGACCACCTTGATATTTGATTATTGTTGAAGCTTTCATAACTTCTTTCAAAGAAAATATTTGAAATACCATCAAAAATAGTTTCTACCTCTAAAAGTATCACCAAATATTGAGAGTCTCTTCTAAGGTCATGATATTAAACACGTTGTCGTGGTGAGAGTCTTAGCCCTAAGAAACACTGGGTCTTTTTTTCCTCTAGTTTCTCAAGTGCAAGATGAGATTCATAAAGTTCATAAAATTGAAGAATTTATATAAAAACATACTTTATTAACCCTAACATATTCTGCCTTTAGAAACCCGCCCTCAATTTTGCTCATAAATCCTAGGATATCATATCAATTGAAGCAAAATTTGGACACAAGGTACTTAAGAGAGTAAAGAAGCAAACCCCATAAACCTTTTGATTATAGCTCATGTGGTTAGAGAGAACCATGTTGTCAAAGTAATTCCTCCATGCTGCCTTTGATTCTGGACCCCCATTGCTTCACACCTTCATTGCTCTTCATTAAAGAAGACTTAAGTGCTGAAATTTGGTAGGCTTATAGCTTATCTCATGTTGTAAACACCCTCCAAATATTGCTCCAAGAGCCTTCTCCAAACTTGAGTTATAGGTTCCATCCTTCTTCTTTAGTTTTGCCTTCTAACAACTCTGGATCCGACCACAATTTTCCTCATAACTCCTCGAATATAACTCCAATAGCAATCAGTTTTTTACACAACTTAATAGACTCATATATCTACAAACCCCAACAAATTTTACTCAAAATACTACTCTGATCACAAAGATATGCTCCCTCAAACTTCACTGATTTGGAGATAGACCCCTGTCACTTTGAAAGAGCATAACATTTTATTTATAAGACTAATGAGTATCAAACTTACACTCATCTCTTCCTTAACTTACATAGATCATGTCTATCAAATTTCACACTCAAATTCATCCCCTAACTCCATTCATACCAAAAAAACCCACACACACACTCTGCCCATACAAACCCCAATTCTGCTTTCACTCTATTTCTCTTTTCACCTACATCCGGTTACAATTTCACTCATAACTCTTTGCTCAAAGATCATATTGACTTAAGATTTTGATTCAAAGTAGTAAACTCTATAAGGAACAAAAACCCAACAAATTTCGCCACTAAAGTCTAAGTGGTTTCCAAGAACCAAGGCCCGAAATTTAGTAACCCTCTCTGCCCTAGTCTTAAACACCTGCAACTTTCACGACTCATATCTCCCTTGATACTTAATCAAAAGACATGAGAATTGTCTCTATGAGTTCCTTATCTTGTCTACTACAAACCTACAAAAACTCGCATCTAAAATCCTCTCTAAGCTTCTTCTACACACAAAAACGTATACTGCCTATCAAAAAGAAACCCTATCTCTCCAAAAAAACTCTCCTCCTTCTTCTTCACGACCCTTCCTTGTCATCTCCCTCCTGGTCTTCTTTTTCCTCTTGGTCAAAAAGACCTCTTAGCCCATGTCTTTTCTACTTCCTCAACCTTTTCTTTTTTACTAACTTGAAAAAATTTCACTTTTTAAGATAAATTTCCATTGTATCTTCTTACTACTAATTTTCTATCAACCTTTCTTCTAATCTTAATCTTTTTATTTTAATGCATTCTTTTATGTTTTTCACACTATGTTTTGATTTACAACACGACAACGTTGTATCTTGCCATCAATTTGAAAAAGAACATATTATTCTTGAAAATCTTTATCTCTATTCCATAGTCTTGAAGGTTGTAATAGTTGTAATGTCTCATTTAATAACTCAGCAAATAATAGCTCTTCAGCTAAATTTATTGGTTGTTGATTTTTTATTTTTTTAGAACTAAAAAATTCAAAGAAATAACAAACAATGATATAAGATAGAATGAAATATCTATTGAACTTGCTTTGTTTTATAGCAAAGATTTTTTTGACTCTTCATTTTAATTTTGATAGATATTATTGATGATATGCATTGATTTTAATTGATGTATTTACTACATTTGTAGATGGCTTTGATGTGTATTTATTAATTTTAAATCCACACCAATACATAAGATATTCCAACTAATTTTGACACCACCTTGAATCTAAGACCTCTTCTATCTTAAATTCTTCATTGTTGTCCATTTCTATAAAATGTGGTGGTATTTGTCTTCTTTTTTATATATCCATTGTCTTATATGATTCAAACAGTGATATGTAAAAAATAGATTAGATCTTCATAGATTTCAATAGGTATAATTGATAAATAATTAGATTAATCTATTTTCAAATTGAAAATAATTCAAGCTTACAACAATCCAACTTATCAAAAAGATGAATAATCTTGATATTATGATGAAGTAACTATATCTTATTGTCTATATAGAATTGAGGTTGTTTCTTACAATAGATAGCTGCATTGATTTTTTAATATTCTTGAGTTTTTTTTTTAATTCTGCCTTAATTATTACATATAGCTCTAACAATCAATTTGCTTAATCTTTTGCCGTAGGATTATCAGCTTTTGAAAAATAAAAAATATCAAGTCATAGATGATAACTATAATTTATAAAGAATGAAACTTATTAAATAGAAAAATACATCAAATTATTATAAGCAAATTCTATCAATGGCAAAAGACTTATCTAATCATCTTGATGATAATTGATGGTACACTTCAAATATTGCTCAAAAACTTGATTTACCTATTCTATTTATTCATCAGTTTGAGGGTGAAAAGTTGAAGATAGTTTTATGTCTACTTCTAATATTTATTTATTTATTTATTTTTTAAAATCTTGACACAAATTGTATCTTTTTATCTAATATAAAATCCTTTAATAATTCATAATAATAATAGATATTATCAAAGAAGAATTTAGCTATTTTTTTATTTGTAATAGATTTTATATATAATATAAAATATATCATTTTAATAAAATAATATACAATCACAAATATAGAATCATATGAACTTGAATTTGAAAGATCCGTGATATAATCCATAAAAACAAAAGACCAAGATTATTTTGGTATAGGTAATGGTTGAAAAAGTTTGTTATTATGTTGTGATTTGGTTATCATGTGAAAATAATATATATATATATATATATATATATATATATAATTTATTATACAATTAAATGAGAGCCATATTGATAGATTTTTATTGATTACAAAATATGGTTAGATTATTAGTTTATAAGAGATCTATTAAAAAGGCTATTATCAAGATTTATACAACCTTATTTTCTTTTTGATAATAACTTTTGAGGTTGATTTTATATTGATAATAACTTTTGTATATCTTGAGTCACTTTTGTTAGACATTGGCTATCCTTAAGATTTTATTTACTTCTTTTATTTGATATTTGAAACAAGTATTATATAAATTTTTTTATAAAAAAGATTAAAAAGGAATTTTTAATATAAAAAGGAATAATTGGACCATCCATATGGATGAATGGAAATAGATAATAGAAGTCTATATTCCTAGTAGCCAAAAGCCATGCCCAATGGACTTCAAGGCGGATGCTCGAAGGCTTATTAGAATTTGAGCCTTAAGAATGTGAGGATAAATTTCACCCTCAATCCAAATTACAAGATGGCCTCACTTAAGAGTTGCTTGTAATTGGTGGTGTGAAGTGAAGGAAGCAAATAGTAAGGATAATAAAAGAACAACCACAAAATAAGTGAAATAAATGGTATCAAGCAAGTGCACAATTCAAAACTACGCCCAAATCTACTCACTGTGATTTTATCTAATAAAAAATAAAAATAAAAAGTAAAAATTATATTTTTTAATAGATAATTTTTTTTTTTTATCTTTCTAATGATATAAAAAAATATGTAAATCTGAATTACTATGAGTAAATTATGATAATCCAAAAATAAAAGGTAAATAATAGAAAAATTAAGAGAAATTTTTTTACCTTAAAGATACCTTGTTTAAGAGATCATAAGTTTGAACCTCACTAAGGCTCACAAGTAGTGTATAAGGGTGTCTTAGAAAGGCCACGAGGCCTTAATCTTATCCTCCTACCTACATCTAAGGTGCCACAACCCATATGGGACTTATGCACCTCTTTTTACACAAAGACTACACTAGTTGCTGGTCCTCCTATTTTCTATTAGTAAAACTCATTTTTTTGCAATTTTGACTTCATTATAGTATTCAAAAACATCCAATTAGCCTAGGAACCTTACATGGCCTTCAAATCTTACTCCATTTCTTCATGATGGCTTCTAAGGTGGTAAAATTTATTTTTACCAAAGTCTTCAAAATTGTTCTAAAAATTCCTAAAAAATTCTAAGTAAATTCTAAATAAATTCTAAATAAACTATAAAAATTTCTATAATATTTCTAAAATGATAATATTAATTTAAGACTATTTAATTCTACCTTGGTGATTTTTTATAATGATAAAAACCAATTTAAATCTACTAAAAATCCTATTTTCTACATAAATAACTAAAAAGACATGAGGTTTACTTTTCATGCTTCTTCTATCTATTAAATAATATTTATATGTTTCTAATAAGTAAAACTACTAACAAGTCAATTTGATCACTCACACATAGCGACTATCTTGGACAACTTGTAAAGGAGAAGAACTTAGAATTGACTTTTTAGAATGCTATTGAATAAATAGAAGAATTATCTACAAAGGTTTTAAAAACTATTAAAGATGAGAATAAGTGAATTATTACTAAATTAAAAGAACTAAAGCAGATTTTTTAATAAAACAAAAAAAGAATAGAGAAAAAATTAAATCTAATTTAAGATTTAATAATTATAGACAAAAGAAATCAAAGCTATGAAATAAAAAATAAAAAGATAATATTTTTAGATTTCTCTTCAACATGAGAAGATTTTGATATCAATCTTTTAAGACCTATATATCTATTGGGTGTCAAAGTTGGTTTTTTCTTACACTAATATTAGCTCATTGAGATAGTTCATTTTTCCAAGCGGATTCAAATCCGGGATGCTTCAATTACAACCTCTTTTATGACCAATACTTCAATTTCCTTTGAATGTTTATCAAATATAAAATCACAAGTTTTAACATTCTAATTTTTTATTTTATTTTATTATCTTGGATAAATATTAATATAAAGAATAAGATTTTTTTGTTTGATTTATGATACAAATCACATTCTATATTCTTTATATCTATTTCTAAAAATTTTGGTAGGAAAATCTTTTCTATTTAGTATTTACAACCAAACTTAATTGTTTGAAAAGACTTTTTTAACTACATAAGGGCCTAACCATAAGATATCAAATTTTTTTGGAATCTCCTAGTATCTTGTAAATAGACCAACATGTCAACCTTAAGAATTTTGATCTTGTGTCATTTGTCAAAGGTAATTTTTTTTCTTCTTTATATAACCTTTGTGTGTTGAGCACTCCGTTGTTGCATTATAAATTAAAACATAGTGTGAAAGATATAAAAGAATATGTTAAAATAAAAAGATTAAGATTAGAAGAAGAGAGGATAAAAAAGAAAAAGGGTTGTGGTTATAACCACATTACCTTGGATGTTACGGTATTTATCACAAGCTCAAGGATAATAGGTAGGCCAAACTACTGAGCAAAGATTGCCGTGAGAATTTCAGAGTTATGAGTGAAATTGTAACCAGGTTTGGATGAAAAGAGAAATAGAGTGAAGGCAAGATTGGGATTTGTATGGATAGTATGTGTGTGTGGATTTTTTTGGATATAAATAGAATTAGAAGACAAATTTGAGTATGAAATTTATTTAACCTAATCTATGTAAGTTAGGAAAGAGATGAAAGCAAGTTTAATACTCATTTGTTTTATGAATTAAATGTTATGCTCTTTCAAAGTGACAAGGATCTATCTCCAAGTCAGTGAAGTTTGAGGAAGCATATCTTTGTGATAAGAGTAGCATTTTGAATAAAATTTATTGGAATTTGTAGATATATGAGTCTATTAAGTTTTGTAAAAAATTGATTATTATTGGAGTTATGTTTAAAGAATTATGAGGAAATTTGTGGTTGGATCTAGAGTTGTTAGAAGACCATATTAAAGAAGAAGGGTAGAGTTTATAACTCTAGTTCAAAGAGGACTTTTGGAGCAAAAATTAGAAGATGTTTACAACATAAAACAAGCAACAAGCCTACCAAATTTCAATACTTAGGTCTTTGTTAATGAGGAGCAATGAAGGTGTGAAGCAAAGGGGGTCCAAAATCAAAGGCAGCATAGAGGGATTACTTTGATAACATGGTTCTCCTTAACCACATGAGCTATAATCAAAAGATTTATGGGATTTGCTTCCTTATTTCTTGAAGTGCCTACTGTTAAAATTTTGTTATAATTGATGTGATATCCTAGGATTTATGATCAAAATTAGGGGTAGGTCTTTAAAGGCAGAATAGGTTAGGATTCATAAAGGATGTTGTTTTAATGTAAATTCTTCAATTTTATGAATTCTTATGGATCTCATCTTGCACTTAATTAACTAGAGGCACAAAAGACCCAATGTTTCTTAGGGCTAAGACTCTCATCATGACACCGTCTTCTGATCATCTAGACCTTTTAGAGGCTCCAATCTATCCATCAAGGATTGTTTAGTTGACAATCTTTCTGTCAAGGCAATTCAAAGAGAAAAGATTTCAAAGTCAATTGGTAAAATAATTTCTATACCATAAACTAAGAAAAATAGAGTGGCTTAAGTAGTCACCTTAAACATGGTCTTATAAGCCTACAAAGTTGTAAAAAACTTTCTATCCTAATTTCGTTTAAAAGTCATTATGGTTTTTCTAAGGATATTAATTAAGATTTGATTCACCCTCATCGTATACCCATTGATTTGTAGATGGTAAAAAATAGTCTTTGTATGATCAATTTTAAATTATGAGGTCAAGTCTTCTATCACTTCATTTAAGAAATGCTTACCCCTATCACTAATTAGGATTTTTTGACATCCAAACCTAGTGATAATTTGCTTATAAAAGAACTTAGTTGCTTGCTTAGTATTGTTGGTCTTAGCTGCCTTTCTTTCAATTCACTTAGTAAAGTATTTGGTTGCTACAACTGTAAGCTTTATTCTACTAGTAGAATTAGGATGAACTTCTCTAATATAATCTATTCTCCATTTTTCAAATAGGACTAAAGGTAAGGACACATGGAAGGGTAAGCTCATTCGGAGGTCATTTCTAGCATGTCTTTGATATGCATTACATATTTTAATATATTCATAGGCATCTTAGAATAAAGTGGGCCAATAGTAGTCAGCTCTAAAGATCTTTTGTCTTATCTATGTCCCTAAAAAATGATCCCCACATGTACTATTATGGCATGCTAATAAATATATAGGAATTTCTTTTACCATCAATATCTTTTTAATATCCCATCTATTTTATATCGATATAATTTATCTCCAATTATAATAAAATATCTATTATTAATTTGGACCTTTCAATATTTTATTTTTAATAAATGAAAAGGTAAGATTTGGATGGTTAAAAGTTTGGTAATCAATTCATACTAAGTGGGGGTAGTTAAAACAACAAATAGAATTTCATCTATTAAGATATCATCAATTGGATCTTTGCCCATGTGTTCTGACAACCTAGATAAATAATCGGCTTATATGTGTATCCTTCTTGGCTTGTATTCTATCGTATAATCAAATTTTTTTAATATAAACATCCACCTTGCTAATTATCGCTCAATTCTATTTTGATAACAAGGCACTTAATTGCCATGTGGTCTACAAAAAATACTATTGGATTTAAAAAGAGGTAGTGTCTAAATTTTTTGATAGAAAAAACCATAGCAAGGCATTGCCAGTCTGTGGTAGTATAATTTCTCTCCATTGGAATTAATTGTCTATTTGCAAAGGCTATAAGATAGTCCTTGCCTCCTTCTCCACTTGCTTAATAGAAAGTACTTCCTACTGCCACGAATAAAGCATCACAAAGCACATAAAATAGTAATGACCAATTTATTGGTTTTAAAATAGAATATGTATTAAGCTTTGTTTTAAGAATGTCAAATGCCTCTTGGCACTTTTTATTCCATTCAAACTTCATATCTTTTTATTGAAGTCTAATAATAGATATAAAAATGGCAGCATAGTCATGTATCACTTTTTGATACCATCCAATATGCCTTAAGATTCTTTGTACCTCTTTTATTATTAAAAGAGATTTTAATTCTACAATCATTTTGATCTTCTCTGGATGTGGTTCTCTACCATTTTTTGATACTATGTATTCAAGTAGGACTCCTTTTTTAATTGCTAAGAATATTTTATCAAGATTTAGAGCAATCCTAGCTCTTTTATACCTTTGAAGATAAGACTTTACACAATCATGATGTATTTTTTTAGAACATTGGGTGCTAAAATCATCAATAAACACTGTTATTCATTTGTGCAGTAAATCTAATAAGGCATATGACATTGCTCCTTGAAATATTGAAGGAATGTTAAAAAGTCCAAAAGATATGATCACATAGATGAAGATGCCCTAAGGTGTAATAAAGGCTATTTTATGATGATCCTTTGAGATCATAGAAATTTGATTGTAACTTGAATATCCATCTATAAATATATATAATTCATACCAAGCCACCTCTTCTATAATACCATGGTATTTAGAAATGGGAGAAGAAAGTGATTCTATTGGATACACTTGTTAAGCTTTCTATAATCTATGCATATCCAAAATTTTCCATTTTTTTGTTAACTAATACTATTGGTGAGATCCAATCTATAATCTCTATGAATTGAATAAATCCGGTGTCATGATGTAACACGACTATTAGGTGAAAAAGTATAAAAATAGTATATTATAGAAGATCTTAGTTCAAAATATTGTAGCAAATTATCTTAAAAAAATAGATAATAGTAAAAAGGGGAATAAAACTAATGGGTGTTAATGCTGCCTTTTTTACAAATGAGCTTCTATTTACTTTGTAGGGCCATAAGTAAGGCAAAACAAAGTAGATTGGAAAATAAAATGATATAGGCATATATAGGAGGGAGTTAAGAAGAGGTTTCAGAAAAACTTACCACAAAAATCTTGAAATAGATACCCGGAAAGGACCGGTTATGAGCTGGGATCAAAATCAGACCCTGAGGCACAAAACTGCATGCCTACAGCAAATTTAAGGAGTTTTTTGCAGATCAGAAATTAGGATTAGAGAGAAGACTTAAAGGGTTTTGTATAGGAGTTGGTTTTGAGTGATTTGGATAGAAAACGACTTTGTAATAGCTTTGCAAAGTCAGGGTTTATTTTGGCTACTTGACATTTTATGAAATAAAATAGGGTTGATAGTTTAGGCAATTTCAGAAGCTTTGCAATAGATCTATAGCTGAAAATATGTGGGTTTTTGGGTATTGTTGTTGTTAATGTGTGCTATACTTTTGAACTAAATCTAATGGTTTAATTGTATGTAATTGAGGTTTAAGTGGGTCAAGGTCTCGGAAATTAAGTTTTGAGGGTCAATTAAGGTT
Organism: Physcomitrellopsis africana; assembly: GCA_036785485.1. NCBI lineage: Eukaryota > Viridiplantae > Streptophyta > Bryopsida > Funariales > Funariaceae > Physcomitrellopsis > Physcomitrellopsis africana. The sequence continues at coordinate 275,321 of JAWRVF010000147.1, forward strand.
TTTAAGATCTTGAGCAATTTGTTAGTTAGATTGGAATAATTTTTGTTTGTGTGGATAATAGACTTGTTTTCCTATATACACAAGTGATTTGAGACTGATTGAATGGTGAAGAAGGGAGAAATCAGCACTGGAAGATCAGCATCAAGGTTGGAGAAGGAGGCCGACCAACACCTGAGAAGGTTTTGGGGTTTTTCTTCCATTTGGTAAGTTCGATTTCCTTCAAATTTGTTGTACTTGTTTTTGACTAAGAGATTGAAGGGTATACAAAGTTTTAAGTAAGATCAACGGTCTAATCAATAGATATTGAGGTTCTAATTTTCCCTAGGATTGATTTGAATTGGTTAGAATTTGGTTTTAGATTTGTTTAGGATTCGGTTTAGGATTTAGGGTTTATTTAGGGTTTGGTTTAGGGTTTAGGATTTGTTTAGGGTTTGTTTAGGATTTGTTTAGGATTTGGTTTAAGATTTAGGGTTTGACTTAGGATTTGACTTAGGTTTTGATTAGGGGTTGATTAGGATTTGACTTAGGATTTGACTTAGATTTTGACTAGGGTTTGACTTAGGATTTGACTTAGATTTTGACTAGGGTTTGACCAGGGTTTGACTTAGGGTTTGATTTAGGATTTGATTTAGGATTTGACCAGGGTTTGACTTAGGGTTTGATTTAGGTTTTGACTAGGGTTTGACCTAGGATTTGAATAAGATATGACTTAGGATTTTAAGATTCTATTTTTATTATTTTCTAAATTTAGCATTTTATATGTTATTTTCTATTATGATTAATGTATGATTCATTTATTCTTCTTTTGTAATTGCTTTAAGATTGAATCAAGGTTTGATTAATATTGTTAAGATTTAATAGAAGTTGTGTAGGATTCTATTAGAGTTGTTAGGATCTTGTTGTTGTGTATTTCCTTTTTGTCTTCCACAGCTAGGTGTCCGGAGCATTCTCGAGCAGAATAGCATGTATTACGACACCGGCTTAGAAGAATATATCTAATTTGATTTTAATAAGTAGTTGTAAATTAGGATTTATTCTTTTTTCTTTTTGTGTCACGGAAATTGAATTAGGAAGAAGTAAAATACAATGTTGGACTATTTCAAGACATATGCCCTTGAGATCTTTATAAGATTAAGCAAATACATCTTTATATTCTATAATTAATAATTTATAATTTAATAACTTATCCTTTGTCACTTGAATTCTAACTTTAATTAGTTTTAGATCTTTATTCACTAAAGATACATCCATCAACTTATAATCAAGGTCATGCAGATGAAATTACTATGTAGATTTCTATACCAATTATTTGATATTTGTGGGTAGTTGGTCAGATCATTTTTAGTCATAAGACTATAAGAAGTTTGTTTAAATTATAAAGATGGAGTAAAGGTCGCCTTCTTCTATTAATTTGCCTAACTCATGAACTTAAGTGCCATCAAAGTTCACTCTAAAGGCATCTTCATACTTAATGTCATCTACCAGGATTACTAAATCCACTTCTTTTTTATGATTTTGTCAAGTGGCAAAACCATCTATAAAGTTATTACTTACAACCTCATCTCTATTTGAAGTAGGATGATTTTCCAACCACTGAGTGAATTCTCCATCATCTTTTCAATCATATAGTTTAGGGCCTATACATCCTAATAGAATTGATTGGACTATTTTTGAATGAACTCTCTCACTTGCTACCAAATCAGTAAATATAATCTTTTTTTTGAACTCCTTCTATGGTTGGAGACTCAAAATCTTATCTTCTGAAGAATAAGATGAGATTTTGATTAAAGACAATTGTTAAGATTGAATAAAGATTTTAATCACGTTTTTTAGTGATTTATAGATGATATGGGATTTCTTATCTTTCTAATCAATTTTTACATTAGCTACCTTTAATCAAGGTCTACCTAAAAATAATGGATATGAATTTTTACTAAGATGTATATGAATCACATAAAAAGTGAGAGTATATTTTTCACCTCCTGTCGTCATCCTACAACTATTAATTTATTTTAGAGGTGTGTCTTAGTTTTGATTAGCCATATTAATTACAAATGAAAAAAAACCAGTGATACTAAGTTATAATTTTTTTATAGTTTTCATTGGTATAATATTCAAACCACTATTCCTATCCACAATAGTATAAGATATGATTTTATCTACTATAGATATTTCTAGTTTAATTGCCTTCACCTCTTATGCTACTTGAATTATTCTAACATAAGTTGAGATTTTTACTTTAGATTGTTGCTATCTTTTAATAAAAAGATTTATTTAAAAGCTCCTTCTTATTAGAGGAGAAATCTCCAATAATTGAGTAATTGTGATATCTGCCTTAATTTTCTTTAAATCCTTCTATAAATCATATGACTTGACCTGATCTATACCTTTAAGTCAAATTAAAGGGTTAAATTCAAGATCAAAAACTTTAGATCCTTTTTACTCTTTCTTAGAAGAAATTTTTTTTGTTTTAATATTTTCCTTCAAGATCCCTAGCAATCTATTCAAGTTGGATTTAAGAACTCGAAGTAATTTCCTAAAATCTCTAAAAAATAAAAAAAAGCTTTTGAATTATTTTTATTATTAATTGAAATAAGAAAGAGAGGACTAGAGTACCTAGATCTTGTCATAATTGCCGAGGCTAGTATCACAGGTGGTATTTGTATCTTGGATTAGAGTAATTTGTGCCTAATCAAATTTGACTTAGGAAGTACAGACTGAATTATTATAAAGAAGGTAAAAGCTTATTCTTTAATCATTCTTCTATTGGTCTAATTTACAAATCTTACATCTTGAGAGCCTTGACTATCATATTATTGTCTATGATGATAGTAACCATCATTTAGAAGAATGAATCCTTTCTTAATATTTAAACCTGACAAAAGATGTTGATTTTAATAATTATTATTATAGTCTTAAAATAGATTTGGAGATTTTAAGGTATTATCAAAACTTTAATTTCTTACCTTCCTCAAATGATTTTGAGTTTTTTGATGATAATTTGCTTATTGAAAATTTAAGAGAACTACCTTATCAATTTGTTTACATATGCTTGCAAGGTGGTTTCTTCTATTATTTTTACAAACAACTCCATCTTCTATCCAACAACTACCATGTGGGTGTTTTTTGCTATAAAGGTGATATATTTTTTACCTTGGTCTTGATTGATTTTTAAAACCTTGATTAAGATAATCATAACTTTATAGATGAGAATTAAATTTTATATTGACTTGGCTTCTATGAAGAGAAACATAAGATTATTGCTATCTAAGATTATATTGGGAATTTTGTGATTTTGAACAAAACTAGCTAGTGTGCTTCAATTGATTACATTGAGTATATTACAACCCTAAAGTGTGCCTACCAAATTCTATGGAAGGTGGGACTTGATTTGGATTTTGGCCCTTAATTAAAAAAATCATTTATTCTTACATTATTTTTATCTGTTGTGCTAGTTTGTTTTAGAATCTCCTCTGACTTTGAAAGAATTCATTTTTAAATTCTTTCTTCTATCTATTTTTATCCTTTGGATATATCAATTTTGAGAGGCTAGGTGATAGTTTAACTTTTAATAATACAAGATAATAGTTTATAAGTTGAAATTGATTTTCTACAGTTCCATAAGGATGTCCTTGAGACTTATTCACATTTTGAGCATAAATTGGTATAAAATTCGGGATTCTATGGTCTTTCTTTTTTCACATCATCTTTTGTTGTTTGTCAATATTTTCAATCACCTATGCTATCTTTTTGGCATCTCCTAAATTTTTTGGTCTTTCTTTGAGGATTTTTTTAATCGTACCCTCTTTGTTAAATACTTGGATAAAAAAGTGGGTGAGAATATTGTCCATGAAAAGAGTTCCTACAAATCAATTTATTATTAGTTCAAATTATCAAATATATTCATCAATCTCCTCTCCTTTTCTTTGTCTCAAAGAAGAAAGGGCCGTGATAGTATTACTTTACTCTACTTCTTATCTAAACTACTTTAAGAATGCTTTCATGAGCATGTCTCAATTTTTAAAGGATTAGGAGGGATGGTTTTTATACCATTCATAAGTTCTATCTTTTAATGTGCTTGAAAATTATAGAAGATAATATCCAAGATTAGTTATCAAACATATTGGGAGAAGTTCCATAAACCTTTTAACATGTGCTATTGGATCATCATCCCTAGTCCTTTTAAAGATTGGGAGATTGTGAGGCATAGAAACTGCTTGCAATCCCTTTGAAATTACAATAAGCAAAATTCTTGGTTGAACCAAGGAATTTATGGATGTAGGATTTAGAGGACCTTCCTTGTTACATCCTATTGAAAGAAAACTAGGTCTTGACTCTTTTCCTTCTTGATTTACTTCTATAACAAGATTAAAGAATTCTAAGTCTTTTTTTTTTTTTTTTTTTTTTTTTTTTCTACTATTTGGTTAGGATTTAGTTCCAACAGATTGAATACAAATATATCTTGTGACATTATAGGTATGTCTTAGTTGTCTAACCAATGTTGTATTATATGTTGTCTTATTTGGAAATGCGCCAAGCACCTGGCTGTAGAAGGTGAGGTTGCAATTCACAAATCTTTAAGAACCCTTAATAGGTTTCATTTATACAAGAAGAATATAATTCGAATTTCAATTTTAGAATGTTCAAATCAATACAAAGTGATTAAAAAAATTCTTTTTAATAACTTCAACTACATATAAAATCCAATTGCTTTATTACTTGTTACAATTAAGCAACTTAGATTTCTCCTTGCAAATCCTAACCTTAGTCAATTAACTTGAGTAAGCTATAACTCTTAATCCAATTGTCAAATTGGTGTGAAATTTTGCACACAAATGAAAATATAAGTCTTCTATATGTTTAAAAAGTTTTAATCCAACTCAATGAACAAATTTTTGAAAATTAATTAAAAACCACACTGATGTCACTAGACTGCTAGCTTGAAAGTTGATACAGATATCCCAGTAGCAGTTTCTCCTTCTCCAACTATTAACTTTAGCTAAAAATTGGTGTAAAGCTTATCCTTGAAGTTTACAAATATTATCCCAAATTTCATATTGACTCAATCAATAGATCTTCAGATATTGCAAAAATCCTAAACAACCCTAAACTGCCAATTTTTGGTACCTCTTTGTACTAAAGATCAAATAAATCCCAATTACATTATTAGATTATTACAAATATTTATTTAGTCTTAGCACACTCAATCATCCACACATTATTAAATTTTCAACTATAGATGTCACTTCAATTATATACAATAGCTGATAGTACTAGTCCTAACTTTATTGCATAAAAGCTTAATCCCTCATACATATCCTAATTTTACATAGTGATTGCTAAATGCTTCTAAATCCTATAGAAATAAGCCTAATGTGTTTAAAATGAGCTTAAAGCTAGCTCTTTAATTCTAGTTGCTGATCTCCAAATGACTTAATATCTTGTCCTTGGTGGCTATTTATATGGCTAGAGGTATTTTTTTTGATCCTATCTCATATAGGGTCAACCCTTAGATATTAATCCAACTTATTCTAAGAATTTTTAAGCTTAATTCTACCCTCAACTTAACTTTAGCATCAACTATATTAATTATTTACTTCTTCTATTCTATTTTTATTAACTTATGGCTTTTTAAAAATAATGAAAGAGTTTCTACAACCTAGAAGAAAAATTTAATAACTAACTTTTATCTATTAGCAATTAAAACAAGAAAATAATCTAAGAGGCTTTTATAAATCTTTTTTTAAGTATCTTGAATTTCTATTGAATCAAGATAATTAAATATTAAGTAGAAATTATTCTTATTCATACTTTTTATTATATAAATATGTTACAGTACGACATCAACCCCCTCTAAACCTGCGCATCCTCCGGTATGCGCCAAACAAACTGTATGTCATAGTTGGCATCATACCATCTCTTCATTTTTTACATCAAATTCTTCATCATCATATTCATCATCCATTTCAATATAATTATCTTCTTAAAAATCATTGATATCTTCAGCATGATCTTCCATATTGATTTTCTCATCTTGTCTTTTAAAAATCTTCACTCGCTTTTCAACAATAGGTATTTTTAACCTTGTACCATCCAACTCCTTCAATGAATATATGGCATTGTCATAGATTATTACCACTATATACTATCCAAACCAATATTTTGAAAACTTTTATAAAGTATTATATTAGTTATCCAAACTACTATCATAAATAAGTATCCAATCACCTTCTTCAATTACTCTAAGCCTCAATTAATGTTGTTTATTAAACCGAGCTTTATTCTTTAGTCTTGTTTCTTATAATTGTTTTAATTCTCATTCCACATCTTCTAATCTTTGTTCAAGTTGTTAAATTTTAATAGCCAGTAATTCTTCTCTTGTTAATCCATCTTCCCAAGGTAGCATACTTGAAGTTGGCACATATTCTTCAATTGGCATAATGGGTTTTTGACCTATCATGAGTTCCACTAGCATATATCTTGTCATTGAACTATGAGTTGTTTGATCAGTAGAAGTCAAGGCCATTTTTTTATTCTTCTATTATAAGCTTTAATCAAGGCTTTTATAATTGGTGATGTGCACATTCAGTCTTTGCATTCCTCTCTAGATTAAAAGCAATAATTAATGATAATTTAATTCCGCATATGTTAAAGAATTCACAAGCTTCATGTACATCCAATTCTCCATGATCTGCAGTGATCTTTTTCATACATCCATAGCAATAAATAATATCCTTAAATAAAAATCTGTAGATTCTTTTTGTAAACTTTGTTTTTAATGCCCTACCTTCTACTTAGTTTGATAAATCTTCACAAGTCAAAATTAAATATCTCACTTGTCATAATCCCATTGGTATAATAATAAAATCTACAACCCATTTAAAATGAATAGCCAAAGGATATGTTGAATATAAATCATCTCAATGATGTATTTTTGAATACATTTGATAAGTTATACAAGATTCCACAAATGAAGCCACATCTCAATACATTTTCTTCCACCAATACCATTCCTTCAATTTAACAAAAGTAGCCCAAATTCCTCTATGTCCCGCCTATAGACTATCATGAAATTCCTTGAGTAGTTTTTGTTGATCTTCTTTGATACCTACTACTCATTGTGGCATTTCAATATTTGATTTTGGCCTCTTCTATAGAAATCCTTCTTGTAATATAAACTTGTATGCATTTTTTCTAATTTATTTAAATTTTTCAATTGACCAATCAATATGCTTGGTTAATGTGCTCAAATAATGTCCAATATCCAATAACTTTCTTTCATAATTTTCTTTATGAAATGGCTTATCTTCTTTGTTTAATTATAAAATTGAATAAAAATTTGTACCCACATTATTAATATCTTCAATCATCTCATCTTCTCCATCATATTTTGCTCAAGATAGCATATCTGCTACTAGATTGTCCTTTCTCGCAACATGTTAAAACTCCACATTTAATGATTTGATATAAATAATCTCTCTTAGCATTGCAATATCCGGTATCGTTGTGAAGGAAAGAGCCTTTTTCAAGAAATCGTTGAGATGTTAGCTGTCTATGAAGTGAAAAAAAAAATATATATATATTGCTGATATTTCAATTTATATCCTTGTGATTTCTTTCAAAATATCTTGTTTATCAACCCCTTTTTTCCCTTAATGATTCTTTGGTCAAATTCTTTTAATGCCTTGATGATTCCTTCAAAGATTTTTTATAAATTTCCAACTCAAATTCCCTATAAATTTTCAAATCAGACTCCCTTTGTACCTTGAAATTTCCTCGTAGATTTCCAATTCAAATTCCTTTTTGACCTTGAAATTCTCTCACAGATTTTTTATAAATTTCCAACTGAGATTCCTTGTAAATTTCCATACAGATTTTTTCAAAGATTCTTTTGGAGCAAAATAAATCCCATTCAAGATCCAAACAAAAGATGAGAGAAGAAAAGTGTTTATTTTCAACCTTAAAAGGGATTAAATAGGCATCTTTAGTTAATATCTAAATAATATCTGATATATGCTAATACTAGCCTGATATTTGCCTGATATCTGATTGATACTCGGATCTCAAATATCCTATAATCCTAAGATTCTTTGATTAATATCCTGATATCCTAAGATTTCCTATTTGATATCTTAGAATCTTGAGATTTTCTATTTGATACCATGGAATCTTAAAATTCTTTATTTGATATCTTAGAATCCTGAGATTTCCTATTTGATACCTTCAAATCCTGAGATTTTTTATTTGATATCCTAGAATCTTGAGATTCTTTTTTCATATCCTAAAATCCTAAGATTTCCTATTTGTATTGTAATTTTTGAACTAGTTTTAATTTATCTCTGTTCACATTATAATTTTGGAACTAACTCTAAATTATCTTTATTCACACTATACTTTTAGAATTAGTTCTAATTTATTCCTATTCACATTACAATTTTAGAATTAGTTCTAAATTAATACTGTTTATATTATAATTTTTATACATACTTATTTGATTTTGATGCACTTGCCGCAAGTGCATCACGACATCCACTTCCTCCAAACGTACGCATCTTCCAATATGCGCCACCCTATTCCTCTTTATTTTCATTTGCTTCTGATTTTCCTTCTTTCCAATTTTTCACTAATAGCAATTTTTGATCTAATTTCTAAGCTTTTAATTCTTGGATATCTTTAGTATAAATTTGTCCATCTCTTTTCTTGAATAGTTTAATCCATTTTTTAGCAATTCTAGACCTCAATAGTATCCCATCTAGTTCTCTTAAAGAATAGATCATATTATCAAATACCTCAATTATCACATATGGTCCAAATCATTTTTTGAAAAACTTCTTTAAAGCACTATGTTGAAAATCTAATGTATTATCAAATACAAGCATCCAATCACTAGTTTGAATAGGATTTGGTCTCAACTTGTGTGTTTTGTGAAACCTAATCTTATTTTGTAACCTTGCATTCTTCAATTTCTCAATAGTTTTTTGTTGATCCTTAGGTAACCTCTCCAATTGCTTGATTTAAAGCTCTAATAACCTTTTCCTGTCAATATTATCTTCCCAAGCCAAGAAAATCCAATTAGGCACATTCTCTTCAATTGGCATCATAGGTTTCTGTCCTATCATCAACTCTATTAGCATATAGCTTGTAACAGAACTATGTGTAGTCATATCTGTCCATAAGACAAACGGCAATAATTTAGTCCAAAGTTTAGCTTTACCTCTACATACCTTGATAAAAGCCTGAATAATTGGAGGATGTCCTCTCTCAATTTTTCCATTAACTTCTAGATTGTAAACTGTAATCAGCTTCAATTAGACTTCGTACCTTTTAAAAAACTCATAAGCTCGTGCTGCATCTAATTCACCCCTGTTTGCCCTCATTCTTTCAATGTTCCGATAACGGCACATTATATCTTCCAAAACAAACCTACAGACTTATTCTCTAGATTTACTTCTTAAAGCTCTTCTCTCTATATAATTTGATGATTCTTCACGTGCCAAAACTAAATACTTTATATCCCATATGCCAATTGGCATAACAACTAAGTCTTACATCCATTGAAAGTGTATATTAGATGGATAAGTAGGGCACAAACCATCTGTGTGTCTAATCTTTGATTACAATTGACACTCTATATATGAATTTACAAATTCTTCCATATCTTTATATATACCTTTTTACTAATACCTTTCTTTAATTTTGATGAAGGTAGCTTATACTTGTAATTAATCTTTGCAGCTGAAAATTTTTGAGAGCGGTGTCCGGGGTAGAGAGAATCTGCCTCAAGAAAGCGCTGGGCTTCTTGCTGCCACTAATTACTCAAGCAAGATTCAAGTATAATAAAAACCCCCAATTTTATATAAAAGAGATCTCCATAGGGCTATTACACCCAATACATAAGCCTAATTTCCTCAAACCACTCAAAACATAACAAAATACTCTAAACCCTCATTCTCCCGTAGGAAGGGAATTTTTCCCGAACTTCAATAACCCATATCTTTTAATCCAACCGTCCAAAACTACTCCAAATTTACATGAAGTACTGATATATTCTTCACAACTACTACCACAAATTTCAACCGTTGATTCATTATCAATCTTTAGATATCGCCAAAACCCTAGCAGTAGCTTTAAACCCTTGTTTACAAACACCCGTGTACTAAATTCTTCATATCTCACAATCTAAAAGTCCAAATGCTATGAAAGTTTGATGTATAGCTTCTTAGCACAATAATACACCTTCTTGGAAATTTTGAGACAAAAATTCGTCCAAAAACTTAAGATATGGCAAACCCCATCACCATCAACAAAACGGTCTACTTACTGCCTTGGAATTGGATGCGCTGTCTTCAACTCTTCATATCTCCTTCGTCTAAACTCAAAACTTAAGAATTCCTTCGTAACAGACGTAGATCTTGAAATCACCTTTCCAACCGCACCGTCCGATCTCCAAAAGCCTCCGTATAACTCCGCAAAATCCCAAAAGAGTGACAGTATGTATGAAATCCACTCTTTAACTTTGAACAAGTATAACTTCTTCACCCTAACTCCAAATCGCCTAAAATTTCCTCTCAAACTATACCCAAAACCCTAAACTTTACAACCCTGCCTCTGAAATTGCGAATCCCCTTTTTGAAGTCGCCGAAAACCCTTGTTAAGGTCGCGGGCAGCCTCCTCAAAGCCCATTGGGCATGGTATTCGACCAATAGGGATGAAGTTCCCTATTCCTTGCCTTCATCCGACCATGGCTTGATTTCATCCCTCCCAATTAGCCTCTTACTAGCTTCATCCTTAAGTCCCCACCTTCTCTCAAGGCTTCATACTAAACATTTAGATCTTATAATTTTTAAATACCATAACTAAATAGGTAAAATAAAATAAAATAAAGTTTCTTCTATCAACCATTTTTAATTTAACTTACTAACCATTCTAACACACATCTAGATTCATAAATATATAAGGCATTTTGAGTGGATTTTACATACTGTAAGCAATTACAGTACGACAGCGGAATGCTACTAGATGTACTTGACCATCATCACTAATTTGAAAGAATATAGATTCTAATGCAAAATTTGACGCATCCATTTCTAGAATGAATGGTTTTGTTGGATTTGCATGGACAAGTATAGAAGCAGAAGTGAAAGATTTTTTTAGCTTCTTAAATGCTTCTTCACCCTTATCATTCCAAATAAATTTGTCCTTACCTATGAATTGCGTTAATAGAACTGCAATCTTGGAATAATCTTTGATGAAGATTTTGTAGAAATTTACAAATCCCAAAAAATATTGTACATCTCTAATTGATGACGGTTGTTTTTACTCCATAACAGCTTGTATCTTCTTTGGATCCATGGAAATCCTATTTTTTGAAGCAATATATCCCAAAAATTTGACTAATGGTTGGTGGAAAGAGCATTTCTCCAATTTGGCATACAATCTACTTTCTCGTAGTTTCTCTAATACCTTCCATATATGATATTCATGTTTTTCATTCTTAGAAAAGATCGAGATACTGTCTAAGTAGATAATTACAAAGTCATCTAAGTATTCTTGTAAGATATCATTCATCATATGCTAGAAGAATGCAGGTGCATTTGTAAGTCCAAAAGACAAAACATTGTACTCAAAATGTCTATACCTTGTGTAGAATGTTGTCTTCCATTGATCTCTTTCTTTAATCCTGACTAGGTTGTAGGCGTCTTTTAAATCAATCTTTGTAAAAATCTTTGCTTGTCCTAATTGTTCCAATAATCTTAAGATTAATGGTAATAGATAGCAATTTTTTATAGTTACCTTGTTCAAACCTTGATAATCAACATACATATGTAAGGAATCATACTTCTTTTTCACAAATAATATAGGAGCTCCAGCAGGTGATTTTGAATGTCGAATAAAATTCTTATTTAGATTTTCATCAATATATTCTCGCAAGGCTATAAGCTTTATTTGTGACAAATTGTAAATTGAACCAAATGGAGGTTGAGTTCCATCTTGTAATTCAATTGCACAATCATAAGGACAATTTTTGAATAATATGTCTACTTTTTTTTTTTTCAAATACATCTTCTAGGTCGCGATATTGACTAGAAATTTCCTACTTCAGTTGCTCCATTGGATCTTTTATTGGAATAGCATACAATGCGAATGCATCTATTTTTTTTTGCTGCTTGCATAAATGATTTAGCTTTAAATAATAGAGTAGTATCTTGTTTCTTCTTTTGATGTGTGGATCTTGAAAAAATCTTCCATGTACTCCAATCAATATCAAGATTATGTAGCTCAAACCAAGGAAGTTCAATGACAACAGGATTTGTCGGACATCTAATGATGTTGAAAACAATTTGTGATACTTGATCTCCTAGTATCACTTCCAACAGGTGGATTTCTTTGACAACATCTCCTGATGCAAGGTTTTTTCCATCAATGATTTCAATGGGTGTAGGATGGGTCTTCTTTACAAGTAGTAGATTGTGCTTGGTTGCAAAATCTTTATCCATAAAGCATGCTAAGGCTCTAGTATGTAAAAGGACTTTAGCAAAAATTTCTTGTTTCAAGGTTCTTATATATACATGAAGTAAAAAACAAGATATTGGATTCGGAGGTAAAAAGAGATCTTTTTCTAATACTTTAGATTTGGGAGTATCCAACCACAAGGTCCCTACTATGACTGGACATCTTTGTTTTTTGATCTTTCTAATTCAGATATTATACCTCGTGCTTTAAATTCTCTAGACTTATTTGGACAATTTGCACCATTATTGGAAAAAAATTCTCTGATTGGATATTCCACAATATAGGCATAAATTCTTTTATCGATGTCTAGTCTTTTCTACTAATGTTAATGGCTTGAATTGAATTGCATCAATCTGCATAGGTTCAAGATATGTTAATGGCTTTTCTAATACTCTTGAAGATGTAGCAGTCGTACCTTGATAGGTATTGTTGAAAATTAATCGTCTTTCTTGTCGTAATTCAAATAGGTGATTGTCACAAGTAATAGCTTGAGCTATGAGTTCCTCTAAGCTTTCAACTCTTGGCATTGTGATCAATAACTTCTTTATATCATCCTTTAGGCCATAATAAAATTGAATCATAAAAGCCTTATCATTCCAATCAAGGTCATTAGTAAGTTATTAAAATTTTGCGGCATAAATTGCAGCTGAACGTTGTCCTTGTCATAGATTTTTGATCTTCCTCTTTGCCGCCCTCTCTCAATCACTAACTCCAAATGCAGTAGTAAATCTTTCCATAAAAGTTTCTAAATTGTATAGGATCAGAGAATTTTTTTCGAATAATGGTGCAAACCATGATCAAGCACTTCTTGATAAAAGGGTGCCCACAAAAGCAACTTGAGGGAATCCATCTGAATAACAAGAAGGATATAGTCGTAAGTAAAGTCGCACTTGTTGTACAAATCCTCAAAAGTTGGATCTTATTCCATCAAACTTATTAGGCATACTAGCTTTTGGCTCTTTTATGACAATCCTTGGAACTTCTAAAGAAGTTGTGTGCATAGCTTGTCTATTGCTTGTCTCTGTTAATTGAATAATCTCTTATTGTAAGTTATTAATCTCTCGCTTATTTTCTTTAGATACTTGTTCTATTTGCAATTTTTTTTTTGGGTTGTAAAAGAATGCCATTTCTTTTTATATCGTATCTAATAAGGCTTCAAGATCTACAAGTGTTGCCACTCTATTCTCTGTTTGTGAGGATGCACCTTCATTAACCTGATCTATTTCCATCTTAAAAAAAAAAAAATCGATAAGCCGTTAGTATTTTCTATACTAAAAAGAATACTATTAGACAGTTAGTTTAAAAGAGGATAATCCGCAACTTCTAAAATATAGTGATATAATTGAAGAAAGGGATAATCCACTCTTTTTTAAAAAAAATCAACTACAACAAGTAAGCATATCAATCTAGAAGGGGATAGTCCGCACTCCTCTAGAATGCAATAGTATCTTGAAGAGGAATAATCTACTCTCTATTAAGAGATCTAAGCTCTGATATGATTATGTAAGTCAATCTTACCAAACTGCCAAGGATGTAAGGTAGCAGATTAGCCAAGAATCAAAGAGAAGAAATCAGAACCAGAATAACTTCAAAAACAAAGAACTGGATGGACAAGAACAAGAACTAGATCAAAAATAAGAAACTAGATTAATATCAAGAACAAAGCAACACTTTGGATTGCTCTAAGATTTGTGTTGGCAAGACTAAGATACTCCTCAATTTTGCCTCTTATTTATACTATGAGACCTTATGTCCTATTGGACCTTCTAAGAGTATCTTAGAATATTTTAGAGGCTTGAGGAAGATTTTGGAAGACTCTAAAAAGTCTACAGGAGGTCTTGGAAGATTGAAGAAGATTCTAGAGGGTCCTAAGAATATCTTAGAGTATTTTAGAAGTTTGAGGAATATTTTGGAAGACTCTAAAAAGTACACAAGAGATCTTGGAAGGTTGAAGAGGATTCTAGAAGATTCTAAAAGATTCTAAAAAGCCATAGAAGGTTTTAGAAGACTACAAAAAGTTCTAATAATGGCTTAAAGTATGTTTGTGACAATCTATATCTATTTGTGAAAGTCCAATCTCTAATACAAAATCTAAAGCATTGATTCCCATATAGAATTTTTTATAAAGTTTAGATGTATTAAGATTGGAACTATGATAAATGTCATTTTAAGGTCTTGGAATACTTTCTATGCTTAAGGCTTCTATTCCAACTTATCTTGGTATATCAATCATATAAGAGGAGTGATAACTTTAGAATAATTTTTAATAAAGATTTGATAGAAGTTAATAAATCTCAAAAACCATTGTACGTCTTTCATAGTCTTTGGAATGGCCCATTATATAACTGCCTCTATCTTCTTAGGATCCATCATCAAACCCTTAGGAGATATGATGCATTCCAAAAATTCTAACCTAGGCTAATGAAATACATATTTTTCTAGCTTGGCATACAAACTTGTGTTGCGCAATTTTTATAATACCAAATTTACATACTCCTTGTATTCTTCCAAATTTTTTGAGTAGATTAAGATATCATCAAAATAGATCACTACAAATTTATCTAGATGCTCTTAAAAGATGTCATTTATTAAATGCTAAAAGATAGTGGATATATTTGTTAATCCGAAAGATATGAAATTATATTCAAAATATCCATACCTTGTCTAAAATATGGTCTTCCAATTGTCTCCTTCCTTGATATGTACCAAGTTGTATGCTCCACAAAGATCTATGTTGATATAGATCTTGGCTTAGCTGAGTTGTTCCAAAAGTCCTGAAATTAACGGAAGTGGATAATAATTCTTTATTGTTATCTTATTCAATTTCCGATAATCAATGTACATATGTAAAGAATCATTTTTTTTCTTCACAAAGAATATAGATGCACCTATTGGAGACTTTAAATGCTTAATGAAGTTCTTTGCAAGGTTTTCATAAATATAATCCTTCAACATTAAAAGCTTGTTTTGAAAAAGATTATATATTAGACCAAAAAGTGGTTGCATTTGTATATATGGTCAGTACTTTAGTAGCATATCAATATTTGTTTTTGAAAAATATCCTAAAATTTGCTATACTACTCTGAAATGCTTGCTGATGAAATTATATCTTCTTTAGTTGGAATAACATAAATAATAAATAATATATCTTCTTTGACTGATCTTATAAAAGCTTTTATTCCAACAAATAAAGGTTTATCAATTCATAAATTTTTTTAAAATTTTCTTGTAGAAATTTCTATAGAAAATATTATTCTTTGTAATTTACAATCTATAGATGGATTATATTTTTCTAACCAAAAAAATTCAAGAATAACAGAATTTGAAGGAATCCTAATAACATTGAATACAATTTGGCTACTATGATCTTTAAACAACACTTCTATAGATATGGTTTCATAGGTGATATTATTAGAGAATAAAGATTGTCCATCTATTACCTCTACATGAACAAGTTTGGATTTCTGTACTATAGAAATTTTGTGAAGCTTAGCAAACGTCTTATCTAAAAAACAAGCGGATGCCCTTGAATTCAACAAGGTGATTATTTAAAGTTTCTAAGGGCTAAAATACAAAGGAATTATAAAACAATGAGCAAGTTGAACAAAAAGAGAAGAACTTGAATAGTCTTATAATATTGAATTGTCCAACCATTGTCATATTGTAACACGTTTATGTAATAAAAAATATAAATAAGAATGATTTTTATTTAATATTCAATTATTTTGATTCAATAGAAACTCAAGATACTTAAAAAAAGCTTTATGAAAGCTTCTTAGATTATTTTCTTATTTTAATAGCTAATAGATAAAAGTTAGTTATTAAATTTTTCTTCTAGGTTATAAATATTCTTTCATTATTTTTAAAAAGGCATAAGTTAATAAAAATAGAATAGAAGAGATAAATAATTAATATGATTGATACTAAAATAAAGTTGAGAGTAGGGTCAAGCTTAAAAATCCTTAGAATAAATTGGATTGATATCAAAGGGTCAACCATGTATGAGACAAGGTCGAAATCAGACCTCTAGCCACAAAAATAGCCACCAAGGGCAAGATATAGGATCATTCAAAGATCAGCAACTAGAATTAGAGAGCTAGCTTTAAGTTCTTTTTAAAGACATTAGGCTTATTTCTATAGGATTTGGAAAGACTTAGCAATTTCTATCTAAAATTAGGATCTATATTGAAAATTAAGTTTTTATGCAATAAAATTAGTATCAATATTTTCAGCTATTGTATGCAATTAAAGTGATGTCTACAATTGAAAATTTGAAAGTATATAGATAATTGATTGTACTAAGATTGAATAAAATTTTATAACAATCTAATAGAGCAATCAAAATTTATGTGATCTATAATACAAAGAGGTACCAAAAATTGGCAATGTAGGGTTGTTTAGGATTTCTATTATATCTAAAGATCTATTAATTGAATCAAAGTAAAATTTGGCACAATATTAGAAGACTTCAAGAACAAGCTATATTTCAATTTTTAACTAAAGTTAATAGTTGGAGAAGGAGAAATTGCTACTGGGATATCTGTATTGAATTCCAAGTTAGCAGCCAAGTGACATTAGTGCAGTTTTTGATTAATTTTTGACAATCTATAAGTTGGATTGGATTGAAACTTTTTAAGCATATAAAAGACTTATATTTATATTTTTGTGCAAAATTTCATACTAAGTTGAGGATCAAATTAAGAGTTATAGCTTACTAAAGTTCATTAACTAAGGTTAGGACTTGTAAAGAGAAATCTAAGTTGCTTGTTTGTGACAAGTAATAAAGAAATTGGAATTGATATGTGGATGAAGTTATCGAAAAGAGTGTTTTTAAATATTTTGTATTGATTTAATTACTCTCATATTGATATTCAAATTATATTCTTCTTATATAGACGAAACTTGTTGAGGGTTCTTAAGTACTTGTGAACTGCAAATTCATCCTCCACAGCCAAGTACTTGGTGCATTTCAAAATAGGATAATACATAATACAACACCATATAGTCCTTACTATAGCTAAACATCTTTATTTTCCTAAATGATTGTACTCCTAGTTTTAATAATGTATCAATTTTATTTCTACAAATAATTGTCAACCTTATGGCCTTCTTTGCCACAATACAAGAATAGACCTTCTTCTATCCAACTTTTCTTATCTTATAGACTAAGAGGTTTAAAATATATTGCACCAAGTTGCATACCTTCTACTTTTAAATGTGAATTCAAAAAGCTTATTGATGTAGTAGGAGTATATTGGATTATATGTTATCTTGCTGAAGCCTATAAACATTGATTTTGATGACATTGAAATAATCAATTATCATATTTTATGGCTTGGCTAATGGCTTTATTAAGCAATTGTGGATCCAAAAGCAAGAATAATAAATCCTTTACATCATCTCTTAATCTCCAATAGAATTGACTTATTAAGGCTTCTTTATTCCAATTGATGTCATATGCTAATTGCCTAAAATCGCATGCGTAGAGTGATACAAAGTATATCTTTTGATGCAATATTCACATCTTAATTGTTGTCCAATGAGCCTTGTTATGTTTTCTAAATACTTCAATAAATGCTTCCATAAAAATTTTAAAGTTGCTCAAAATTTGTGATAACTTTTCAAACAAGGAAGTAAATCATGATAATATTTTTATCGTAAGTAAGGTACCATCCAATCTAATCCGTGATTCTACTGTTGCATAAGTATTAGGTTGTAGGACCATTATTAATTGAATTTGGTTCATAAATCCTTAGAACTTTAAATACATACCATCATATTTCTCTGAAAGATTAACTCAAGGCTCCTTACATTGCTGAATAGGTGGATTTTTTTGGCATAGCATAAGTAGTATTGCATTCTTGAATGCAAAAATTAGAAGTGGATGTAGTCTAGATTATAGTACTCCAGATCTTGCGTTATTATAAAATTTTATAACAATCCTTTCAATCTTTGTTGTTCTAATAAATAAATTAATAAACGCATTTATAATAACATCTAACTTGAACTTAGAAGATTTGGTCATATTAATGTTTTGACTTCCAGCCATTCTAAAAGAAATAAAAAATGAATCTATAAGAAGACAATATCAATTTAGAAGAGAATAATTTGCAACTTCTAAAATGCTTTAAGACCTTAAAAGAGACGAATAATCTATTCTTTCACAAGAAGGATAAAGTTTTAATATTATGATAAAAAAAATATCAATTTAGATGAAGATAATCTGTAACTTCTAAAGTATTGGTATATCTTTGAACAGAGGGATAATTCTATTATTGAAGATGACATCAATTTCAACAAACTATCAAAGATGTGAGAATACAAAACAAGAGACTTAAATTGGAATAAGATTTCAAGAAGAAATCAACAAGAATTTAATTAACCGGATGAATAAACAAACAATATCAAGAAAGGTGAGCTAAAACTCTAAGAGATGCTCTGTCAAGACTGAAGAATTCTTCAGCCTTGATTTCCATATATATCCCTATTTAGAATGCTTTTTGAGCAACTTCTATCAAACTAAGAAGCTTCTCGAGCAGCTTCTATCAACTAGAAAGCTTCTTGAGCTCCTTCCACTAACTATGAAGCTTCTTGAGCTACTTTCATCAACTAAAAAGCTTCTCAATTGACTTTCACTAATTCAAAAACCTTTAGATTATTCTAAAAGGTTTTATGAACCTCCAAAGTGTATGTTCCTAATAAATAGAACCTATTGCCTAAGAACAAAAAATAAAATATATAGTTCCATTGATATAGCATATTTTTAACTTTCTATATATACACAAAGATTACTAAAGGGATGAGCTCTTCTTAGAACTTATCACTAGAAAAAAGAATGCTGTTAGGGATATACACTTTGGAAATTTATGGAATCTTTTAAAATATTTTAGAGATTTTTTAGTTAATAGAAGTCACTTGAAAAGCTTCCTAGTTAGTGAAAGTAGCCCAAGAAGCTTTGTAGTTAGTAGAAAAAACTCAAGAAGCTTCCGAGGTGGTAGAAAGAACTTGAGAAGCTTCCAAGTTGATAGAAGCTGCTTTAGAAGCTTCTTAGTTTGATGGAAGCCACTCAAGAAGCATCCTACTCAAGGATATATATTAGAATTAAGGTTGAAGAATTCTTTAATTTCAACAATGCATTTCTTGGAGTTCTCTCTCATCTTTTTTAGTGTTGTTCATGTACTCATTTAAATAATTTAAGTTCTTATTAATTTCTTCTTAAATTTTTTTTTAATTTAAGTCTCTTGTATTATATTTTTGTATCCTTGACAAAGAAGGCATTTTGGGATTTTAAAGCAATAATATTTTTTTACTGATTTTGAGAGCTTTAACATTCTTTCTCTTAAATTTTTTTAATATGTTTCTTCTTTAGATATGCCTTTAAGTGAAAGTGAAGGCTTGAGGATCATTGAAAAGTTTAGAAGAAAGAAATTCTATTATTGAAAAAAAATATTAAATTTCTATTGGCTTCTTTAGACCTTTGGAATAATGTAGATAAAAGTGAAGACCTTTCAAGCATAGATGTGGATATTGAAGAATAGAAGGATTTTAAACAATATGAAAAGAAGGCTTTTGGTATGATTACTACTAATTTGAATGAAGCCAATATCTCTCACACTACTTCTTGCAATAAACTAGTAAAAGCATAGAAGATTTTTTGTAATATTTATAAGACCAAAAACCTTTTCAACATTCTATGGACAAGAAAGAAGTTCATAATAGTAAAGATGGAAGAAGGTGATGATCTTATAATTCATGTCAAGAATATAAAGGCTTTGACAACTCAATTTGTAATTACTGATAAGCCTTTAGATGATGGCAACATTATCATGACCTTACTTATAAGCCTACTTTAGTCCTACAATTACCTAATTATAATATTGGAATCCATCAAGTTCAAAAAACTCACATTGGATTATATTATGGTGTTATATTGTGGTTTGGCTATCATGTAAAAATTACATATATATATATATATATATATATATATATATATATAATTTATTATGTAATTAAACAAGAGTTATATTAGTAGATTTTAATTGATTACAAAATATAGTTAGATTACTATTTTTGAAGGAATTAATTTAAAAATAATACTATTAAAGATTATACATCATTTTTTTTTTTTTGATTGTAACTTTTGAGGTTGATTTTATATTGATAATAATTTGTATATATTTTGAATCATCTTTATTAAATATTAATAATTTTTAAAACTTTATTTTATTTCTTTTATTTGATATTTTAAGATATATATTATTTAAATCTTATTAACAAAAGAATTAAAAAGGAATTTTTAGTATCAAAAAGAATAGTTAGACCATTCATGTGGATGAATAGAGATGGATGATAGAAATCTCCATTCCTATTAGCTAAAGGTCATGTCCAATGGACTTCAAGGAGGTTGTCTGAGGCCTTATTAGGAATTAGGATGTTTTTTTTTAAGAGCATTTGAATATCAAATATTAAGATCAGGATGTTTAGATTTTTTTTTATGGTTTTGGTACAAAAATTGAGTGATTTGGATTGTTTATGAAAGAGATATAGGCATTCAAAGTCAAGGTGTTGATTTTATATCTATTGTCATTCTATTGGGTATAAATCATTTGTACAAAAAGCATTAAAAAGATTTGTGATTGGGATTGGAGAGAGTACTTTCTTGGCTACACTTCACATATATGGCTTGTACAATGGATAGGATTTTTTCTATTTTACAATACATAGTTATAGGGTTAAGAATAGCCAATAAATTGATGAATGGACAGTTCAGAAGGCAGAATGGATGAGGTAGTTAGAAAAAGTAATTATCATCGGTTGTATAGCAGTTAATATTGTCAGGATAAATATAAATTAATTGGATATAGAGGAGTCAGGGCCACATTGTGATAGTCCTGAGCCAAAATAAGTTTGATGCTATTTCTTGTTTTTATTTTCTTTTATTAAGCTGTAGTAAAGAATCTAGATTACATTTCAATTGATTGAACTATGTCAATTATGGAATATAGTAATAAAATAAAAAATTCAATTCAATATATATGGATGAGTAAGAAATTATAATTGATTGATGCTTGAGTTCAGTGTGGCAAATTAGCAGCCAAAGATTAGATATGTCAATGCAGTTTGATTGTGAGTGAGAATGTTATATCGTATTGACCATGAGAGTTGAGCGGTGAAAGAAAATATTGGAAAGATGATTTGTTTTGAAAGAAGTTTTTGGTGAAAAGTTATTTCCAGTGATTGGAAAGTGAAGCGGGTGTAATTAGTCTATTGAGATAGTGTAACATTGCCGATTGTTGTTATGAGATTGGAGGAAGACAACAAATTACAGTAGGAGAATTTGTAGAAGATTAGGTCAGAAAGTTTATTCTTAGTTGTGGAATAGCCAAACCGATAAAGTGGATGGCATTATTATAAAGTGTTTATGTGTACATTGGACTCTGATGTTTGGAAGCGGTTAATTGTGTAACCCTAGCAGTGTATCTCACACGTTTAGTCTTTCTTTGTGTTTGAATCCCCGTTTACAGGTTTACTCTAGGCAGTATTAGTAGAACAAGTAAAATGAAAAACCACATGGCTCAATGAATTCTAAGCTAGAGTAAAGGAGATATTAGAAGTTGAAGTCAACACTTGCAATTTAAGGACAATAAGTGACTTGCTTAATTAGTGGTTGTGTTTTGAGCTATATCTCAAATAATTTAATAAGATTTTGACTCAAAATTTTTAAGAATATATATTTTCATATTACAAAGCTATATATAAAAATTTTATAGCATTAAAGTTTTGTATTTTTGAGATATAAAGAAAATAGTGTTTAGATATTATAAATTAGGATTTTAAATATCTATTAGGATTTTTGAGATATTAGATAATTAAAAGCAAATCTAGGATTGATTTTTCTTGTGATAAAGCTTAAGGATATAAGCTGCACTTTGAAAAAAAATTACAAAAATTAAACTATTTGATCAAAAGTTAATAGATCCTAAAATTCAAGAAAAAAAACTATCCTTTGCAGGTGAATAAGGTATTGAAGGGTTTAGTTATAATTTGAGTATTTTGTATAAATTAAAAGGATTTTTGAGAATTAAGACTTTATAAAGGTGGAAAGATAGATATATGGAGCTATGATTATATTTTTGATATAAAAATAAGTTTATAAAAAGAGATTATGGATTTTTTTAGAAGTTATTAAGAATCTAACTTATTAAAAATTAATTAGTTATAATTTGGCATTGAAAGGGGTGCTAAGGATTTTTTAGATATCATAAAAAAACTTTATGTATAAATCTATTTAAATATAAGAAGATTTTATTAATATAAATTTTTTTACTTAATATTATTATATTCATTTAATCTTTTATTTAAAAATAAATAATTTATCAAAACCTAGCCAATAAGTTATAATTATATTTTTTGCAATTAAATATCTAATTTATTTGTAGATTAAAAATCATGCCATATGAGAATGGGAATAATTGTTTCATTGAAATCAATATCAACAACTTGTGAATAGCCTTTAACAACCAATCTTGCCTTATATCTTACAATACTATTCATTGCATCTCTCTTAATTCTAGATACCCATTTACAACCAATTGAAGATCAATTTGATAGAAGTTTAGTCAATTCTCATGTTTTATTATTTATAAATGATTGATATTCTTCTTTTATAGCCTTTTCTTACTTCATAGCATCTATAGATTTCATTGCATGACACAAACTCAATGGATCAGTAAAAAATAAAACATTGGCATATTCTTCACATACTTGAAGAAAGATATGATTCTTCTACCATTCACCAAGTGGTTTCCATTTTTCATAATTCATTACAAGAAAATCTACCTTATTACACTCTATAGTCTCTTCCAAGCTTTTTTTTTCTTAAAGCTTATCTTTATTCAGTCAAAGATTGATACTTCTCATCATCATTGTTTTTGACATCTTCATTTCTTTTGTTGCTAGTCTTAAGAATAATAGATGCTTCTTTTTCCATCTTCTTTGGTTTTTCATCTTGATTCATATTTCTACCATCTTCATTATCTTCACCTTCTTCTTTTTTTGATAAATTTGAAGATATATTTATAAATACACCATTACTTCCACTTGGACATATTTCTAAGTGCTCACAAGTATTCTTATGCTTCAAAAATTCAACATTACAACTTTTGATGATCTTCTTGGTATTCAAATATATTAGCCTATATACCTTGTTACTTTCATAATATCCAAGAAATATATATTTTATACCTTTTGTATTAAATTTGGACCTCATACAATCTGGTACTTTTGTATAAGAAATGCATCTAAAAGTCCTTATGTGTAAAACATAAAGTTTCTTTCCACTCCAAGCTTCTTGTGGAATTATTGATGTGAGTGTATTTATAAGACATTCATGTCATGTATATACTGCATTTATCATGGCTTCCATCCAAAACTCATATCTAAGGTGTTGAGCATGAAATATATTCTTTACCATTTTTACAATGGTTCAATTTATTCTTTCAACAATACTATTTTATTGTGGAATGTAAGAAATATAAGTTTATTTTGTAATACCATAAATCTTTGAAAAATCATAAAAATTCTTTGGCAAATATTCACCTCTATTGTTTATATGCAACACCTTGATCTTATATTCACATTGCTTTTTTACAAGTGCCTTAAATTTATTAAATCTTAAAAAATATTTATTCTTGGCTTTAAAGATGAAAATCCATACTTTTTTTAAAAAATTATTAATAAATATAAAATACCTTCTTCCTCCTATTGATGGCATTCTCATAGGTTCACAAATATTTAAATGCACAATCTCTAATAACTTGCTTGTACATATTGCAATTCTATTTAAAAATAAAACACTTTATTGTTTGCCTTAAATGAATCTTTTACAAGCAAGAAGCATGGAATTGTTGCTTGATTGACCAAGATCTAAGTCACTTACTATAGATTAGAGCACTTTTATGCTCATGGCATTCAAATGACTAAGGTGTAAATATCAAATGTAAAATTTATTTTAATCTTGTGAAAATTCAACAAATGTTGCCACTTTAACTTTATTAACATTTTTACAATTAATGAAGTAGAGGTTTCCATCTCTAAAGTCCTTAACAATATTATCTCCATTCAATGTCTTTATAGAATAGCTATTCATATTAAACTACATCTATAACCATGTGAAACAAGTTTGATCCTTGAAAGAAGATTTTTTGCCATCTTAGATATATGTTGTCATGTAGTATAATCTTTTTTCTAGGAATATATTAGGTACCTAATTGTGGAAAATTTATCTGCAATTTATCGGAAAGATTGTATTAAGTACTTTGTCCTTAATAGAAAGCACAAATAATACAACAATATTATAAAAGAAAAATTATATTGGTAAAACCCCTCTTGTATTCAAGTAGGTTTATACATAACGTCCTTTTATGGCATATAGAAGATCCTTAATATCCTTTTTTTTATAAATTCACAACTAACCAATTGATAATAAATTAGATTGCTAATAACTTTCAAGAAAAATCCACAATCTCCTTCCAAAATTCCATCTTTACATCAAAGTTTTATTATAACTTTTTATATTTATTTTTCTACTTCTATAAAGTCTTGGCTCCTAAAGAACCTCTTAAGCTTATATAAAAGGCTCAAATTGCAACAAAATCCTTCAATAGTTTATTCATCTGCAAAGATTTATTTCTTTCCAAACTTTAGAGTTCAATAATTCTTGATTTAGTTATTTAGTTTCTATAAAATTTTCTTCAAAGTATAGGTAATATTCTTAAACTTTACCACAATAAAAAAATCAACCATAGATATATTTTTGATTGTCCAATATCTTAAAAATCCTAGCAAGTGCTTAAAATCCTAATTCAAAGATATTTGAGTACTATGTTCTTCACATCTCACAAATCCAAAATTCTAATGCCACAAAACTTTTGCATGTAATCTTTTGACATGTATACTCTTGAAAATTTTGAATTAAAAACTAGATTATAAGTACTAATTTCAACTTTCAATATCTCATTTTTTTTAGCTTGGAGTTCATAGAATTGCATACAAAAAGTGTAGCCAAGAAAGTGTTCTTTCTAATTCCAGTTGCTAATTTTCTATTACTTTCTGTACGCACAAGTTATGCCTAAAAGAATAACAGTAGGTATAATTTTAATACCTTGACTTTGATTGCCTATATCTTCTTCATAGAAAGTCCAAATCACACAAATTTTATATTAGAATCATAGCCAAAAATTCAAACTTAATAATGAAATAAATTCTCAGATTTTTTTTTATATTTTTATATTGGTTGGAATAGCTATTTTTGTCTTGTCTTGAAAAAAAGCCAAATCATCACTATAATACCCAATAGAATGACAATAGATATAACATCAACATCTTGACTTTGAACGCCTATATCTCTTTCATAAACAATCCAAATCACTCAATTTTTGTACCAAAACCATAAAAAAAAATCTAAGCATCCTGATCTTAACATTTGATATTCAATTGTTCTTAAAAAAAAACATCCTAATTCCTAATAAGGCCTCAGACAACCTCCTTGAAGTCCATTGGACATGACCTTTAGCTAATAGGAATGGAGATTTCTATCATCCATCTCTATTCATCCACATGAATGGTCTAACTATTCTTTTTGATACTAAAAATTCCTTTCTAATTCTTTTGTTAATAAGATTTAAATAATATATATCTTAAAATATCAAATAAAAGAAATAAAATAAAAATTTAAAAATTATTAATATTTAATAAAAATGATTTAAAATATGTAAAAATTATTATCAATATAAAATCAACCTCAAAAGTTACAATAAAAAAAAATGATGTATAATCTTTAATAGTAGCCTTTTTAAACAAATTCCTTCCAAAATAGTAATCTAACTATATTTTATAATCAATTAAAATCCACTAATATAACTCTTATTTAGTTGTATAATAAATTATATATTAAATATATATGTATGTTATTTTTACATAGTAGCCAAACCACAATACAACACCATGGCCAAATTCACCACCATTAAAACCATTATGATAATTGGAATAATAATAGACTTAGAAATTTATCAAATAGATGTGAAAATAGTTATTTTGAATGGAAAGTTAGAAGAAGATATGTATATGGATTAATTTCAAAGATTTATTTAAGAAGGCAAACAATACTTTGTTTGTAAGTTGAAGAAATTCTTATATGGCCTCAAGCAATCACCAATGGCATGGTACCAATATATTGACATATTCATTATGAATGAAAGATTTATATGGAGTAAAGCAGATTATTCTATATATGTGATAAAATCAAAAGAGTTCTTATTGATTGTCATCCTTTATGTTGATGATTTGATTATATTAATCAATACTTTAAAGATGATAGATTGATTAAAGGCAAAGTTAAAAAAAATATATAAAATGAGTGATTTGAAAGAATTTCACTATTATTTGAAAATGGAGTTTGTAAGAGATGATTGTAATAAGACCATTATAATGAGCCAAAGCAAATATATTAAAAAAGTATTGGAACAATCCAACATGGAATAGTACAAGCTTATTGGAACAAATTTGGAAGCCAATTTAAAGTTGATGAAGCTCATAGATGAGGAATTTATTGAAATTGAAGAACAAATATAAATTATTTTATATAAAACAATAATAGGCCCATTTGCATATGTAATGGTTGATATAAGAATAAATCTTATATATATAGTGAGTCTTGTAAATCAACACATGTCAAAGGCTAGACCAATCCATTGGACAACCATCAAGAGAATCATGAGGTATTTAAAAGATACTTTGAATTTCAAATTCTATCTTAGAGATGATAACATTATTTTGTATAGTTATTATGATACAAAATTGGCTAGATATGCAAATGATAGAAGATCATCAATGAGCTATGTGTTCTTTGTTAGAATGGGAGAAATCTCATAGAATTGCAAGAAACAATCAACAATTGCAAGGTCTACAATGAAGGCGGAATATATGCCAACAAGCTATGGTGTAGTGGAGGCAATTTGATTAAGATTAGTTTTTGAGGACATTGAACTTTTGCAATTGGAAGCAATTACAATCAAGTGTAATAATCAATGATGCTTTTTTTTTTCAAAGAATTCAAAGCATCATTCAAGAACCAAACACATTGACATTCAATATTACTTTATAAGAAAGAAGATTGAAATGAGAATGATTGATATGAAGTATTATACAAAAAAAGATATGCTTGCTGATTTGCTCACAAAAGTATTAATTAAGGATATGCATCACATGTTGATAAAAGTATTAGATTTAAATTTTTTTGATCAATAGCAAAGTAGGAGTGTTAAAAAAAATAATAATAAAAATAAAATAAATTATTATATAAAAGATATTATCTTAAGTAAATTATTAATGGTCAAAAGGTTGGCTCTTGAGATATAGAAGGGCCATCCTATAGATGAGTCATAAAGTCAAGGGCCATCCTATAGATGAGCCACAAAGTCAAGGGCCATGCTATAGATGAGCCATGAGGTCAAAGGCCAAGAGACTATATTAAAAATATAAAGAATATTTAAAGATTAAGTAAAATACTAAAAATATATTAAAGAATATTCTTATAATAGATAAAATATTAAAAGATAAACTTGGTATATCTTTTGATGAATATAAAAGTGAAAGGATGGAAGTTGTCCATTAAAGCAACAACCACCACATATAAGTAAAAGGTGTTAGAAGTGAGAGTCATCTTATTCCGCACTTTTTTTTGTATGCAATTCTTGTTTATGCTAAATGTTGGAACTTCTAATATTTTTTTTTAATAATTAAATCAAGAAAAAATGAATATAAAATCATTTTTTATTATATAACTAAGAGCCTTGATTATAAGTCTATCATTGATTTTTGACAAGTAATATAATACAAATGATTATTAAGTCAAAGACCTTGATAAAAAAATTAAAGATATTAAGTTAATATTAGCCTTTAAAAAATACAAATTAGTGCCTAATATACATCATAAAGAAATCAAATTTTTAAATATATACATTATTGAACTAAATAGTATAATAAAATCAAATAAATCACATCATGAAATCAAATCATATAATATATATTAAATAGGAATTAGATTAGATAAATCTATCTTTTGCTTATTTTTTAATTTAAATGATCTAATTACCTCTATGAAAATGAATACAAATGTAGAATCATATAAGATAAATATCTATAATATATACCTAATTTAAGTAAAATATAGGTGGTATAGTCTATATCATAATAAAATAAAATATATAAATTTATTTAAAATAAATAATTTTAAAAATAGATATTTTTATTTTAAAAAAATTAATAATTAAATTTTATAATTAATTTTTTAAAAATTTATTTTTAATCAATCTATAAAAAATCTATAATTTTAGAAGAATATATTTTAAATAATATCTTATTATTATTAAAAAATAATAAAATATAATAAAATTTATATACTATAAAAAAATTTAATTTTAAAAAAAATTATTTATATTTTTGAAAAATTAGATTTTGATAAGAGAACCACTTTTTTTTTGAAAGATAAATCTAACACTCATAGGATAAGATAAAGAAGGATGTTCAAATCCTAGCCAAGTTAGACATACTTTATGTAAGCAAAGACAACTCCTCAAAAGAAAATACACAAATATACTGCATTTGAGATGACATTGTATTCTTATATCACCTCTTAATTAAATTTATAAATAATCTCCAGCACGCCTTTCAAATAAAGTCTAAATTTTATTATAAATCTTTTTATATAGAAATTAAGAGAATTTATTAGATTCTAAAAATATTATTATAATACCAAAGAATTGTAACAATTTAGATTTATAATAGAAGCAAGGTGTACACATAAAAGAACTTATTTTTTTCTATAAAAATATCTATAAGATAATAGAATCTAAGAGATTTTTATTTTAAAATAATCTAATTTGAAAATTGGCACCAAGAAGGCTAAGGACTAAAGAAAAGATTTAGATATAAATTTAAAAAGAATAATGCACAATAAAAAATTTTAAGACAAGAAAAATATCTAAGACTATAGATCACAAAATTTAAATACAATAAGATTAGAAGCATAAGAGATTAAGTACAATTAGAAATATTTTGCAAAGAATTTAATTTAGCTTATATATTAAAAAATATATATCTATAGAGCCATAAATAGCTTCTAATTCTATATTAAATAATATCTCTAACAAAGTTATACAAATGAATGAATATCTTTTTGATTAAGCCTTTGTTTAAATATAAACTATTTGATGCTATCAAAAAATAGATCTATAAAAAGAATCTTACCTTTAATGGTATTGGAGTAGGATATTTTAACAAAGTTTAGAATAATATTGGAAAAGATTATCTAA
This sequence comes from Physcomitrellopsis africana, assembly GCA_036785485.1. NCBI lineage: Eukaryota > Viridiplantae > Streptophyta > Bryopsida > Funariales > Funariaceae > Physcomitrellopsis > Physcomitrellopsis africana. The sequence goes on from JAWRVF010000147.1 coordinate 305,206, forward strand.
ATATGATTAATCAATCTATTAGTATTAAAAAATCTTCCATGATATTATTACATTAAAAAAAAATCTTCTTTAAAATAGTAGAGATCAAATATTTTTTGGAATTTAGTATCCTATAATTCTTTTCAACACCTTATATAAAACATATACAAATATTTTATAAAAAAATACTACAACCAATCTAAATCAAGTTTATCTATTAATATTTACTTAAGAAGATTGCATCCAAATAATAAGTTTTTCAAAAAGTGAGGTTGAACAAATAATTAGCTAATACATCAATAACTAGATCCTAATTATAAAATAAAAAATAAAAAAAATAAAAAAAATAAAAAAAAACTTGTATTTTTAATATGGTAGCAATATTACATCACTTTAGCATTATGTTTAGTCTTGATATTAATTAAATCCAATTAATGTCTTATTGATAATATAAGTGTCAACCAAAACCACATTGGGCTAAATAATCTGGTTGGACTTTAATAAAAGAAAACAAAATTAATAAATCTTAAGGTATATTTCTGAACTTTCTCTTCAATTAGCTAATATTAATAAAAAAATTATTGATCAGATTAGTTGCAAACTTGATTATTATTTTAATGTACTAAATATAACTAAAAAAATTAATATAACAAACAATGTCATTTTATCCTCAATGTAGATTTTTATTTTAATATGAATAAGATTCCTAAATACCATATGTTAAATTAAATAAATGATTTAGAATTTCTGATGGAGTAATATGCATTCTCTAATTTGCTTTCAAGTTTCTTAGAAGATATGTTGTAAGTACAAGAATGAAGAGAATCTATAACTATTATATTTAAAAGAAGTAATAACAATTGTATTAACTAAATAGACATTAACAACCTTCAATAAAGATATTTAAAAATATCAAAATTTATACAGTAAATGATTATAAAAGCCACACCAATTGTTTTTAATAAATGGTGGCTAAATTTAATATAAATTCTTAATATATAATATAAGTGAATCCTCAAATCTAAAAATTAGAACATCAATGCAAGAATATGGACTAAAATAATATCTTTAAAGTCCAAACTACCTCAATTATATTTTAACATGTAAAATAACTTTACAATTGAATATAAAAAAAAATCTATTAATTAAAATTAATATAATATTTTAATTAATATAATTAAAAATAAAATATTTATTTAATACACATACTTAAGAATTTCTTATAAAAGAATAATAAAACCAATATAAACTTGATATAAAACATGTACCCTTTTATAGCCATTGTCAATACTTATTTTCAAATCAATGACCTAAAATTCTTTATGATGGTATAAATTTCTAAACCAAAAGATTAAATAGGTCTATATCCTACAAAATCGACTATCATTTTAATTATATTTTATTAAATTGAATATCATTTTATTAAAAGTCTTTAAAGATAAATATTTTTTTATTTAAAAATAATAGAATTTAAATAATCTAAGTAAGATCACAATTTCAAATCTCATATCAGAATTAAAAAAACTTTAGAAGCATTGAGCATAAATAATCTTGTGTAACATATGCCTATATTACTTAAGTAAAATAGAAAAAAATAGAAGTAGGCAAAAATATGTTAGATTAATAATATCTTTCTTACAAAACTTCAAAAAAGTTTTATAGATGTAGATTAAATCTTTAGACCTAAAGATATGCCACATGGCTATTGAAACTTCTTCTACAAGTTTTTTACTTTTAAGAAGTTTCATTGGAAGCAACTTACAACTTGATACTTGGGCCATAAGCCTTGTGGTCCTTAAGATGCTTCTAGAAGATCTTTTTAGTAGCTAATATATATAAAGGCAAAATTGAAGCCATTTTTAATCTTATCAATACTTTTCTTGTATTTTAGTTTTAATTTAAGGCTATTTGATTCTTTGTATTTGGTAATAATCATTTTTGTTCTTTTCTATCTTATATCTAACTCATATTTGCTTACTTTTCCTCTTTTTAATAATACATAAAAATATTGACTTTTTAAAAATAATTATAGATTCATATATTTGATATTGTATATGTACCTATATGTATCATATCTTTGATATGTACATATATGCAAAATTAACCTTTGATCCTTTGACCTACAAGTAGCAAAAAATAGAAAATAACTATTAACCTATACAACCAAATTAGAATAAAAACTCTTGCAATCAATTCATAATTAATTGAATCTAGTTCAAAATAAATAAATAAATCATTTATATTTAAACTATACATTCTTATAAAAAGATGTTTAATCTTTTTTTTTATTTAAAAAAAGAAGCTATATTGAGATGGCTCATATGGTACAAAAAAATATTTGTTAGTGTTTTAAAAAAAACTATAAATTCCTGAATTTTCTAATATTGTAAGATGTAATTTTTACAAATCCCAATAACAATCATGCATAGATTTTAGAAATTTCCTAAGCAAAGTGCACATGGAAATAAGTCACATTACTTCTCAATAAGTTGAATACCAACTCTAAAAAAACAAAAATCTTCAAAACCATTTTTTTGGCAACAAGCTATTTTTATTGACCAAAATTAAAACTTTTAAAAATATTACTTATGCTCTACTTTGTAGCATTTGTATGCTCTACTTTGTAGCATTTGCTTATGGACTATCTAGATCCAAAAGAATATTTAAAAGGATATATTTGAAGTGACAAACACATGGGACAACAAATGTGGACTAAATTACAAGATTACATGTGCATAGTTTTGAAACAATTCATAATAAAAATTATAAAAAGCCCAGATCAAACCCAAGCTATACTCACTAAATGTGATCGATCCTGGATCATTAACTGTTCAAAACATTGTAAAATTCAGAACATTTGATAAACAGAAACTGTCAGAAGACATGGTTCTTAGGGGAGGGAAACGTGTGAAGATGTCGAGGGATGCTTCTTAAGCTGGAGCTGGGAGAGGGAGAGAGGGGAGAGGGAAGGAGCCTCTTCATGAAGCTGGTCCTTGCTTGCTTGCATGCTTGCATCACGTGCCACATAAACAATAGGCCTGACAATGAACAATATAGCAAATTCCGTTTCCATTCATTTCATTACAATCCAGCTGCCGATCGTGCAACTTTAGACGGACGCAGCGCCGATGCTGAACCGCAGACACCAGCATGACGCCACAGATTCCCTTGGGCTGCAAGAATGCGTCCCATTGGGCTAGACGTGCGATGTGCAGGCTCCGAGGTGGCGGAACGCTGCAATGCAAGCCCACTCTCACCCGTGTCCTGTATTCCTCGCCGTCATTCTACACTGTATTCGCACCGCTGTAGCGGAAGGCTTGTCTAGTGGTTGACTTTGCTTCGCTAAAGGTGTTTCACAAGTCAATCTCCTCTCCTGTGCATAAATAGTGATGGACCTCCTCGCCACCCTCACTCTCCCTCGCCATCGTCGTCCCCGTCCCTAGTCCAGCATTCTGGCTGATCGGTGTGTCAAGGTGGTTGAGTTTGAGTCCTTTCAGGTTGAGATCGCTAGCTGTGTCTCCTCCCCCAGATCTTCTCCGATGTCTCCGATGTTGTTGTCTCCGTTTCTGGTGCTGGTGACGGTGCTTCTAGTCCACGGCCCTGCGCCCGTTGCTAGCAAACCTCAGTGCGGATCGAAGATTGTGAAAGCAGGCTACTGGCCACATTGGGCAACCGATACGTCAAATCTCAACTTTGAGTTTCAAACGCATGTATTCTTTGCATTTGCACAGATTGACCCGGTAACGTACGAGGTCGTTCCGCCCCCGCCTTCTGATGGTGTGTCAATATTCCCAAAGTTCACAAAGATAGCTCGAAAATCTAACAAGTGCGTCAAAACCCTGCTCTCCATTGGTGGGGGAGGTTCTACGTCACCATTTTCGGCTATGGCGAGCTCAGCTGCTAACCGCAAGGCATTTATTCAGAGCAGTATTCAGCTAGCTCTTAACAATGGTTTCGACGGTCTTGACCTGGACTGGGAGTTTCCAGATACCCAAGTGGACATGGACAACCTGGCCATTCTTCTGCAGGAGTGGCGGGCCGAAGCGAAGAAAAAGCTACTTCTCACAGGTCTGGAACGATTGCAATATTTATAATCAGCATGCCTAATTTTTTTTTGCAAACCTAGATTCAGCGAATTCGAACGATGCCATTTGCTTACCAGTACCCTCCCGATTATTGCAGCTGCTGTGTACTTCCAAAACATTCTCTATTTCTGGCAACCAGCGGACCAACAACGCCGGTATCCAATCGCGTCCATCAACAAGAACCTGGACTGGATAAATGTGATGTGTTTCGATTACCGCGGCTCCTGGGAGTCTAGCACAGGTGAGCACACGGCTCTGTATGACCCCAGTCTCCCAGTCGTCAGCACAGACAACGCTATCACCAACTGGATCACAGCAGGTCTATATCCCCACAAATTGGTGATGGGTTTGGCCTTCTACGGAAAGCAATGGACGCTGCAGAGCCTGTCTGACACGTTCATTGGAGCGCCCACTCAGACAGACATTAGTACAAAGTACACCCCCGTGTGGAGCGAAATTGTTGTGTATCTACAGAATGCCGGGTGGACGACTGCACTGGATGCTACAACGGTATCCATGTACAGCTACAACACCCAGTCGCTTCAGTGGATAGGGTATGATAATGAGGCCACTATCAAAAAGAAGGCGGAATACGCCATCAAAACCAAAAAGCTGAAGGGGGTGTTCGTTTGGAGTCTCAACCAAGATGACTCCAAATGGTCTCTTGCTCGAGCAGGTACCTCTCAACCTTCGCTTTAGTGTATCGTGCAAAAAGTGTGAGGTCTCTCAATGCTGCATCACCATTACTTGTTCCGATACTTTGTAGGTGTTTCGCTTGGCCTTAATTCTCTCTTGCGATGTGTTAGGATAATTAAAGTGTTTGTGTTTGTACAGTGGCATCTGTTTAAATACGACCTTCGGTCCGTGGATGAGCTGCACCAAGCCGCCGTGGCAAATTGATCCTGCATTTAACGCAATCAGCATTACTAGAATTCATCAGAAACATCGCAATATCATAGTGCTCTCACTTCGAGCATTACTGTTCCTTAGTGGGTGCACTTTAGGATCGCTTGGCATCAAGCACGTTTTCAGGTAGGAGACATTGATCGGAGTCTCCAGCTTAGCCTCTTCACTTGGAAGTTGGAACTGTAGAGTTGCCGCAGCTTGATGCCATGATCTGGTATTCCTACTTGGGAACGATTAAATACAGGTACTAAATCTATTAAGATTAATCCTCAGCGTCTACTCACTGCTTGTCTTCTTCTTCTGCACCATGCACTCTCGTTGCACTGGAGCATGAGTCGCTTCTTCTGTCTCATGAACCTTCACAGATGTCAGTGCAGTGCAAGATTATTCTTACCAAACTGTGCTCACCATCCTTAGGTGACACGTTGCATGATCTCAAAGCAAATTAGGTGCTGTTGAGGCTTAGATGACACTCTGAGTGGCATTTGTATTCATCTGTCTGGGAGGACCATGCAAGGGCGATAGTTTCTGCATTGTGTTGTTTTGTGATGGCCACTCCTCACTTATTTCATGCTACTGTGGCTGTGTGTATTGTACAATTGTATCCTACAAGTTAAGAATTTATACTATACGGAACAGTGGATGGATGCATAGCTTGATAGTATATATGAGTTGAGTGTTAGATATTGCAAGAGATTGCAACCATACAATTGTTGTAAGTAGACTTATAGTGTTAAAATAGTAAGTTTAATAAAATTATTTGTTTACTAATATTTTATGATATTTTTAAAGGACCTTTTTTTTAGAGACATCATGTGCAATTCATCTTGTAACAACCTTGTTTAAGAAATTCTACCTTTTAATTCTTTTATTTAATAGAAATAAATTGAACCAAAAAGAATACATAAAAGTTTCAATCATAATTTGGTATTTGATTGGTATTTCAACTATTGATTTGAATTTATACGTATTATACTTTAAGTATTGATGATATTTAAAATAATACATAAAAAATAATCAAAATACTATTATTTATAAGATTCTTGTAGGAAAAAAACTAATAATTTTTTTAAAAATCTTAGATAATAACAAGAATAAAATATTTCTTACATAGACGTATTAAATTTTATTTTCTTTTTTTTGTTAATTTTGGTGATTGAATCATTTTACAAATTAATAAAAATATAGATTTATATAATTTTTAGACTCTTAGAAATCATTTTTTAATTCTATATATATATATATATATATATATATATATAAGAGAATGTAATAAATATAAATAATTTCTATATCAAATCATAAGTATATATATTTTTCTTTAATTTAAGATTAAACAAAAATTCTATTTTCTTGTCTAACTCTCTAAAAACTTATTAAATTTGTGCAAAAAATAAAGAGCCTTATTCCACAACTTAGTACTATATTCTAAAAATTTGCTATCAAAGGATTTTATTAAAATAACATCAAATCTAATCTTTAGGAGCAACTTCTTTATGAAACTTTGGTATCTCATATATATATATATATATATATATATATTTAAATTTTTTGTTATCTTCTTCTATTAGTTTTTAATCTATTTTTATCTATTTTAAAAATATTTTTCTAATATTTAAATACTTAAATACTAAGACCTATTTAATTAATTATAATCTTTTCTAATAATGTTTCAAAACATCTTAAAGAATTCAATACCAACTCTATTAAGACTTGGACCTTAATCTTTGTCCAATGTTTAAATGGCATCTTTAAGTTCTTATAGAATTAAGATTTATTTCAAAGAGTCTTATCTATTCTTATTAAGTTTTTAATATTATTTATTTTATTATTTTAAAAAAATTTCACATTATTGATTAAGAGGTAATAATTTAATAGACTTAAATGGCCCTTTGGACCATCCTAGGCTATTTATTCTATAATAGAATTTGCTTTATTATAATATAATGATTTATCTTCAAGTTTTAATCATATTCCAATCCCTTCTTAATATCTATCAAATATTATTACAAAGAGAGGATTATGAATCTTTTCATACAAGGTTTTTTTTTACGAATTTTATTAGAATTATAAATATTAATAATTCTTATATTTTTCATAGATATTTTATCTATTATAATCTATGGAGCCATATTGCTAATTAAAGATACAACCAATAAAACTAAATATTTAATAGAAGGACTTATTAAGATACATATCCTTCTTTTGTATGTGTCACGGACATACACATAGTTACCTATATAATTAAGTAGAACTAGGTAAAAGTAGGTAAAAGTAGGTTAATTCTATAATATCTTCTAGAGAAACTTCCTGGAAGCTTCATAGACGCTGCTTTGACCGTATAGGTGTCCATAGTTGATTTCTTGGTTAGAAACTTGGTCAACAAGTTAACCATGTGCCACACATGTTAATAGCTTGTTCTTCAAGCTAACTACGTGGCGCACATATAAAAAACTTGCCTTGCAAGCGAAGGCAAGTGGCCTTCAAAGTCAACACATATTGGAGGTCCTATAGAACATCGCCACGTAGCTTCTAGTTAGATAGTATATATAGAGACAAGAGTGAAGCCTTCTTCACTCTTGTCAACTCCTTTCTTGCTTCTAATCTAGTTTCAAGAGTCTCTAGTTGTCTTGTCTTTTGACAATAGCCATTCCAGTTTCTATTGAATACATATTTTCTTATTTCTATTTTATAAGAGAAGTCTCACTTGTCCATTTGATTTCATCGAGTTCTTGTCCTTGACAGTTTGACAAGAGTGAAGATTTATTGTTCTTGTTTTGTGTTAGAAGTGAGTGGATTACTCCACTTCTATTCTTTGTATTTGAAGGTTGCGGACTACCCACCTTTGAATTGACTCTATTTGCTTTCTAACCTTGATTTTTTCCTAAAAGAGAGTGGATCACCCCTCTTTGTGGAAGATTTTTGTTTGATATTAGAGGTTGCGGATTACCCTCTTCTAATCCAAATTATAGATTTGCAAAGTTGTCTAAGATGGAAGGAAAAATCATGGATGCTACACTTACCGGAAGCGAGAATAGATTTGCAACTATTGCAGATCTTCAGGAGCTTGTCAACACTCTTAGAGTGGAAATTTCACGAATCACCAATGGTAATCATGGAAGCGCTATTCCAACACCTATGGAGGAAGTCCAGAGCTTATGCCAAGAAGTTGTACAACTGAGAGAAGCAAGTAGATCAGCCTCCCAACCGAATCCAAGAAATCTTGCTTCTTTAAGCGTTAAAGAGGCAAAGATTAGTATGCCCGAGAAATTTGATGGAACAAGATCAAAATTTCAAGGATTTTTGCAACAAGTCAAGCTTTATTTAAGGTTACATTCTTTCCAATATCTTGATGGATTTACCCAAGTTGGATTCATAGGTGCACTTCTATGTGGAAGTGCCCTTTCTTGGTTTGCACCTTTGATGGAAAAAGATTCAAGACTTCTTTACAATCTGAATTCATTCCTTGAAGTGTTTACGGCTACATTTGGAGAAAGCGATCGAGAGAGAGTAGCAAAGACCAAGCTTTTATCTTTACGACAAGGATCACGGTCAGTTACAACATATGCTGCTAAATTTCAAAATCTTGCTTGCGATATAGAGTGGAATGACAAAGCCCTTATCAACCAATTTCATTATAGATTGAAGGATAACGTCAAAGATTTGTTACTAACAATGCCAAAAGCTAAATCTTTGGAGCAATTTGTTGCTCAAGTGATTACATGTGACAATCGATTATTTGAAAGGCGCCAGGAACATAAATTCAGTTGGAGAGGAATAAGTCAATTGATGATAGCAACTCCTAAGTTTTCAAAAACTTACTTGGCTAAACTAGAATCAATAAAAATTGATGTACTATGCTTTAAATCTCTCACTGAGCAGGAAAAGACTCAACGTTGTCAAGAGGATTTGTGCTTATATTGTAGAGAATCTAAACACACTGCTCAATATTGTCCAAAGAAGCAACGCAATCACAAAATGAGAAGTATGGCTGCTAGAGAAGACATTGTGTCAGAAAATGAATTTTTTCAGCTACAATAGGGACTGTGCAGCTGGAATCATGTGCAACACCTTGTAAAGGTCCTATTCTCTCCTCAGACCCCTCACCTTGTTTTACAATAGAAGTATCATTAGGACCTAAAAATCACAAAGTCTTTGCTTTATTAGATTCAGGAGCCTCAGCCTGTTTCATAGACGAAGACTTTGTCAAAAAACAAGAAATAGTTTTAATCAAGAAAGCTAAACCTGTGCACGTAGAAGTCATAGATGGTCGTTTGTTATCTTCTGGAGATGTCACCCATGAGACTGTTCCTTTAGATGTAGCAATTAAAGGACATACTAGTGTAGTAATATTTAATGTGATTAGATCCCCTTCAAATCCGATTATTTTAGGATTATCATGGTTAGAAAAGTATAATCCTCAAATAGATTGGATTTCTCGTAACCTCGACTTTTCTTGTAGTTCAACCCAAGAATCCAGTAGTCAAGTAGAAATACATAAGTCTAGTATATCCAAATCCTTACTAATAGGTGCGAAAGCTTTTATACATGCGGCAAAAGAAGGACCATCTTTTGTTATATATGCCACACCTATTTCGGATACTGAGAAGACTACAAGTAATATTCCTAACCAGTATCAAGATTTTCAAGATGTTTTTGAAAAGAAAAACGCAGATATTCTTCCACAGCATCGACCTTATGATTGCTCAATCGACCTTCAAGCAGGAGCTCAACCACCATTTGGACCAATCTATAGTTTATCGCAGAACGAGCTGACTGCATTGAAGGAATATATTGACGAGAACTTGGCTAAGAACTTCATACGCCATTCGAAATCTCCAGCAGGAGCTCCTATCTTATTTGTAAAGAAAAAAGACGGATCCTTACGGATGTGCGTAGATTATCGAGGGCTTAATAAGATTACCATCAAGAACAGGTATCCTTTACCTCTGATTTCAGGACTTCTTGATCAACTCAGCCAAGCAAAGATCTATACAAAAATAGATCTACGAGGAGCATATAATTTGGTCCGCATCAAAGAAGGTGACGAATGGAAGACTGCATTTCGAACTAGGTATGGACATTTTGAATATAATGTCATGCCGTTTGGACTCACAAATGCACCAACTGCTTTTCAACATCTTATGAATGACGTTTTTCGTGAATTTCTTGATGATTTTGTTGTCTGCTATTTAGACGACATTCTAATCTACTCTAAGAACGCAGAAGAACATGAATTTCATGTTTGTCGTGTGTTACAAAAACTTAGAGATATAGGATTATACGCCAAGATGGAAAAGTGTGTATTTCACACTACTCAAGTTGACTTCCTAGGATACATCATTTCTAATAACGGCTTAATGATGGATCTTAAGAAAGTTCAGACAATTATGGACTGGAAAATTCCAAGGACAGTAAGAGATGTACAGTGTTTTTTGGGATTTGCCAATTATTATCGGATCTTCATTAAGAACTTTTCTCAAGTTGCAGCTCCATTGACACGCTTAATTTGTAAAGAAAAACTTGAGTGGAGCAAGGAAGCAAAAGCATCATTTGAAGCTTTGAAGACAACTTTTACTTCTGCACCAATCTTGTATCGCGTTGACTTTTCTAAAGCATTCTTTATGGAAATAGATGCATCAGATTTTGCATTGGGTGCCGTATTGTCACAAATGGGAACAGATGACAAACTTCATCCAATAGCTTTTCATTCAAGAAAGTTTTCAGCAGCCAAGATAAATTATGAGATCCACGACAAAGAACTTCTTGCAATCATGGACTCTTTTCAAGAATGGCGTCATTATCTAGAAGGCACCTCCCATCTAGTCACCGTATATATGGATCACAAGAATCTCGAGTATTTTATGTCAGCACATATTTTAAATTGTTGTCAAGCTCATTGGAATATGTCTTTGTTAAGATTCGAGTTCATTATCACGTATAGGCCAGGAAAACAACAAGGTTTGTCTGATGCCCTTTCTAGACATTCTTATCTTGCTCCAAAAGAAAGAGATGCAGCTTTTGATCAACAAAGAACGACCCTCTTGAAGCCAAAACAATTTTATCTTTGAGCAATCAAATCAACATTGACCATTGATTCAAATTTTCTCAAGAAAATCCAGTCAAGTATGTCCTCATGATATTAAGAACAATTCATCTAAGTCTCATGATACTTCTAAGTTCAAATTCAAGAACAATCTACTCTACTTAGAGGGACAATTGTATATCCCAGAAGGCAAAGCACGACTACGTGCTCTTGAAGCTCGTCACAATTTTCCCGCAGCAAGACATTTTGGATACAACAAGACTCTGAAACTAATATCAAGAGATTTTTGGTGGCCTCAAATGTGGAAGGTAGTTAAGGAGTTTGTACAATCATGCGATGTCTGTTCAAGTTCAAAAATCCCTCGTCATCGACCTTATGGACTTCTCCAACCACTGCCTATACTAGAACAACCATGGTCTTCTATCTCTATGGATTTTATCACAGATCTACCAATTTCAAGTTCATATGATTCCATATTCGTGATTGTAGATCGGTTCACCAAGATGGCACACTTTGTACCATGTACAAAATCTATCACAGGTGAAGAAACAGCTAAGCTCTTTCTTGACAACATCTATTGCCATCATGGATTGCCAAGGGATATTATATCAGATAGAGGAACGCAATTTGTATCTAAATTTTGGAGAATCCTCTTCAAGATATTGTAGATGGATATAAAACTATCTTCAGCCTTCCATCCTTAAACAGATGGTCAAACGGAACGAGTGAACCAAGTCTTTGAGCAATATTTGAGATGTACCATCAATTACCATCAAGACGATTGGACAACTCTTTTGCCATTGGCAGAGTTTGCTTATAATAATTCGGTACATTCTTCTACTCAACAAACACCTTTCTTTGCCAATTATGGTTATCACCCACGACTTGATATTTTTGACTTTTCAAAAGCTGATAATCCTGCGGCAAAAGATTTGGCAAATCAGTTGGCAGAGCTACATGCAACAATGAAGGTGCGATTAAAAGAAGCTCAGGAACGACAAAAGACCAATGCAGATGTCTATCGCAAGCAACAACCTCAATTCCATGTTGGTGATAAGGTATGGCTACTTCGTCGAAATATCAAGACTGTTTGTCCTTGTGATAAGTTAGACTATCGTAGGCTTGGACCATTCTCAATTTGTGAACAAGTCAATCCAGTCGCTTATCAATTAAAGCTACCGGAGTCTATGAAGATTCATCCTGTATTCCATGTGTCTCTACTTGAGCCATATAAGACAACAAATATATAAGGAAGAAAACAAATGCCATCGCCTCCTATAAAAGTGGATAACAATGAAGAATTTGAGATAGAAGAAGTCTTAGATTCGAGGCGGCGCCAAAACACGTTGGAATATCTTATTCATTGGCGTGGATACAATATTAGTGAGTGCACATGGGAACCAGCAAAGAATCTTGCAAATGCAGCAAGGAAGGTGGAGACCTTTCATCAACGACATCCATCAAAACCAAGATGAAGACCTCTCCTATAAAAGAAACAAGATCTAGGCAAGATAACATTCAACTTTCTAACCTTGTTTGTAACTTCTTTGTATTTGTGGCGCTGAGGAAATAGAGAACCAACAACCAGCGGATTCGACTCAAGAGCCTTCATTTGCTGATTTGCCGGATGAGACGTTACGATTGTTACAACCTTCAAGACGACGCAACTGAGATGAAGATCTTCAAGAACGACATGTTCTTCTTCGAATAGATGGCGAGATACAACGTGTTTGGTATTACGACCTTGGAAGAGACTCCCGATGTTTGGTGATTTTATTGGAGGTAGGAACATTTCCTGATGGTGTTCCAAACGTGTTATTCAAAGGAAGTTATGAAGGTCACAACAATGATCAAATAACAGGGTGGTCTTCCCACCTTGGAATGAGACATTATCGATGGCTGAGAGGACCTATTAATTACCTTCGAAGAGAACAAAGATCAGAGTATGTGGCAAATACAATCCGGCGCATCTTAGACTTCCTCAACATCTAACCACCGCTCCTCGTAGAACTTGTGCCTAAAAAGAGGGGTAATGTCAAAGACATACAAATAGCTACCTATATAATTAAGTAGAATTAGATAAAAGTAGGTAAAAGTAGATTAATTCTATAATATCTTCTAGAAAAACTTCTTGGAAGCTTCATAGACGCTGCTTTGATTGTATAAGTGTCCATAGTTGATTTCTTGGTTAGAAATTTGGTCAACAAGTTAACCATGTGCCACACATATTAATAGCTTGTTCTTTAAGCTAACTACGTGGCACACATGTAAAAAACTTGCCTTGCAAGCTAAGGCAAGTGGCCTTCAAAGTCAACACATATTAGAGGTCCTATAGAACATCGCCACGTAGCTTCTAGTTAGATAGTATATATAGAGACAAGAGTGAAGCCTTCTTCACTCTTGTCAACTCTTTTCTTGCTTCTAATCTAGTTTCAAGAGTTTCTAGTTGTCTTGTCTTTTGACAATAGCCATTCCAGTTTCTATTGAATACATATTTTCTTATTTCTATTTTATAAGAAAAGTCTCACTTGTCCATTTGATTTCATCGAGTTCTTGTCCTTGACAATATGCCCTATTCTTTGTATAATTGTATCTTAGTATAGTTTCTAATATATAACAATTTACTTCTTATCAAAAATAACAATCAAGATTTCTTATATTGGATCTATTAATCTTATATTCTTGTAATATAAAAATATCACATAGTGATTTTTAGAATTGAATATAATCTATAAACTAAGAAACTTTAGAAGGATTATTAAAATCTTATATATTATACAAAATAAATTTTACTTTTATAATTTAAAAAAATAATCAATATAGAATTTATAATCTAAGAGGCTTTTAATTGATAGCCTACTATCTTTTTGTAAATTTTCTTATTAAAAAAAGTATTAATATATCTAATTCTTATAAATATTCTATTCTTTATTGATCTTTTTTTTAATTAAGATCAAGGTGTTTAATCTCAAATTAGAGCTTGTCTCAACTTATCTAATCCATTATTTATTAAGCATGATAGTATCAAGGCTTCTACGGTCCTTGTTTTGATTTGCAATTGCCAATCCTTATATAATATAATATTGTAATGATACCTACAAATTAGGTATTATCTTATAGCTAAGATTATTTGCCTCAAGTGGCAAGGTTGGTTGTTATTATTTTATCTCCATCTATTTTTTTATATTTTTATATTTTAATATTTCCTATTTGACTCTAAGATGGTGGTGGATTTGGACTTGGATGCAGATTATCTATTATATTCAAACTCTTGAATAGAAAGAGACAATGTAATTTTGATTCTATTATTGTTTGAGCTCTCTTCTACATAGTAGATGGTTGGAGCTATCTTGAACTAGTGATTTGATTTTGGAGGTAACAAATAATAAGAGTGTAGTATTTTTGTAAAAAAATTATTAGTTAACTAATTATCTTTGAATTATTTTTAAATAGATAATTGGTAGAGTTTATAAAATGGATTACAATAGCATTGCTAATAGTAGATCTAGCTAAATGTCATAAGGTTCAAGAGATTGAATTGATTTAATTTATAGCCATTATTGAAGCATTGGAGTTTTTAAACATCTTTAGTCATGTAGTTAAATGTCTTATTTGTGAGAGATAATTGAATTGAATGTAATCAATGGATTATAATATAGAAATTATAATAAGTAATATTAAATGGTTTTTTTTATTGATATTATTATATGTTGATTTTATCCTATTAAATTTTTTTATTATATCTATCAATTGTGCCAAAATATCTATTAAAGAATTATCCAACAAAGATCATATTGCTTTTGGATTGTGAGGTAGATTGCATAATAATTTATGATGAATCATTATGCCTTCTTTTAATATAATTTGATTGAATTTATTGTAATGAATTGAATGTAGAGGCTAATATATTAATTGATAATATTATATATTAATTAGATTAAATACTACTAAAAACTCTTTATATTATATAATTTATTTATTAAACTTATATTATTCATATCATTATTAAAAATATCTATTCTATAATTGATATTATATGTGAATATTTGATTTTTGATACCATTGTTATATGTCTTTAATAACCAATATGCTAGAGTGGTGGTATATTTTGCAGTTCTTTTAACACTAAAATATATGTTATGATTTATCTATCATATATGATGGTTTGATGTGCTTGTAGTACCTATTAGATTTATTCTATTGTAGATGTCTTAATCATAGTATGTATCAAGGCTACGAATTGAAACAAATACATAAGTTAGTAAAAATTATGTCAAAAGAAAATGACAAAATAAAAATAAGAAAATATGTATTTTCAAGAAGAATCTAAAATGGCTATTGCCAAAGAGTAGAAAATACAAGAGACTCTTGAACTAGACTAGAAGCAAGAAAGAAGTTGATAAGAGTGAAGAAGGCTTCACTCTTATCTCTATATATATTATTTATTTAAAAACTACGTGGCAACATTCTATAGGATCTTCAATATGTGTCCAACTTACAAGACACATGTCAAACTTGCAAGATAAGTTTATTACATGTACGCCATGTACTTAGTTTGTTCCATACACTACTAATATATACGACACATGGCTAGCTTGTTGGCTAAGTTTCTAGCCTACCAATTACCTATAGATATGTATAAAGGTGAATCCGTATCTAAAAAGCTTCTAAGAAGCTTCTCTATAAGATATTATTAAATTTACCTACTTTTATTTACTTCTATCTATCCATATTAACTAGATGATTATTAGAATAAAACTTTTCTATGACATTACTTCCCTTTCTAGAAAGAAGTTCCATAAGGAGTGGTGATTACGTATTGAAGAAGTCCAAGATGAGCCAAATTATATTTGCTACATACTGTGATCTTTGCTCCCTTCAAAGATAGTTGATAGGTCTTCTCAGCCAAGAATAATGACCTATATTAGGACAAGAGAACCACCTTGTTATTTGATCATTGTTGAGGCCTTCAAAACTTCTTTCAAAAAAAACATTTGTAATCCCATTAAAAATAGTTCCTACCTCTAAAAGTATCACCAAACATGGGGAGTTTCTTCCAAAGTCGTGATATCAAATACGTTTTTATCTTGCCATCAGTTCAAAGAAGAACATGTAATTCTTAAGGATCTTAATTTCTATTCCATTGTCATGAAGTAAATACATCCATATATAAAAACCTTGCTTAACTTTCTTTTTTTTAAAATTTTATTAAGTTCTTCCTTTCTTCTTATCAATCTAAGTTTTTATATAGTTTTGAAAAAAAATTCTCACTTTTTTTTTTTTTTCTAAGAAAAAGAAATTTGGCTAAATTTTATTTTATTTTAAATCTTAACTTTAACTTTGATTTAACCTTGAAAACTTCTTTTATTCTTTTTATTTATTTTTTAATCTTAGATTTTAGTAGATTCAGGGTTATATTAGTAGATATAACGAATTTTGACTTTGAGATTGAATTTAGGATTTTATTAAAGATAAATAGACGTTTGGATATCAACAATTGGCTGCCATTAATAATACTGACTTGGAGGATTAGATTTGGTATTTTTATAACTTTAAACTATTAGTTGGTGACTTAGGCTTTAAAGACCTTGGTTGTGACTTCTTTAATGAGCTTAGAAGAAAAGAAGACGGAGTTTTTTGGCAAATCTAGGAAGGTATTTAAAGAGAGCTTCTTCTTGGCATGAGTTTAGGTGGTAGAAACATATGATTCAGAGCTTAAATGAGAGAATTATGCTTGTTTGAACTTAGGCTACTAATATGATATCTACTGTCACTTTTTTTGGATATATTAGGAGTTTTAAGATATTAGCAAGAAATCAAGAAGTTGGAATAGAAACTAGACTTCAAGCTATACATTTTACATCCAAGAATTGATAGAAATGAATTTAGATTGAGTGAGATATGGCTCATTAAAACAAGCAAACTAAACTAGGATTTTGAAGAAGTTAGATAAACAGAAGGGTTTGCTTTAAGCTAGAACTTGAGTTTCAAGATGAATTTGAAGCTCATTTTTTGTGTACATATTATTTATATTATAAAGAATCTATGTCTAAAATTTCATATCAATTAAAACTTTGATTAAGGAGAAATGGCAAATTTTATTCTCAGGCATCTAAGGTTTTGACTTTTAAAAGTGTCTGATAAGGATTTAATGATACCAGTTGATTGGCAACGAATTTGGAATAAAATTTTTGTATGATGATGATCAAAGATGTAAGTTTTATGCTCCCAAATTTTGAGCTTATTTGAATAGCTAGATCTCAAAATATGAATTTCCAAGTTTCTAGTTTAGATTTGATTTTCAAAAGTACCTATCAAGGATTTGGTGATATCAGTCGTTTGGCAATGAATTTAGAAAAAAAAATTTGTGTGATGATGATCAAAGATGTAAGTTTTATATTATCAAATTTTGAGCTTATTTGAATAGTTAGATCTCTAAATATGAATTTTCAAGTTTCCAATTTGGTTTTGGCTTTTAAAATCACTTATTAATATTTTGGTGATATTTTATGATTATTAATGAATTCATGGCTCAAAAATTTTGTGACAATGATCAAAAGTATGATATTTTTATTTCCAAATTTTGAGCTTAATTAAAGAATTATATCTAAAAATATAAAATTTTAAGTTTCTATTTTGGTTTTGACTTATAAAATTACTTGCAAATATTTTGATGATTTCTAGTGATTGATAATGAATTCATAGTTGAAAATTTATATAAAGATGATTAAAGAAGTGAATTTTGTATTTCCAAAGTTTGAACTTATTTAAACGGCTGGATCTGGATTTATAAATTTTTAAGCTTCTAGTTTGTTGATTTATTACACACATGGTTTTGTAACTACAAAAAGAGAAAATTAAGAAGGTTTGTGCATATTAGATCTAGCTTGATTGTAAAGAGGGACCTTGTGTCTATTCAAAGTGGACTTTTGCCACAACACCATTGTTGGGTAAAGAGAATTTGGCTTGGGAAAACGCTGGGTTCCTAGCTGCTACTAGAACTAGTAGGGAACATGAGAAGAAGCCGTGCAAGTATCTTCTATACTTGTTCAATAATAGAATATAATCTTTGTTTAAAAATAAAATATTAATCTTATATAAATACTTATATAAAAAATAGAATATAGTCCTTAGTATAATACTTATATAAATACTTGTATAAATATTATATATAATACTTATAAAATACTTTTATAAAAATAGAGTATAATCTTTGGTATAATACTTATATAAATACTTGTACAAATATTATGTATAATATTCATAAAATACTTATATAAATACTTGATGTAAATATAAGTATATATACTTATATAATAAGTTTAAACAAAGTATGTATATACTCAAGTATTCCTCAAATACTACCGCGTATGAGGAATACAAGTTATATAATAAGTTGAAATTAATTAAATCACTAAAAATTCATCCAAAGGTCAAATCAATTGTGCTTATAGCCTATAGAAAGCTAATAATTCATTGTAAAACATATCAAAATTTCACAAACAGATGTCTTACCGTTTAAAAGTTATGGCTAAATGAAATAAGCACTAAAATCTCCCAGCAAATACAAAGGTAGCAAAGCTCCTCTTCACTCTAGCCTTTGTTGTGATTGCTTTCCTTCTCCAAATTGGACATACAATAGTTTTTTAGAAAGCTCACTCCATCATCTAACTTGTCTTAAAATTTTGCATATATACCTCTCAAACTTCAGATTTTATAGTTAGTCAAATCTACTCCTCAAACCCTAGCATTAATTTGCCCTCTTGACACTTCATGGCTCATAAATCTTTCAAAGAAGCTCCAAATTCTTTGATTTTAAATTTTGTGAAAATATTACATAAGCTAATATAAGCACCTAAAATATCAAAAAGTTTGAAGAGACTCTCCGACTTAGGTGGTTGAACAAAGTCTCTGCCCCTCTTCGTCAGATGGCAGCAGACCCTTTTCTACTCTCAAGCTCACAACTTTCTCTCTCCAACTCCAAATGCTATAAAAAGTAGCTTGATAGAAAGCTAGCACAATTTTCCACAATCTCTACAAATTTTATTAAGAAAGACTTGAAATCAAACTTGCAGTGGCAGTTCAAAGTTTCTACCGTCACTTTTCGATAGCAGCAGACCTCACTCTATTAAAACAAGCATAACTTTTTGCTCACATTTCCAATACAAGCAAGTAAATAAGTTCTAGAATCCTCACAACTTAAAGAACACACAACTTAATTTTCATTTCAAATTATTCTATATCCTTGGAGCTATCTCTCTCTAAAGTTCACTGCTCAAAAATTGCCAAATCTTAGGTCCAGCAAGAGGAGTATTCTTCGCTTTTCTTCCACATCAGCCCATGCCACAAGCACATGGGCAGCCAAAATCCTATTGGATAGGCCCTATTCACCCCATACTCTTCTTTCTTACCCCTCATAAGGTCCATGCTACCTCAAAATCAACAAGAAAGGTAAAACAACCTTTACCTTTCGTCTAATTATAAAAGAATCTATTCTATGATATAAGTAAGGTAGGAACCAAAACAAATAGCCATCCTAATTTACTAATTAATTGGCTAAAATAAATCCTCTCTTTATAATATCTTCTAAAATAATTTCTAGCACTCACACATGTAATAACAATAAATATAAGATATATAATATTTTTATACACTACACGTAAATATAATATGACACCATCATCTTGAAGGTTGTGATAGTCGTAATGTCTCATTTGGTAAATCAGCAAACAATGGCTCTTAAGTTGAATTTGCGGGTTGTTGATTCTCCATCTCTTTTGGCATGAACAAATTCAAAAAAATAATAGATAGTGATATAAGATAGAATGAAACCTCTTTTGAACTTGCTTGGTTTCAAAGCAAGGATTTTCTTAACTCTTTATGATAATTTTGATACATGTCATCAATGAAACATATTGACTTTTGTTGATGTATTTGCTAGATTCTTAGATGGCTCCCATGTGTGTTCACTAATATCATATCTATGCTAATGTACAAGATATTCCAATCAATTTTAACGTTGTGTCAAATCCAAGACCTCTTTTATTTTAAATTCTTCATTGTTGTCCAAATTTATAGGAGGTTGTGGCATTTGTCTTCTTCTTTGTATATCCATTGTCTTGTATGGCTCAAAAAATGATACGTGGAATATAGAATAGATCTTCATAGATTTTGGTAGATATAATGAATAAGCAACTAAATTAATCTGTTCACAAATCAAAAATGGTCCAAGCCTATAATAATCTAGCTTGTCATAAGGACGATTAGTCTTAATATTACAATGAAATAACTGTACCTTATCGCCCATGTAGAATTGAGACTTTTTCTTTTAATAGACATCTGCATTGATCTTTTATCATTCTTGAGCTTCTTTTAATTGTGCCTTCATTATTTCATGTAGCTCTAATAACCAATTTGCCAAATCTTCTGCTGTAGGATTACAACTTTTAAAAAGTCAAAAATATCAAGTCATAGATAATAATCATAATTTGTAAAGAATAGAGTTTATTGAATAGACTAATATATCAAATTATTATAAGCAAACTCTATCAATGGTAAAAAGATTGTCCAATCAACTTGATGGTAGTTGATGGTATATCTCAAATATTGTTCCAAAACTTAATTTATCCATTCCATTTATCTATCAATTTGAGGATGGAAAGTTGAGGATAATTTTATATCCACTTTAATATTTTAAAAAGGATCCTTTAAAATCTTTATATAAATTACATTCTTCTATCTGATATAAATATTCTTTGGTATTCTATGATAATGATAGATATTATCAAGGAAGAATTTAGCTATTTTTTTACTTGTAGTAGATTTTGTATACAATATAAAATGTGCTATCTTGGTAAAACAATCTATAATCATGAATATAGAGTAATATGAACTTGACGTTAGAAGATCCGTGATAAAATCCATAGAGATAGAAGACCAAAGTTGTTTTTATATAAGTAATAGTTGGAGAAGTCCATAAGATCAGTGATGAGGAGTTTTTGACCTTAAACAAATGTCACACAATTGTACAAACTCTTTAACAGCCTTCTACATTTGAGGCCACCAAAAATCTCTTGATATTAATTCCAAAGTCTTATTGTATCCAAAATATCTTGCTGCAAGGAGGTTGTGATGAGCTTCCAAAGCACATAGTCATGCTATACCTTTTGAAATATATAGGCATCCTTAAAAATAGAGTAGATTGTTCTTAAACTCAAACTTAGAAGTATCATAAGAATTAGATGAATTATTCTTAATCTCATGAATAAGAGGGTCTAAAAACATACTTGATTAGATTTGCTAGATAAAAGTTGAATCAACAATCAATATTGATTTTATTGCTTGAAGATGAAATTATTTCAACTTCAAGAGGATTGTTTTTAGTTGATCAAAAGCTAAATCTCCTTCTTTTGATACAAGATAAGAATGTCTAGAAAAGTCATCAAATAGACTTTGTTGTTTTCTTAGCCGATAAGTGATAATAAACTCGAATCTTAACAAAGACATGCTCCAACGAGCTTGGCGACAATTCAACAGGCATATGTATATGAAATACTTGAGGTTCTTATAGTTCATATATATAGTGTTATGTGGTGTGATCTTATATCTAGGAATATACTAGATACTTAGCAATAGAGAATTTATTTGAAACTTAATGGCAAGAGTCTAAAAAGTAATTTTTCCTCAATAAAAAGAACAAATAATATAATGATATTATAAAAGATAATTTTTATTGATAAATCCTGTTGTATTTAAGTAGGTTTGTACAAAAAGATTCAAATTGCTCCAAAACCTTTCAAAACCTTTCAAAACCTTATTCACCTGTAAGGATTTATTTCTTTTTAAACTTTAGAATTCAATAACTCTTGATCTAGCAATTTAATTTCTATAAAATTTTCTTCAAAATGTAGATAATTCTTTTAAGCTTCATTATAAAAAAAATCAACTACAAATTCATTGCCAATCGTCTAATATCTTAAAAACCCTAGTAGGTGCTTAAAACCCTAGCTTAGAGATACTTGAGCACTATTTTCCTCATATCTCATAAACCTTAAATCCTAATACCACAAAATTTTTACATATAATCTTATGATATAAACATGTACATTTTTAAAAAATTTGAGCCAAAAATTTATCAAATTGCCTAAGATATAGCTCAAAACATAAGCACTAATTAAATAGGGTCACTTACTATCCTTAGCTTACAAGTACTAATTTGAACTCCCAATATCTCCTTCATTATAGCTTGGATTTCATTAAGCTATATCTAAAAAGTGTAGCGAAGATAATTTTCTTTTTAATCCCAATTGCCAATCCACTATTACTTTTTGTATGTGCAAGTTATGTCCAAAAGAATGACAATAGGTACAATTTCAACACCTTAATTTTAAGTTCCTATATCTCCTTCAAAAAAGGTCCAAATTACACAAAATTTGCACCAAAATCATATCCAAAAATCTAAACTTGTTGATTCTAGCCTTTGATTCAATTCCTTTCGAAAAACAAACCCTAATCCCTAATAAATCCTTGAATAGCCTCCTTGAAGTTTATTAGATATGATTTTTGGTCAATAGGAATACAAACTTCTATCGTCCATCTCCATTCATCCACATAGATGGTCTAATTATTTCCTTTCATACTATAAATCCCTTTCCAATCCTTTTTCTTATAAGATTTATACAATATGTGTTCTAAATATCAAATAAAAAAAGTAAATAAGATCTTAAAGATCACCAATGTCTAATAAGGTGACTTAAGATATATAAAAGTTATTATCAATATAAAATCAACTTCAAAAGTCACAATTAAAAAAAAAAAAGATTGTATAAATCCAAATAATGACCTTTTTAGATAGATTCTTTCTAAACTAATAACCTAACCACATCTTGTAACCAATAAAATCTATTGTTATGGCTTTCACTTAACTGTATAATAAATTATATATTAAATATACATATATAATTTTTTCACATGGTACCTAAATCACAATACGACAATAGTGGCTAGACTAGAATCGCCTTTTAGATAATGATTCCATTCTTGAAAAGAATCCATAATTACAAAAAGTTCTTTATCATGGATTTCATAGTTGATCTTTGGTGCTAAAAATTTCTTAGAGTAAAAAGCTACTTGGTAGAGTTTGATATCTGCTCATATTTATGACAATACTACCTCTAAAGTAAAATTTGATGCATCTGTTTCTATAAAAAATGCCTTGAAAAAGTCATTGTGATATAAGATTGGTGCAGAAGTAAAAGCTGTCTTCAAAGCTTTAAATGATATTTTTATTTTTTTACTCCATTTGAATTTATCCTTACAAGTTAAACGTATAAGTGGAGTTACAACTTGAGAAAAGTTTTTGATGAAGATTTAATAATAATTGGTAAATCTCAAAAAGCATTACATATTCCTTATTATTCTTGAAATCTTTCAATTCATGATTGTCTAGACTTTCTTAGGATTCATTTTGAAACCATAATTTGAAATGATATATCCTAAGAAGTAAACTTGAGTAGTATGAGATACACACTTTTCTATCTTGGCATATAATCTTGCATCTCTAAGTTTTTATAACACATGACAAACATAAATTTTATATTCTTTTGTGTTCTTAGAATAGATCAATATATTGTTTAAATATCAAATAATAAAATCATCAAAAAATTCATAAAAAATGTCATTCATAACATGTTGAAAAGTAGTTGGTACATTTTTAAGTTCAAAAGGCATGACATTATATTCAAAATGTCCATATCTTATTCAAAATGCAATCTTCTATTCATCACCTTCTGTCAAGGATATACTTATCAAAACCTTCTAAAACATTCTAGAAGGTTCCTTAAACTCTCTAAAACCTCCCAAAACCTTCTAATATCTTTTTAGTTGATAGAAGTTGCTTGAAAAGCTTCCTAGTTGGTGGAAGTTGCTTGAAAAGCTTTCTAGTTGGTAAAGGTTGCTCGAGAAGCTTCCTAGTTGGTGGAAGTTACTTGAGAAGCTCCCTAGTTGGAAGAAGTTGCTTGAGAAGCTTCTTAATTGGAGGAAGTTGCTTGAAAAGCTCCCTAATTAGACGAAGTTACTTGAGAAGCTTCCTAGGTAGGAATATATATTAGAATTGAGGCTGAAGAGTTCTTAAATCTTGACAATACATCTTTTGGAGTTCTAGCTCACTTCTTTGGTATTGTTCTTGTATTCATCTAATTAATCTAATTCTTGCCAATTCTTCTTAAACTTTTTGTTTAGACTTCCAATCTATATTTTGCATGTGTGATAGTTTGTCGAGACTGCCCTTCTATCAATATCGGAGCTTAGTTCTTTAAAATAGAGAGTGAAATACCCCTCTCCTTGGAGATACTTAAGTATCCTAAGGGTTGCAAATTATCCTCCCTTGGACAGGTATTGATTCCTTCTCATTTACTTAGCATGGCTAGTAAAAAAGATGTTAACATGGTAGAATCTTCGGAGTCAAAGTTAGATGTAATCATCAATGCCCTTAACGCTCTAGCGATTAGAACTGCTGAAATTGAAGGAAATTTTGCTAAGCTCCTTAGAGCTACAAGAGTGGAAGTGGCTTAGACTATAGTACAACCACCTCTAGCTAGTGAAGTATTGCCATCTACATCTCAATGTGAGAATTTGATTACACCGCAGTACAAAGAGCCTTGAGTCAATCTTCTAGAGAAGTTTGATGGTATCAGATCAAAATTTCGTGGTTTTATAAACCAAGTTCAATTGGTAACATTCTTGCAAACAGAACGCTATTCAATCGAGGAGTCACAAATTGGATTAGTAGGGACATTGCTTATTGGACAAGCTTTGTGTTGATTTGCCCCCTTATTTGAGAAAAGATCTTCTATCTTGAGTAATTTTGAGACCTTTCTAGAAGCATTCGAGGAGGTATTTGGTGAGTATGATAAGGCTTGGCGGGCAACCACCAAGATTTGTTCTCTGTGTCAAAGATCACGCTCTACATCTGTGTACGCATCAAACTTTAGACAACTTCCTTGTGATATCAACTGGGAGAAGAAGTAGTGGTCTGTCAATTTTTTTGGGGACTCAGAGATGACGTTGTCGTACTGTAATTACTTACAGTATATAAAAATTAGTTAAAATATATTATATTTTTATGAATCTAGATGTGTGTTAGAATGGTTAGTAAGTTAAATTAAAAATGGTTGATAGAAGAAACTTTATTTTATTTTATTTATTTTAATTATGGTATTTAAAAATTATAAGATCTAAATGTTTAGTATGAAGCCTTGAGAGAAGGTGGGGACTTAAGGATGAAAATTTAAGCTAGTAAGAGAGAGGGATGAAATCAAGCCATGGTCGGATGAAGGCAAGGAATAGGGAACTTCATCCCTATTGGTCGAATACCATGCCCAATGGGCTTTGAGGAGGCAGCCTGCGACCTTAACAGGGGGTTTTCGGCAACTTCAAAAGGGGGATTTACAATTTTAGAGGTAGGGTTGTAAAGTTTAGGATTTTGGGTATAGTTTGAGAGGAAATTTTAGGCGATTTGGAGTTAGGGTGAAGAAGTTATACTTGTTCAAAGTTAAAGAGTGGATTTCATACATACTGTCACTCTTTTGAGATTTCGCGGAGTTGTACGGAGGCTTTTGGAGATTGGACGGTGCGGTTGGAAAGGTGATTTCAAGATCTACGTTTGTTATGAAGGAATTCTTAAGTTTTGAGTTTAGACAAAGGAGATATGAAGAGTTGAAGACAGCACATCCAATTCCAAGGCAGTAAGCACACTGTGTTGTTAATAGTTATGCTTTGAGCCATAACTTGAGTTTTGAGACGAAATTTTGGCTCAAACTTCTTAGAGAATGTGAAATTTTGTGTTAAGAAGCTATACATACAAATTTAATGGAATTTGAGCTTATAGTTTGTGAGATATGAAGAAATTTGTGTGCAGGTGTATAAAGACAAGGGTTTGAAGCGATTGTTAGGGTTTTCAAGATATCTCAAGATCTGCAATGAATTTGCAGTTGAAAATTATTGTAGAGATTGATAAGAATTCATCAGTACTTCATGTAAAATTTTATCATGTTTAGACAGTCGGATCATGAGATATGAGATGTTGAAGTTTGGAAAAATTTCCACATAAAGATATATAAGGTTTTAGAGGATTTTATCACACTTTGGATGTTGTTAGTTACTTGAGGCTTATGTATTTGATGTAATTTCTCAAAAAAGAAAAATATATATATATAAACTTTGGATTTTCCTCATTTTTGAAGCTTGATTGAGAAATTAGTGACAGCTAGAAGCCTAGCGCTTTCTTAAGGCAAATTCTCTCTACCCCGACAATGTGAAGCATTTATTGCTATCTCTATCTGATCCTCAAACACTTAACAAAGCAATCAGCCAAGCGGTGAAGTGTGACAATCAACTTTTTCAACGACGTCAAGACCATTATTCCAGAATTATATGATATCCATGAGTAAACCAGTTCCTATTTGGCTGCTCCTATCAAGAGTGTAGAAGTTGAATCTGAAATAGAAGACATACAAATCAATACGGTACATTTCAAGCCCCTCACAATTGAAGAAAAGAAGCGATGATTTGAGCAAAACTTGTGCTTATATTGTGGAGAGGTAGGCCATAAAGCCAAAAATTATCCTAAAAAACAGACGCCTCGAATAACAAGACTCAGGAGTACAAGCATGCAGGAAAACAAGGATGCCCAATTATAATAGAGACCATGCGGCTGGACATCTCAACATCCCAAATTAATCAAGGTTCCTTTCTCTCAGCTCAACTTTCTCATTATTTTACAGTATCTTTATTTCTTGGTATTTAAAAATTACAAACCGATGCTCTATTAGACTCAAGAACATCTACTTGCTTTTTAGATGAAGAGTTAACCAAGCTTCATAAAATTCTTCTTATGAAGAAACCAAAGCCTGTCCATGTAGAAGTCATAGACAACCAACTTTTGTCTTCTGGCGATATTACTCATGAAACTAAACTGTTGAAGGTACGTCTTGAAAATCATGAAAGTAGCATTGTATTTAATATTATCAAGACTCCTTCATGTCTAGTCATTTTAGGGCTATCCTAGCTTGATAAATATAATCCATTGATAGATTGAAGATTGCAAAAAGTGACATTTCCAACAAAATCCTTAATGGTGGAATCTGCCAAGATAATATCTAGAAACAAATCTTTGTTCATAGGTGCGAGGGCCTTCATGAAGAAAGCCAAGAATAATACATCTCTTATCATCTTCGCAACTCCAATTCAAAAAGATGCAATTCCAACTTTGGTTATTCCAAAGCAGTATGAAGAATTTAAGGATGTCTTTGAGAAAAAGAATGCTGACATGCTACCAGAGCATTGACCGTACGATTGTGCTATAGAATTCTAAGAGGGAGCACAACTACCATTTGGCCCAATTTATAATTTATCACAAGATGAGCTCTCAGCATTGAAGGATTATATCGAAGAGAATCTCGCAAAAAATTTCATTCGGCATTCTAAATCTCTAGCAGATGCACCTGTCATCTTTGTAAAGAAGAAAGATGGCTCATTACAAATGTGCATGGATTATTGAGCCTTGAATAAGATCATTGTGAAGAATGGATATCCATTACTACTAATATCTAGACTCTTAGAGAAACTTGGTGAAGCCAAAATATACACCAAGATAGATCTTCGTGGAGCTTACAATCTTGTATGAGTAAAAGCAGGAGACAAATGGAAGACATCATTTTGGACAAGATATGGATATTTTGAATATATTGTCATATTTTTTAGATTGGCCAATGCACC
Organism: Physcomitrellopsis africana; assembly: GCA_036785485.1. Classification (NCBI taxonomy): domain Eukaryota; kingdom Viridiplantae; phylum Streptophyta; class Bryopsida; order Funariales; family Funariaceae; genus Physcomitrellopsis; species Physcomitrellopsis africana. The sequence goes on from JAWRVF010000147.1 coordinate 332,998, forward strand.
ATCTATATTTCAACATTTGATGAATGATATTTTTCGAGAATATTTGGACAAATTTGTTGTTTGTTATCTCAATGACATTTTGATTTATTCCAAGAATATTCAAGAACATGAGGATCATATGAAATTGGTGTTATAAAAACTTTGGGATCCAAAATTATACGCCAAATTAGAGAAATGTGTATTCCATCAACCGAAGGTGGAATTTCTTGGTTATATTATTTTGGACAAAGGATTGTTGATAGATTAAAAGAAGGTTCAAGTAGTAACGGATTGGGCAATACCAAAGACAATACAGGATGTGCAATATTTTTTTGGGTTTACCAACTTCTATTGCATTTTCATCAAGAACTACTTACAAATTGTAATCCCATTAACACGGTTGATATCAAAGGACAAACTTGAGTAGAGTATCCAAGCTTAAGAGGCTTTTCAAGAGTTAAAGTTGGCATTTACGATAGCTCCTATCTTGGTATATTTTGACTTTACAAAGGCCTTCTATTTGGAAACAAATATTTATGACCTTGCGCTAAAAGCTATATTATCTCAGATGGAGAAGGATAATAAACTTCACCCTGTTGCGTTCTACTCAAAGAAGTTTTCGGTAGTAGAAATCAATTATGAAATTCACAATAAGAAACTCCTTACGATAGTTGATTCTTTCCAAGAGTAGCGTCATTTATTAGAGGGTGCTGCACATCCGGTGACTGTATATACAGATCACAAGAATTTGGAATATTTCACAATAGCTTGAGTTTTGAATCGTCGCCAAGCTCGGTGGAACATGTCATTATTCCAATTTAACTTCATCATTACATATCGGCTAGGAAGGCAACAAGGACTATCAGATGCATTATCGAGGAGATCATATCTAGTGCCTAAGGTTGAAGATGCAGCATTTGATCAATAGTGTACAACTTTGCTACAACCAGAATGGTTTTGCCTCTGCACCACCTCTATGATCATGCCAATTGATGCTGATTTTTTAGAACAAGTCCATGGAGCATCAATTGTGGACTCATTAGTCTTAGATGTAAACCAATGTCAAAGTCAAAATTCCTTATATCTACAAATATAACCTTGAATCTATTCAAATCTAAGATTGGAAAAAAGATAAAAGAAATAAAAGAAGTTTCAAGGCTAAATCAAAGTTAAAGTTGAGGTTAAAGATAAAATAAAATTTAGCACCACAAGGAGCAATAAGATTAGCAGGAAGTAAAGATATAGAGATGGTTGGAGCTGCATCAATATCTACACCAAATCATACTACCTCACCTATGATGGAGCACCGTTCAAGCATTAGAGAACCAAAAATTAGTTTGCTTGAGAAGTTTGATGACACAAGATCTAAATTTTGAGGATTTTTCAATCAAGTACAATTGGTGATTGAACTTCAATCTCAAAGTTATCCTATGTAAGGATCTCAAGTTAGGTTTATTAGAACGTTACTTTCAGATTCTGCTTTATTATGATTTTCATCTTTTTTTGAACAACGTGATCCAATATTAGATAATTTGGAGGCATTTTTAGCAAAATTTTGATCTATGTATGAAAAACATGATGCAATCTATGTTACAACCAACAAGATTCGCATCCTATGATAAGCCAATCAATCAGTGTTATTATACGCTTCATAATTTTGACAACTAGCAATTGATATCAAGTGGGATGATGCTACACTCATTAGCGAGTTCCTCTACGGATTACAATATGAGATGAAAAAATTAATGCTCAATTTATCCAATCCTCAAATATTGAGTCAAAGAATTGATTTTGCTGTGAAGTGTGATAATCGACTCTTTGAGTTTTGATTCGAGAATTGTACAAGGGAGCTTCAACATTATTATTCAATGGCAATATCAACGTCCTTACAAAATGTACATTTGGAAGTAGAAGACATGCAAATTGATGCGGTACGTTTTAAACCTCTTACTAAACAAGAGAAGATTTGACGTTGTCAAGGAAGATTATGTTTATATTATAGAGAACCTAAGTACACTGCTCAACATTGTCCAAAGAAATGCCACAACTATAAAATGAGGAGTACGGCTATCAAAGAAGACAACATGTTGGAAAACAAATTTGTCCAGCTACAATAGGAACCGTGCAGCTAGAATCTTATACAATTCCTAGTGAAGGTTCTATTTTCTCCTCAAAATCCTCTCCTTATTTTATAATAGATGTACATTTAGGACCAAAAAACTACAGAGCCTCTACCTTATTAGATTCAAGGGCCTCAGTATGCTTTCTAGATGAATAATTTGTTAAGAATCGTAAAATACCTTTAGTACAAAAAACTAGATCCGTACATGTAGAAGTCATAGATGGTTGTCCATTATCTTCTGGAGATGTTACTCATGAAATCCATCCTATAAAAGTAACAATAGATGGTCATAATAGCTACATAGCCTTTAACATAATTAAATCCCTGTCTAATCCAATTATTTTAGATTTATCATGGCTAGAAAAATATAACCCTCAAATAGATTGGAATTCTCATAGACTTGATTTTCCTCAGGATATCATTAAACATCTTGCCGACCAAGTAAAAAGCTATAAGCATAGTATAATAAAATCTGTACTTATAAGTGCAAAAGCTTTTATACACGCAGCAAAAGAAGGATCAACTTTTGTTGTTTATGCCACACCCGTTTTTGATGGTGGAAAGACTTTAAATGGCATTCCAAGTCAATTTCTGGATTATTAGGACATTTTTGAAAAAAAGAATGCAGATATTCTTTTGAAACATCGTCCATATGACTGTTCAATCGACCTCAAGGAAGGAACTCAGCCACCATTTGGACCAATCTATAGTTTATCATAAGATGAGTTGGCTGAACTCAAGACATATATTGACAAGAATTTGGCTAAGAATTTCATATGCCATTCTAAATCTCCAACATGAGCTCTAATTCTATTTATGAAGAAAAAAGATGGATCATTACGGATGTGTGTTGACTATTGAGGACTCAACAAGATCACAATCAAGAACAGATATCCATTATCTTTGATATCAAGACTCCTTGACCAATTAAATCAAGCTAAGATCTACACAAAAATAGATCTAAAAGGAGCATACAATCTAGTATGCATCAAAGAAGGAGATGAATGAAAAATTGCGTTTCGAATTAAGTATGGACATTTTGAATATAATGTCATGTCTTTTGGACTTACAAATGCACCAGCTGCTTTTCAATATTTCATGAATGATGTTTTTTGTGAGTTCCTAGACAATTTTGTCATCTGCTACCTAGACAATATTTTGATCTATTCTAAGAATATAAAAGAACATGAAGTATATGTTTGTCAAGTATTACAAAACTTAGAGATGCGAGACTATATGCCAAGATGAAAAAGTGTGTATTTCATACTACTCAAGTCAATTTCTTAGGATACATCATTTCAAATGATGGTCTCATGATGGATCCTAAAAAAATCCAAATAATCATGAATTGGAAGATTCCAAAGACAATAAGAGATGTCCAATATTTTTTGGAATTTGCCAATTATTATCCGATCTTTATCAAAGACTTCTCTCAAGTTGCAGCTCTACTTATACATTTGACCTGTAAAGACAAATTCTAATGGAATCAAGAAGCGGAAGCAATATTTGAAGCTCTGAAGACATTGTTTGTTTCTGCACCAATCTTGTATTGAGTTGACTTTTCCAAGCCATTTTTTATGGAAATAGAAGCATCAGACTTTGCCTTGGGTACAATTTTTTCACAAATGGAAACAAATGACAAACTTCATCCAGTAGCTTTTCATTCAAGAAAATTTTCAGCAGCCAAGATCAATTATGAGATCCACGACAAAGAACTTCTTGCAATCGTGGATTCTTTTCAAGAATGGCATCATTATCTAGAAGGCGCTTGGAGTCTAGTCGTCGTGTATACGGATCACAAGAACCTCGAATATTTCATGTCGGCACGCGTGTTGAATCGTCATCAAGCTCGTTGGAGTATGTCTTTGTTAAGATTCGAATTCATTATCACTTATCGGCGAGGAAAACAACAAGGTTTGTCGGATGCCTTTTCTAGACGTTCTTATTTTGCACCAAAAGAAGGAGATGCAGCTTTTGAGTAACAAAGAACGGCCTTTTTGAAACCAAAGGAGTTTCATCTTCAAGCAATGAAATCAACATTGATTGTTGATTCAACTTTTTTCAAGCAAATTTAGTCTAGTATGTCCTCAGACCCTCTTGTTCATGATATCAAGAATAATTCTTTCAAGTTTCATGATTCTTCTAAATTCCAATTCAAGAACAATCTACTATATTTTGAAGGACGTCTATATGTTCTAGAAGGAGAAGCATGTATAAGTGTTCTTCAAGCACGTCATGATTTTCTAAGAGCAGGACATTTTGGATACAACAAGACTTTGGAACTTATATCAAGAGATTTTTGGTGGCCTCAAATGTGGAAGGCAGTCAAAGACTTTGTATAATCATGTGATATCTACTCAAGATCCAAGACTCCTTGTTATCGACTTTTTGGGCTTCTTCAACCATTATCTATTCCATAACAACCATGGTCTTCTGTTTCTATGGATTTCATCACAGATCTTTTAAGCTCAAGATCTTATGACTTTATATTTGTGATAGTAGATCGGTTCACCAAGATGGCACATTTTATACCATGCACAAAATCTATCACAGGTGAAGAAACAGCTAAGCTTTTCATTGATAATATCTATTGCTATCATGGGTTATCTAAGGATATTATATCGGATAGGGGAACTCAATTTGTGTCAAGATTTTGGAGAACCCTTTTTAAGATCTTAAAATTAGATATAAAATTATCTTCAACTTTTCATCTTCAAACTGATGGATAAACAAAGCATGTGAACCAAGTCTTGGAGCAATACTTAAGGTGCACCATCAACTATCAACAAGATAATTGGACAACTCTTCTACCATTGGCAAAATTTGCTTATAATAATATGATACATTCTTCTATGTAATAAACACCTTTCTTCGCCAATTATGGTTACCATCTATGACTTGATGCTTTTGATTTTTCAAAAGTTGATAATCCAATAGCAAAAGATTTTGCAAATCGTCTGTTAGAGCTACATCGAATAATGAAGGTGTAATTAAAAGAAGCTCAAAAATGACAAAAAACAAATGCAAATGCGTATTGCAAGGAACAACCACAATTCAACGTGGGAGACAAGGTATGGTTATTTTGTCGCAATATCAAGACTACTCATCCTTGTGATAAGTTGGACTATTGTAGGTTTGGATCTTTTCCTATTTGTAAAGAAATCAATCTAGTTACATATCGATTACACCTATCAAAGTCCATTAAGATCCATCTTGTATTCCACGTGTCACTACTCGAGCCATCTAAGACAATGGATATACAAAGAAGAAGACAAATACCACCGCCTCTTATAGAAGTGGACAACGATGAAGAATTTGAGGTTGAAGAGATTTTAAATTCAAGGTGGTGCCAAAATTGATTGGAATATCTTATGTATTAGCGCGGATACGATATTAATGAACGCACATGGGAGCCATCAAAGAATCTAACAAATGCATCAATAAAAGTCAATACATTTCATTGACGACATCCATCAAAATCAAGATAAATAATCAAGAAAATCTTTGCTATAAAGCAAAACAGGTTCTATAAAGGTTTTATCCTACCTTGTATCATTATTTGTTATTAGATTTGTTAATGCTAAAGAGATGGAAGATCAACAACCAGTGAATTCAGCTCAAGAGCCATCATTTGCTGATTTATCGAATGAGACATTATGACTATCACAACCTTCAAGACAATGGAATAGAGGTGAAGATCCTCAAAAATGATATGTCCTTCTTCGGATTGATAGAAAAATACAACGTAGTTGGTATCACGACCTTAGAAGAGACTCCCAATGTTTGGTGATACTTTTAGAGGTAGCAACTACTCTTCTTGGTGTTCCTAACATTTTCTTTGAAGGAAGTTATGAAGGCCTCAATAATAATCAAATAATAGGGTGGTCCTCTCGCCTTAGTATGGGACATTATCGATGGCTGAAAAGACCTATGAACTACCTTCAAATGGAACAAAGATCAGAGTATGTGGCAAGCACAATTCGACATATCCTGGACTTCATCAACATATAATCATCGCTCCTTATAGAACTCGTCCCTAGAAGGGGAGGTAATGTCACAAACATAAGATTTATTTCAGTAAATTATCTAAGTAATATAGACCAATAGAAGTAGGTAAAATAAGTTGATTTGATAATATCTGATAGAGAAGCTTTCTAGAAGCTTCATAAATATGGAATCACATTTATACATGTCTATAGGTGATTGGTAGGTTAAAAAATTGATCAACAAGCTAGCCATATGGCGCACATATTAGTAGCTTATGGAATAAGCTACCTATATGTCACACATGTTGGTAGCTTACGGAACAAGCCAAGTACGTGGTGCACATGTGAGAAACTTGTCGTGCAAGTTTGACACATGTCTTGTAAATTAGACACGTGTATGAGGTCCTATAGAATACCGCCACGTAGCTCTTAGTTAGATAATATTTATAGAGGCAAGAGTGAAGCCCTCTTCACTCTTGTCAAGTCTTTTCTTGATCCTAGTCTAGTTTCAAGAGTCCTCATATTTCCAGTTTTTGGCAATAGCCATTTGAGTTTTCTTTTGAATATACATACTTTCTTATTCTTATTTTGTGATTTTATTTTGATACAATTTTCATTAGATTATACATCTTTTTCTAGTTCATGTCCTTGACACTAGCTCATTTAATGATAAGTTGTAGATTGATCCACAGGAAGGTTGAGCTCCCTCTTTGAGATCAATTGAATAATTAAACGGATGATGCTCTGAAAGAATATTTACATTATTTTTACAAAAACATCCTGATAATCTAGATATTGGCTTGGAATACCACTTAAAGTCTTTCCACAATCAAAAATGGGTGTGGCATAAATAGCAAAAGTTGATCTTTGTTTTGCTACATGTATAAAAAATTTTGTACTTATAAGTACGGATTTTACTATATTAGGCTTATAGCTTTTCACTTGATGATCATGGTATTTAATAATATTCTGAAAAAAGTCTAATCTATGAGAATTCCAATCTATTTGAGGATTATATTTTTCTAGCTATCATAAATCTAAAATAACTGGATTAGACGGAGATTTAATTATATTAAAAGTTACGTAGCTATTATGACCATCTATTGTTGCTTTTATAGGACGAATTTTATGAGTGACATCTGTAGAAGATAATAGATGGCCATCTATGACTTCTACATGTATGGGTTTAAGTTTTTGTACTAAAGATATTTTACAATTCTTAACAAATTGTTCATCTTGAAAGCATATTGAAGATCCTAAATCTAATAAAGTAGAGGCTCTATAGTTTTTTGGTCCTAAATATATATCTATTATAAAACAAGGAGAGTATTCTGAGGAGAGAATAGGACCTTCATTAGGAATTGTACAAGGTTTCAGTTACACATTTCCTATTGTAGTTGGACAAATTTGTTCTCTAATATGTTGTCTTCTTTGACAGCCGTTGTCGTGGTAGAGAGAATCTGCCTCAAGAAAGCGCTGGGCTTCTGGCTGCCACTAATTACTCAAGCAAGATTCAAGTATAATAAAAATCCCCAAGTTTATATAAAAGAGATCTTCATAGGGCTATTACATCTAATACATAAGCCTAATTTCCTCAAACCACTCAAAACATAATAAAATACTCTAAACCCTCATTCTCCCGTAAGAAGGAATTTTTTCCAAACTTCAATAATCCATAACTTTTAATCCAATTGTTCAAATATACTCCAAATTTACATGAAGTACTAATGTATTCTTCACAACTACTACCACAAATTTCAACTATGGATTCATTATCAATCTTTAGATATCGCCAAAACCCTAGCAGTAGCTTTAAACCCTTGTTTACAAACACCCGTGTACTAAATTCTTCATATCTCACAATCTAAAAGTCCAAATGCTATGAAACTTTGATGTATAGCTTTTTAGCACAATAATACACCTTCTTAGAAATTTTGAGACAAAAATTCGTCCAAAAACTTAAGATATGGCAAACCCCATCACCATCAACAAAACGGTCTACTTACTACCTTGGAATTCAATCTGCTGTCTTTGACTCCCAATAACTCCTTCTTCAAAATTCCAAATGTAATAATTCTTCCACATTGGGTGTAGAACTTGAAATCCCTTCTCTAGCCGTACCTCTCGATCTCCAAAAGCTTTCATGAAACTCTTCCAATCCTCAAAAGAGTGACAGTATGTCTCATATTAACACCTTATCTTCAAATGGCTATAATTTCTTTACCCTAACTCCAAATCCTCTAATTTATGTACACAAATTGTACCCAAAATCTTAATCTTTACAACCTTAGCTTTCAATTTCCTAATGGCCTCCTTGAAGTCGCCGAAACCCTTTTTAAGGTCACGGGCAGCCTCCTCAAAGCCCATTGGGCATGGTATTCGACCAATAGGGATGAAGTTTTCCAATCCTTGCCTTCATCCGACCATGCCTTCATTTCATCCCTCCCAATTAGCCTCCTACTAGCTTATATTTTCATCCTTAAGCTTCCACCTTCTCTCAAGGCTTCATACTAATCATTTAGATCTTATAATTTTTAAATATCATAATTAAAACGAATAAAAATAAAATAAAGTTTCTTCTATCAATCCCTTTAATTTATTTTACTAACTATTTTAAGAAATATCTAAATTTATAAACATATTATATATTTTGAGTGGATTTTACATACTATAAGCAATTTCAGTACGACACCGTACTCCTCATTTTGTAGTTATGTCATTTTTTTGCATAGTGTTGAGTAGTATACCTAGGTTCTCTATAATATAAACATAATCTTCTTTGACGGCGCCAAATCTTTTCTTGTTCAATAAGAGGTTTATAACATATCACATCAATTTGCATGTCTTCTATTTCCAAATGCACGTTTTGTGAGGACTTTGATGTTGTCATTGAATAATAACGTTGAGGCTCCCTTGTACGACTCTCGCATCAATTGTGACACTTCACAACGTTATCAATTGTGACACTTCACAACAAAAGTCAATTGTCACACTTCACAACAAATCCAATTGCTTGATTGAATGTCTAAGGATTAAATAAATTGAGCATTCATTTTTTTTACCTCATTTTGTAATCTATAGAAAAATTGGCTGATGAGTGCAACATCATCCCACTTGATATCAATAGCTAGTTGTCAAAATTGTGAAGCATATAACGACACTAATCGATTGCCTTGTTGTAGGATGCGAATCTTGTTGGTTGCAACACGGTGTCACATTGTAAATTAAAATATAGTGTGAAAGATATAAAAAAATGTGTTAAAATAAAAAGATTAAGATTAAAAGAGAAGAGGATGAAAAAGAGAAGGGGTTGTGATTATAGCCACATTATCTTGGATGTTACAATATTTATGACAAGCTCAAGGATGATAGATAGGCCAAAGTACTAATTTCTTGTAGAAATTCCTATTAGCAGTACCAAGTCATGAAGCCAAGGATTTCTACAATGAAGTCAAGTGGATTCAAACTCATGTTAGCTCCAAAGTAGCTAAGAACTTAACCACCCAAGCTTCTTTGATTTGATAGTATAGGATGTAGTTCTTTTTTTTAATCTCTAATCTAATCTAAATTGTTTCTTTCTACTTATTAGGTTTTGCTTCCATTTTATCTTAGATCTACTTTATCTTTATTCTCTTCTCTCTTAGATTTGAACTTCAATATTGTAGGCTGAAATTAGAAGAGAAGTTGGTAGAAAAATGGTAGTAAGAAGGTAGAATGGAAATTTATCTCAAAAAGTGAGATTTCTTCAAGTTAATCCAAGGTAAAAGGTTAAAGAAGTGGAAAGACAATGGTTGAGGTGTTTCTTTGACCAAAGAAAGAAAGGAGATCGGGCGGGGATGACAAGGAAGGGTTGTGAGAGAAAAAAGAGTATTTTTAGAGGCGCATAAGTTTTTTGTATAGGCAATATATATTTTTGTATATAGAGGAAGTTTAGAGATAATTTTAAGTACAAGTTTTTATAAGCTTGTAGTAGGCAAGATAAAAAAATATATAGAGATAATTCTCATGTCTTTTGGTTAAATATCAAGGGAGATATGAGTTGTCAAAGTTACAAGTATTTAAGACTAGGGCAATGAGGGTTACTAAATTTCGGGCCTTGGCTCTTAGAAACCACTTAGACTCTAGAGACAAAATTTGTTGGATTTTTGTTTCTTATAGAGTTAACTACTTTGTATCAAAATCTCAAGTCAATATGATTTTTGAAAAGAGAGTTATGAGTGAAATTGTAACCAGATTTGGATGAAAAGAGAAATAGAATGAAGGCAAGATTGGGGTTTATATGGGCAGTGTGTGTGTGGATTTTTTTTGGATATAAAGGGAGTTAGGTGAAAAATTTGTATGTAAAAATTAATAGACATGATCTATATAAGTTAGAAAAGAGATGAGAGCAAGTTTGATGCTCATTTATTTTATGAATAAAATATTATGTTCTTTCAAAGCGATAGGGGTCTATCTCCAAATTAGTGAAGTTTGATAGAGCATATCTTTGTAATAAGAGTAGCATTTTAAATATAATTTATTGGAGTTTGTAGATATATGAGTCTATTAAGTTGTATAAAAAAATTGATTGCTATTGGAATCATATTGAAAGAATTATGAGGAAATTTGTGGTCAGATCTAGAGTTGTTAGAAGACAAAATTAAAGAAGAAGGATAGAGTCTATAACTCAAGTTCAAAGAGAAATTTTGGAGCAAAAATTAGAGGTTGTTTACAACATAAAACAAGCAATAAGCCTACCAAATTTCACTACTTAGGTTTTTGTTAATAAGGAGCAATGAAGGTGTGAAGCAAAGGGGGTCTAGAATCAAAGGCAGCATGGAGGGATTACTTTGATAACATGGTTCTCTCTAATCACATGAGTTATAATCAAAAGATTTATAGGATTTTCTTCCTTACTTCTTTAAGTGCTTAGTATTCAAATTTTGCTACAATTGATGTGATATCCTAGGATTTATAATCAAAATTAGGGGTAGGCTTTTAAAGACAAAATAGATTAGGATTTATAAAGCTTGTTTGTTTTAATGTAAATTCTTCAATTTTATGAACTTTTATGGATCTCATCTTGCACTTATTTAATTAGAGGCATAAAAGACTTGGTGTTTTTTAGAGCTAAGATTCTCATCACAATATTTGGTACTTTCATTGAGAGAGCTCTAAGGCTTCAGGATGGAGGATAGTAGAACCAATGGTAGTCAAAGTAAAAGAGGTAGCCAAAACTTTGCAGAGGAGTTCTTGAGGGCCATATAAATATTTATAGAGCAACAAGTTGCCAATGCAGTTAGACAAGGAGCAATAAAAGATTTGAAAGCTATTATTTCCAAGAATGAAAGATTCAATGGAAAGAACATTTCAAAGTTTTTAAGGAATTATACTTGTGAGATGGAAATCTATCAAATTTCAAAAGAAAAGATGATAGAGACATTTGACTTGGCAGTTGTACTAGAGATCAGAGACAAGATAAAACATCTTCATCAAAATAATTTTGAAATTACTTAGGCCAAATTTGAAGAGAGGCTTCGAGATGAGTTTTTTGATGAAGATGAAGAAAGGATGTCCAAGAGGAGTTTCCTTGATTGGGTGGAACAACAACCAGATAAGAACATGGGATCAAATAAGTTGTTAAAAAAGTTTGAAAGAAAATTAGGACAACTCTCAGTAACAAAAGAGAGGATTCTTAAAGTGAGAAAGTCAGAATTGTTTTTACAAGCTACAAATGAAGCTTTGGAGGATAGACTATTATTTCTTGTTCAAGATGGAGCAGCTAAAGGAGGTTTTAGTACCAATTGGAGACAATTGGAAGATGCAGTAAGTCTTATTGCAAAGCAACAGCGGGTAAAGGCAAGGAGATATGGAATAAAGATAAAAGCTTCAATACCACCAATTACAATGACTTCTTTAATGATATCATCAAGCTCTTCAAAGGATAAGGCTCTAAATGAGGACACTCTAGAGGAATTGGTGAAGGGATTGAAGGAGCTAAAAGTGGAGATGAGTGCTTTAAAAAAAAATACGAAGCTAGGTATCTCTCAAATTTCTAAAGGACAGAGGGGATATGTCACAAGGTACATTTGGTGTGATGATTCTGATCACAAACGTAGTGATTGTGAATCATTTGCTGATGCCATGAAGAAAGGCATCATTACCTTCAAAGACGGAAGGATTAGAGATGCATCTACAGATTTTTCTTTGGATACTAACTTTGCCAAATGAGGAAAATATTAATGGAAGATCGAATGATGAAGCCTAAGCCAAGAGATTCAAGTAATACACATTCTTATCAAATTGTGGCTTGAAAAAATAATGTTGAAGCTCCATGTCTTGAGAATTGTAAGACTATGATTAGAGGAGCTCAGGCCATTAGAGAGAAAACAAGATGGGATGATCTAATTGATGCAATTAGCATCAGAGCCTTTTTAGATAAGAAAATGGAGAATGAAGACTTTTAAAATGTCTATGTGGAAGTGAAGAGAGGAAAAAATATAGAAGATGAAGATGAAGAACCAATAAATAAGAAACAAACACAAAAAGGTGGTGGTACAAGAGAAAGGACAAAAGAAGAATCAACAATAAGTTAGCAATCACAAAATATTCTTTCATCTTTATAATCAAAGGAGGCATCAATTCCAAAGCAAAGGATGGAAGATAACATGGAAAAGGGTAAGGAGAAGAAAAAGGAAATAGAAAAAGGTAAAACCAAAGGCCTTACTTATAAGCTTCAATCTGATATTGAAACTTCTATTGATTTAAAAGGAATATTGGAAGGACGGATTTTGGATGTAAAAATTGAATATATTTTATGGGAGATCTTAGGAATTGCAAAGAAAGACTTCTATGAATTGATTATTGATGTTATTAAGAGAAAACAGTAGAGATAGTGATGACAAGTGCCATTGACACTTGTTTGATTAAAGAGGAGGAAGAAGAGATTGGCCAAGTGTTTTCTATTGAATGTAAGTCAAGCTTTGAAAGGATTATGATTGTGGAGGATGATAAGGTGAGTCATGGGATTGAAGAAAAAGATGTGAATGATGGTATGCCTATTGATTTAGAAGAGGAAGTTTTAGACATGTTTTCTTTTTAACTTCAAAAGAAGAAGGAGGGTACCACCCATAACATGGAGGAAAAAGAAGCAAAGGTACATGCTTATGCCACTTTTGATAATGGTGATGGAAAAAAGGATGTAAAGGTTTTAGGATTTTTTCACCCTTATTGAGATAGAGCTACTACAGAAGCTCAGATTAAGCTTGAAAATTTGAATGAAACAATCCATGCTTTAATAGATCATGGCTCAGAGATTGATATCATGTCTAAGGCAGTATATGAGAGAGAAAAATGGCCTATAGATACCAACTATGGATGGGTATTGAGAGCTACAAATAATAAAAATGGAGGATTGTTTGGAGCATGTCCTACGGTGAAGACAAAGATTAGAAATGTGGAAGTAGAGCAAAATTTTTTTATTCAAGATTGTGGCACATATCCAATTATTCTTGATCAACTATATATTACAGCTTCAAAAATAGAAACTAAAATACTAGATGATGGATCTCACTATGCAAGGATTTGAAGTTATGATGGAAGGAACTTAGTACAATTCCTTACAATGAAGCCAGAAAGCAAGAAGTATAGAGATCAATTACATGAAAAACCTCTTGATATTGAAGAAAGATTCCAGGATTTCTAGAAAGCACATGTGGAAAATGGGGGTCCGTGGTGTTGTATTATAATTACTTACAATATATAAAAATTAGTTAAAATATATTATATATTTATGAGTCTAGATATATATTAGAATGGTTAGTAAATTAAATTAAAAATGGTTGATAGAAGAAACTTTATTTTATTTTATTTTTACTTGTTTTGATTATGATATTTAAAAATTATAAGATCTGAATGATTAGTATGAAGCCTTGAGAGAAGGTGGGAGCCTAAGAATGAAAATTTAAGCTAATAGGACGCTAATTGGAAAGGATGAAAGCAAGGCATGGTTGGATGAAGGCAAGGAATGAAAAACTTCATCCCTATTGATTGAATACCATGCCCAATGGGCTTTGAGGAGGTTGCCTATGACTTTAAGAAGGATTTTGGTGACTTCAAGGAGAGCATTTGGAAATTATAAACTAGCATTTCAAATTTAAAGATTTTGGGTACAATTTTTGTACAAAAATTAGAAAATTTGGAGTTAGGATAAAGAAGTTATAGCCGTTTGAATTTAAGGTATCAATTTGAGACATATTGTTACTCTTTTGAGTATTTGAGGAGTTTTACAATAGCTTTTGGAGATCAAAAGGTGCGGCTAAAATGTTGATTTTAAGACCTACATCTTTTGTGAAGGAATTGTTGCATTTAGAGTTCATATGAAGGAGCTATAAGGCTTTGAATATGGCGCTTCTAAATCAAAGGCAGTAAGTAAGCGGTTTTGTTCATAGTAATGGTTGGAGTCATAACTTGAATGTTTGGACGAAATTTTGGCTCAAATTTCTTGGAGAATGTGATATTTTAGGTTAAAAAGCTATTCATATATATTTTGTGGTATTTAAGCTTATAGTTTGTGAGATATGAAGAAATTTGTATGCAGGTATATAAAGACAAGGATTTGAAGCGATTGTTAGGATTTTCAAGATATCTCAAGATCCGCAATGAATTTGCAATTGAAATTTGTTGTGGAGATTAACAAGAATACATCAGTATGTTATGTAAAATTTTATTATGTTTGGACGGTCGGATCAAGAGATATGAGGTGTTAAAATTTGAAAAAATTTCCACATAAGGATATATAAGGTTTTAGAGGATTTTACCATATTTTGGATGTTGTTGGTTATTTGAGGCTTATGTATTTGGTGTATTTGCTCCAAAAGGAAAAACATATATATAAACTTAAAACTTTCCTCATTTTGAAGCTTAATTGAGAAATTAGTAATAGCCAGAAGCCCAGCGCTTTCTTAAGGTAAACTCTCTCTACTACGACATATTGGTGCTTCCACTGAGAGGTGCTTTAGGGGCAATTAGTTGGATTAAGAATCATAGAAGATATGAATTAAGGGACAAATTTACAAGAAGAATAAAGAATGGTTGGAGCCATGGATCTTCTAAGGGCGGTCACCATATCGGTGGAGCAACAACGATCTAATTTGGATGGACATAGAGCTACAAAGGCACTTCAAAGAATCATTGACAAAGTAGGCCGGTTTGATGGCAGAGATGTCACTAAATTTCTTAAAGCCTATGTTTGTGAAATAGACATCCATCAAGTTTTACAAGTTAGAATGTTAGAAATTTTTGATTTGGCTGTGGTACCAAACATTTGAGATCAAGTGCGACATATAAGAACAACTGCTAATGCACTCACATAGGTGAGGTTTGAAGAACAGATGAGAGATGAATTCTTTAATGAAGACACTGATAGGATAACTAAACAATTTTTCCTAGATTGGATGGAACAATGTCCAAGAAAGATGATGGGACCAAATGAATTACTCAGAGCATTTGAAAAGAAATATGGCCAACTTTCTGGATCAGATTGGATGTTTTTGGATGGTCAAAAGGTTGAACTATTTTTACAAGCAACTGATGAAGTTTTAGAAGATAGATTGCTTATACTTTTAGAAGACAGGGATGCAGAAGGTGGCTTCACCACGGATTGGAGAAGAATGGAGGAATCCATCATTTTACTAGCCAAATAATAAAGGGTGAGATCTAGGGGAATGGAGGCATATGCAGAAGCCATTCTAATAAGCATCTCGAAAGAGCCAATCACTTCTTCAATTCTAAATACACCACCAGTGCAATCCACTCTATCTACAATTATTGGAAAGAATAAAATAATAGATGAAGGTACTCTTGAAGAATTAATCAAAGGTATAAAAGAATTAAGGGTGGAAATGAGTGAGTTGAAGAAGGGTCAAAGCAGTGGTTCTTCACAGCCACTAGAAGGAAAAAAAAAAATTATATAATGATATGCATTTGATATGATGACACTAATCATAGCCGGAATAATTGCACAAAGTATGCCAGAGCTTTAAAAGATAGAAAAATCATTTTCAAAGAAGGAAGAATTAAGGATGCAGCTACAAATTTTCCATTGGACAGTAATTTTGATAAAGTAGGAATAAAGAAGGTGATAGAAGATTGGATAAAAAGAGCTAAATCCCAAGATTTAAGTAATGTCAATTCTTATCAAATTATTGTATGGCAAAATAATATTAAAATTTTATTTCATGCAATACATGAGGTTATGATACGAGGGGCCTTGGCTATCAGATAAAGAACTGGGTAGAATAATCTAATTGATATCATTAGCATTAAAGTATTTTATGTGAAGAAAAATATGATCATGATTTGTATGATGCTATGGTTGAAGAAAAAAGAGATAGAACTATTTATGAGGAAGATATTGCTGAGCTTGTAAGTAAGAGAAGGTCTCTAAAAAACAAAGAAGTTCAAGACGAACAAAAGCCAGAGAAGGTATCTTCTTCTGCTTGTCCTAGAGACATACCATTATCAAAGGAGTGGTGGAAGAAAGACAAAGTGAAGGAGAAGGATGATGCCAACAATGCCAAAGCTGAAGCTATTATGGCAAAAGCATTAGATACTCGCGTAACTATGAATAAAAAGGAAGAAATTAGCTAGGTATTTGCTCTCAAATGTGACTTTATGGTTAATGATGGCTACCAAAAAGAGAAAAAAATTGGCTTTAATGAAATTTAAAAAGAGAAAGTTGAAGAAATAGAAGAATTTTTTAATAGAAAAATAGAAAATGAGATTTTATAAATGTTTACTGGAATGAATATGAATAAAACAAGGGTTATTATGGATATAACATGTATCCAAAATCAAGGTGAATTTGAATATGGAGGAGTGTAAGGCTTAACAAAAGAAGCCCAAACCATCCAAATTCAAGAATGTGTGGTTGAAGAAATAATAAATGAAAAGATGGTTCACAAGGACACAAAGGCACTTATCTATGTTGATAACTACGACTTTGAGTATGGTAAAGAAAGGAAGGTGGACTATTATCATTTATTTTAGATAAAGGTGAAGCTTGGATAGTTTGAAGATATGATTTTAGCTTTGATTATTTATGGCTTCCAGATAAAAATCATCTCTAGGAGACTTTTTGACAGGAGAAAATGGTCCATTGAAATAAGCTAGAAATCAATGCTAAGAGTTTCAAATAATGTGGAAGATAATAGAACAAGGATTTTTAATGATACTTAGACCACCAATATAATACATAGAAGAAATTTGCTTGAAGGCAGTTTGAGTCATATATAATTATAACAAAATAATATAATAAAACATATATTTTGTGAGTTAGATGATATAATGTTAAAAATACATATGGCTTGAAAGTAGATCAAGGCATTCAATAGAAAAGATGGCAGATTTATTTCAAGTAATCCTTCAAATTTTAAAATGTTAAATGTGAACCAAGTGGAAGATGGAGAAGAAATGCAAACAATGAAGCAAATATAGATGGTTAGATTGGCACATGCCGGAGGATGTGCAAATTTGGAGAGGGTGGATGTTGTGAAGTAAATACATCCATGTATAGAAACCTTGCTTAACTTTCTTTTCTTTAAAATTTTATTAAGTTCTTTCTTTCTTCTTATCAATCTAAGTTTTTATATAATTTTGGAAAAAATTTCTCATTTTTTTTCTTTTTTTTTTGGCTAAATTTTTATTTTATTTTTAATCTTAACTTTAACTTTGATTTAGCCTTGAAAACTTCTTTTATTTCTTTTACCTTTTTTTCAATCTTAATTTTTAATAGATTCAGGGTTATATTTGTAGATATAAGGAGTTTTGACTTTGACATTGAATTTAGGATTTTATTAAAGATCAGTAGAGGTTTAGATGTCAATAGTCGACTGCTATTAATAATACTAATTTGGAGGATTAGATTTGGTGTTTTTATAACTTTAAACTATTAATTGTTGACTTGGACTTTGAAGACCTTGGCTATGACTTCTTTGACGAGCTTGGAAGAGAAGAGGACATAGTTTTTTGGCAAGTCTAGGAAGTTATTCAAAGAGAGCTTCTTCTTGGCATGAGTTTAGGTGGTAGAAACACATGATTCAGAGCTTAGATGAGAGAGTTATGCTTGTTTGAACTTAGACTACTAATATGATATCTACTGTCACTTTTTTGGATATATTAGGAGTTTTAAGATACTAGCAAGAAATCAAGAAGTTGGATTAGAAACTAGACTTCAAGCTAAATATTTTACATCCAAGAATTGATAGAAATGAGTCTAGATTGAGTAAGATATGGCTCATTAAAACCAGCAAAGTAAACTAGGATTTTGAAGAAGTTAGATAAATAGAAGGGTTTGCTTTAAGCTAGAATTTGAGTTTCAAGATGAATTTGAAGCTTATTTTTTGTGTACATATTATTTATACTATAAAGAGTCTATGTCTAAAATCTCATATTAATTGAGACTTCGATTAGAGAGAAATGGAAAATTTTGTACTCGGGCATCTTGGATTTTGACTTTTGAAAGTACTTGATAACGATTTGGTGATATCAATTGATTGGCAATGAATTTAGAGTAGAAGATTTGTATGATGATGATCAAAGATGTAAGTTTTATGCTCTCAAACTTTGAGCTCATTTGAATGGCTGGATCTCAAAATATGAATTTTTAAGTTTCCAATTTGGTTTTGGTTTTTAAAATCACTTGCTAATATTTTGGTGATATTTGACAATTGGTACAGAATTCATAGCTCAAAAATTTTGTGACAATGATCAAAGGTATGAATTTGTTTTATCAAATTTTGAGCTTATTTGAATAGCTAGATCTAAAAATATGAATTTTCAAGTTTCCAATTTAGTTTTGGCTTTTAAAATGACATGCTAATAATTTGGTGATATCTAACAATTGGTAATGAATTCACTGCTCAAAAATTTTGTAACAATGACCAAAGGTAAGAAATTTGTATTTCCAAATTTTGAGCTTATTTAAATAGTTAGATCTAAAAATACGAATTTTTAAGTATTTAATTTGGTTTTGACTTATAAAATTACTTGCTAATATTTTGATGATATCTAGTGATCAGTAACGAATTCACAATTGAGAATTTTTGTGAAGATGACTAAAGAAGTGAATTTTGTATTTCCAAAGTTTGAACTTATTTAAATGGGTGAATCTAGATTTATAAATTTTTAAGCTTCTAGTTTGTTGATTTATTATATACATGGTTTTGTAACTACAAAAAGAAAAAATTAAGAAGGTTTGTGCATATTGGATCCAACTTGATTGTAAAGAGGGACTTTGCGTCTATCCAAAGTGGACTTTTGCCATGACATCGGATATAGGTAATATATTTACTAAGGTATTTTCTAATATATATAAGAATGGATATGGAGGTTTGAATTTGAATGATTATAGTATCTTGAATTTCAAAGGTGTGGATGTGATGGCTTCTAAATATAAAGCCAAAATAAGAAAAATAGAAAGGAATTTTAAAAAAATATGGATAATTTCACAAGAAGAAAATATCTTGGGATTAATAGAATGGACTAGATTTCCAATTGATCTATTATATCAATTAGATAGGTTGAAAAATATGGAAGAAGTTATGGATAATAGAGGTATTATGGTTGAAGTATATGATCAATGCTTTTATAAAAAAACATTGTATTTTATGGAGGATCATGGTGAAAACATTGATATCGGTAAGTAAAAAAATGAAGCTGAAGTGAATGCCAAGTATAAGTCAGTAGCAAAGAAAGTGAAGCCGGTAGCAACTCAATTACCAGATAATTTTGAAGATTATTTCAAGCGATCTGAAAAGGAGCGTGGATTAAGAAGTTTATTCAAGAATTGGACATCAATTCACTAAAGAAACACTTGACAAGTTGGAGATTGGAGGGAGTGAGTTTTTAAATAAACCTGAGAAGTATTTGTTTCAAAGCATGCTTTTAAAACATGGAAAGGCATTTGCATCTAAGTCTAGTGAAATAGGATGTGTTTATCCAAATGAGGTAGCACTTATGGTGATCTTTACAGTTCCACATATACCATGGGATTTCAAATCCATTCCGGTTCTAAAAGCTTTACTACCAAAATTAATTGAATTGCTCAAAGAAAAGATGGAGATGGGGATTATAGAACCATCCATGGATCCATATTCAAATCATTGGTCTATAATGCCAAAGAAATTTGGAGCATTAAGATTTATTCAAGATATGCAACCTGCGAATGGTGTGACAATCAGGAACAAAGGATCTGGACCAATTGTAGATGAACTTGCTGAGGCATTTGTGGGGCATGCAATTTATTCAATTGGAGACTTCTATTTTGGATATGATCAATTTCAACTTGCGGCAGAGAGTAGAGATTTAACAACAACAAAGATGCCTTTGGATTTGGTTCGTATGTACATATTACTTCAAGGGGCTACCAATTTAGTGGCACATATGTAAAATGCAATGAATCAAGTTTTAAAGGAGTTTGTGCTTGAGAAGACCATACCTTTTGTTGATGATATTCCTGTCAAAGGTTGTAAAGAAGAAGTGAAGAATACAACAATTGATAGAAATGGTTGTAGACAATTTATCAAACAACACATTGAAGATGTAGAGAAGATTTTGAAGAGACTTGAGAAGGTAGGTCTGACTTTATCCATTAACAAATCAAAGTTTGGAATGGATGAAATCATTGTTATAAGTCATTTATGTGGAAGTTATGGTAGAAAACTAAATCTAGAGAAGATGGATGCTATTGCTAAGATGAAGCCTTGTAATAGTATAACTGAAGTAAGAAGATTTTTGGGAGCATGTATTTTCTATCAAATTTGGATTCCACATTTTGCCCATTTATCAGAGCCTCTTTACAAACTCTTACAAAAGGGAAATAAGTTCAAATGGAAAAAAGATCAAAATGAAGCTATGGAGTCTTTGAAGAATATTCTAAGATCTCTATCCATTTTAAAACAAGTTGACTATAAAAATGGTCAACCAATGGTGATGATGGTGGATACTAATTGGATTAGTATTGGTTTTGTGATGGATTGCATCCTACTTATCCTCTTATTATTCACTTTTAATGGATTATTGACTTAGTTACTATGCCAAATGGATTATAAGAAATGAAATACTTGATATTGGTAAAAGAAGAGCTATCCAATTTTGTTGAAGGAAGAATATTGAAGACCAAGTAGATTGAAAGAGTATGTAAATTTATTCTTGAAGATATTTTTAGTTGGTATGGATGCATAGGAAGAATGAGAGCTGATAGAGGAGAATTAAATGTTATTGAAGCTAAA
The DNA here is from genome assembly GCA_036785485.1 of Physcomitrellopsis africana. NCBI lineage: Eukaryota > Viridiplantae > Streptophyta > Bryopsida > Funariales > Funariaceae > Physcomitrellopsis > Physcomitrellopsis africana. The sequence goes on from JAWRVF010000147.1 coordinate 354,354, forward strand.
ATATTTTTTGAAAAGCATGGAGTAAAACTGAAGTTGACAACAGCATATAATCTTAAGGCAAATAGGGAGAATGAGAGAGGTCATCCTCCAATCATTCTAGCTTTGATCAAAACTTGTAGAGGAAATTCTAAAGATTGGCCTAGATTACTACCTTATGCTTTATGAGTTGACAAAACTATACATAATACGGTAATAGGTTATATGCCAATTAAACTTATATTGGGACAAAAGCCTATTATGCCAATTGAAGAATCAATTCCTACATGATTGAATTTGTCTTGGAAAGATGGAATTTTTAAAAATTAATTATTAAAACTTTGAATATAATAAATTGGTAAACTACCAGAGGCACATCAAAAAGCAATGGAAAGACTTAAGAAAGCAAGGCTTAGCAATAAGCAAAGGTTTGACAAGACACATCGATTGCGAATAAAGCCTATTGAAGAGGGAGATTGGGTGGTGGTTTATGATAGTACATTGGAGCATCAACATAGCACTCAAAAGAAATTTGCTCGAAGATGGTTTGAACCATATGTTGTTGTCAGTATTAATGAAAATGGCACTTACTTACTTCTTGAATTAGATGGAACTTTACTTCGAAATCCAATAGCAAGTAAACGGGTGAAAACATTTCGAAGGAGGAGTGAAAAATTTTCATTTGAAAGCCTTGAAATGCTATGATCTACATCTATGGAGGATACACATACTATAGAAACTAAAGATGAGGATGGAGAAGATGATGAATGAATGGTGGTACATTTCGGAGGATGTGCAAGTTTGGAGGGGGTGGATATTGCATTATAAATTAAAACATAGTCTGAAAGATATAAAAGAATGTGTTAAAATAAAAAGATGAAGATTAGAAGAGGACAAGATGAAAAAGAGAAGAGATTGTGGTTATAACCACATTATCTTAGATATTACAGTATTTATGACAAGCTCAGGGATGATAGATAGGCCAAACTACTAATTTCCTACTGAAATTTTTACAAGCAGTACCAAGTCATGAAGCCAAGGATTTCTACAATGAAGTCAAGTGGATTCAAATTCACGTTAGCTCCAAAGTAATTAACAACTTAACCACCCGAGCTTCTTTGATTTGGCAGTGTAGGATGTAGTTCATTTTTTTTAATCTTTAATCTAATCTAAATTGTTTCTTTCTACTTATTAGGTTTTGCTTCTATTTTATCTTAGATCTAATTTACCTTTATTCTCTTCTCTCTTAGATTTGAACTTCAATATTGTGGGCTGAAAATAGAAGAGAAGTTGGTAGAAAAATGGTAGTAAGAAGGTAGAATGGAAATTTATCTCAAAAAGTGAGATTTCTTTAAATTAATCCAAGATAACAGATTAAAGAGGTAGGAAGATATGGACTGAGGTGTCTCATTGACTAAATAGAAGAAGAGAGACTGGATAGGGATGACAAGGAAGGATCATGAAAGAAAAAAGAAAGAGTAATTTTGAAGGTGAATAGATTTTTTATATAGGCAATGTATGTTTTTGTATATAGAGGAAGTTTAGAGATAATTTTAAGTGTAAGTTTTTATAAGCTTGTAGTAGGCAAGATAAAAAAATATATAGAGATAATTCTCATGTCTTTTGGTTAAATATCAAAGGAGATATGAGTCGTCAAAGTTATAAGTGTTTAAGACCAAGGCAATGAGGGTTACTAAATTTTGGGCCTTGGCTCTTGGAAACCACTTAGACTCTAGAGACAAAATTTGTTGGATTTTTGTTTCTTATAGAGTTAACTACTTTGTATCAAAATCTCAAGTCAATATGATTTTTGAAAAGAGAGTTATGAGTGAAATTGTAACCGGATTTGGATGAAAAGAGAAATAGAATGAAGGCAAGATTGGGGTTTATATGGGCAGTGTGTGTGTGGATTTTTTTTGGATATAAAGGGAGTTAGGTGAAAAATTTGTATGTAAAAATTAATAGACATGATCTATATAAGTTAGAAAAGAGATGAGAGCAAGTTTGATGCTCATTCATTTTATGAATAAAATATTATGTTCTTTCAAAGCGATAGGGGTCTATCTCCAAATTAGTGAAGTTTGATAGAGCATATCTTTGTAATAAGAGTAGCATTTTAAATATAATTTATTGGAGTTTGTAGATATATGAGTCTATTAAGTTGTATAAAAAAATTGATTGCTATTGGAATCATATTGAAAGAATTATGAGGAAATTTGTGGTCAGATCTAGAGTTGTTAGAAGACAAAATTAAAGAAGAAGGATAGAGTCTATAATTCAAGCTCAAAGAGAACTTTTGGAGCAAAAATTAGAGGTTGTTTACAACATAAAACAAGCAATAAGCCTACCAAATTTCACTACTTAGGTTTTTGTTAATGAGGAGCAATGAAGGTGTGAAGCAAAGGGGGTCTAAAATCAAAGGCAGCATGGAGGGATTACTTTGATAACATGGTTCTCTCTAACCACATGAGTTATAATCAAAAGATTTATAGGATTTTCTTCCTTACTTCTTTAAGTGCTTAGTATTCAAATTTTGCTACAATTGATGTGATATCCTAGGATTTATAATCAAAATTAGGGGCAGGTTTCTAAAGAAAAAATAGGTTAGGATTTATAAAGCTTGTTTGTTTTAATGTAAATTCTTCAATTTTATGAACTTTTATGGATCTCATCTTGCACTTAATTAATTAGAGGCACACAAGACTTGGTATTTTTTAGAGCTAAGACTCTCATCACAACAACGGATTGCATCATATTCTCCATATATAGAAAAAAAAATTTGCTAAAAATGCCTCCAAATTATCCAATATCGGATCACATCGTTCAAAAAAAGATGAAAATCACAATAAAGCAAAACTTAAAAGTAACGTTCTATTAAACCTAACTTGAGATCACTGTGTAGGATAACTCTAAGGTTGAAGTTCAATCACCAGTTGTACCTGATTGACAAATCTTTGAAACTTTGATCTTAAACCATTAAACTTCACAAGCAAACTAATTTTTGGTTCTCTGATCTTTGAACGGTCCTCCATCATAGGTGAAGTAGTATGATTTGGTGTGGATATTGATGCAGCTCCAACCATCTCTATATCTTTGCTTCCTGTTAATCTTGTTGCTCTTTGTGGTGATAAACTCAGTTGATGCATTGTAAGCATTAATTTTCTCATTTGTTCTTGTATTTATACCATTGCACTCTTTATTTCCGCAAGCTCTGCTATGATAATATAATAGGAAAGAAGGTGTGTACTCTTACTTCAAAAAATGCAGAATAATATACTTAAAAGAAAAAATTCTAGAAACAAAATCAATTTAGAAGTAGATATTCCACAACTTCAAATATGCTTATGTCTTATCAAGAAAAAGGGATAATCTATTCTTAATTAAGAAAAGACAAAGCTTTGATATTATATGTATATTCTTGTCAATCTATCAAGGACAAGAATTTGATAAAAACAAATAAATATATAAAACTTCTATTAAAAAATATAATAAATTAAAAGTAAGGAAGTATGTATATTCAAAGAAACTAGAATGGCTATTGTCACAAGACAAGAAAACTATAGACTCTTAAAACTAGACTAGAAGCAAGAAAGGAGTTGATAAGAGTGAAGAAGACTTCATTCTTGTCTCTATTTATATTATCTATCTAAGAGCTACATGGTGGTATTCTATAGGATCTCTTATATGTGTCTAATTTATAAGACATGTGACAAACTTTCACGACAAGTTTCCTACATGTGTGCCACGTAACTGGCTTGATTTGCAAGCTATCAACATGTGTGCCACGTAACTAGCTTGATTTGCAAGCTACCAACATGTGCAACACATGGCTAGCTTGTTCCACAAGCTACCAACATGTACTCTATGTGGCTAGCTTGTTGACCAAGTTTCTAACCTACCAATTACCTATAGACATATATAAAGGTGATTGTACATCTATGAAGCTTCTAGAAAGCTTTTCTATCAGATATTATCAAATCAACTTATTTTACTTACTTCTATTGGTCTATATTAATTAAATAATTTTTGGAATAAATCTTATATCTGTGACAATAGGACATAGAAGAATTTGGACTACTTTTGCAAAATTGAAGGAATGGTATTGGTAGAAGAATATATATCAAGATATGGCTTTATTTGTAGAATCTTGTATAACTTATCAAATGTATTCAAATATACATCATTGAGATGGTCTACATCCAACGTACCCTTTGGCTATTCATTTTAAATGGATTGTAGATTTGGTTATTATGTCAATAGAATTATGGCAAATGATGTATTTAGTTTTGGCTGGTGAAGATCTATCAAACCAAGTAGAAGGTAGGACATTAAGAACAAAGTTTACAAAAAGAATCTGCAGATTTTTATTTGAGGATGTTATTTGTTATCTTAGATATGTAAGAAAGATCACTATAGATCATAGAAAATTGGATATATATAAAATTCATGAATTTTTTAAAAAATACAAAATTAAACTATTATTGATTACTACTTATAATCTAGGGAGGAATGCAAAGAGTGAATGTAGACATCCACCAATTGTAAAAGCCTTGGTTAAATCTTTTCATGGAAGAATAAAGGAATGGCCTTGACTTCTACCTTATAAATTAAAAATTGATCAAAGAACACATAGTTCAGTGGCGAGATATATGCTAGTGGAACTCATGACAGGTCAAAAACCTATTATGTGAATTGAAGAACATGTGCCAACTTAGAGAATGCTATCTTAGGAAGATGGATTAATAAAAGAAGAATTGTTGGCTATTAGAATTCAGCAATTTTAACAAAGATTAAAAGATGTGGAATTAGCATTAAAACAATTACAAGAAGCAAGGCTAAAGAATAAGACTTGATTTCATAAATAACATTGATTGAGGCTTATAGCAATTGAAGAAGGTAATTATGTACTTATTTATGACGGTAATTTAGATAACCAGCATAGTACTTTATGGAAGTTTTCAAAATGTTGGTTTGGACCGTATGTAGTGGTAATGGTTTGTGACAATATCACATATTCATTGAGAGAGTTGGATAGTACAAGGTTAAAAATACCTAATATTGGAAGACAAGTGAAGATTTTTAAAAGACAAGATAGAAAAATTAATGTGGAGGATTATGTTGAAGATATCAATGATTCTGAAGAAGATAATTGTATTAAAATGGATGATGTATATGATGATTAGGACTTGCACAGAGAAATCTAAGTTACTTAATTGTGATAAGTAACAAAGCAATTGGATTTTGTATGTAATTAAAGTTACCAAAAAGAATATTTTTTAGCACTTTGTATTGACTTGAGCACTTTTAAATTGAAGTTCTAGTAGGTCGGGGTCTTAGAAATTGGATTTTGAAGATCAATGAGGATATTTAAGATATCTAGCCATCTATCAATTGGATTGAGATGAGACTTATTTATATAGATGGTAGACTTGATTTTTTACTTATATGTAAATTTTAAAAGCAATTGAATAGTGCAAAAAGAAGATATTGGTGCTAAGAGATTAGTATCAAGGTTAGAAAAGGAGATTGGCATACACTCAAGCAGAGTTCTAGGCTTATCTTTTATTTAGTATGTTGAATCTTCTTCAAAAATTTTGTACATGTTGCCAATTTAGTTATAGAAAGATATGAAAATTTTGAGTTGAAATCAATAGTTCAATCATTAGTTATTGAGATTTCAATTTGCTATAGGATTATTAGGATTTAATTAGGATTTAATTAGGATTTGTTTAGGATTTAGGATTTAATTAAAATTTCATTAGTATTTATTTAGGATTTAGGATTTAATTTAGAATTTCATTTGGATTTGATTTAGGATTTGACTTAGGATTTAATTTAGGATTTGATTAAGATTTGACTAGGATTTGACTTAGAATTTGACTTAGGATTTGATTAAGGACTGATTAGGATTTTGAATAAGAATTTGACTTAGGATTTGACTAAGATTTGATTTAAAATTTGATTATAGTTTGATTAAATTTTATTAGAATTTGATTAAGATTTGATTAGAATTTGATTAAGATTGTATTAGGATTTATTTAATATACAATTAAAATTTAATCAAAATTTATTTAGGATTGTATTAGGATTGTTAGATTTTTTATTAATTACAACATATAAGTGTACCTTCTATTGCCAAGTACTTGATGCATTCTCAAACAAGATAACACATAATATGACAATGGTTAAAATATTTAGAAGATTTAAGTGATAGTTAAAGATTTACAGCCCAACACATAAAAACTTCTCAAAGAAGAAAAAAGAAGATCTTTTATTTTAATAAATAAAAAGACATCTACTTATTTCAAGAATATGGATAATGGTTCAAGATGCTAGAAAACTAGACTTTCCAATTAAGTTTGATGCACTTTGGACAAAACTATATATTATCAAAGAGATCTTTGATAATAATTTAGTCTAATTAAAAACGTTATGTAGAGAAGACTTTCCTATACGAACTAATGGAAGTTGTAAAGATTACAAGATATGAACATTGGTTTAAACACCAATATATCTTATTGATTAAATAGTAATTTTAAATCAAATCTTAATAGAATATAGATATTGATTTAATAACTAAATATGACATTACAATATGTAGAATCATTATCAGGGACATATAATTTGAAAGTTCACACAACATTTTAAAATATTTTAGAAGCTTCTAAGTTGATGGAAGTTGCTTGGAAAGCTTTCTACTTGATAGAAGTAGCTCAAGAAGCTTCCTAGTTAGTAGAAGTAGCTCAAGAAGCTTCTTAGTTGATAGAAGGAGCTTGAAAAGCTTCTAAGTTAGTAGAAGCTGCTCAAGAAGCTTCTTAGACAGGAGTATATATTGAAGTTGAGATTGAAGAATTCTTCAGTCTTGACAATGCATCTCTTAGAATTTTAGCTTACCTTTCTTAGTATTGTTTGTATACTCATTTAACTAATTCAACTTCTTATTGATTTTTTCTTGAAACTTCTTTCTAATTCAAGTCTCTTCTTTTATATTCTTATATCTTTAATAATTTGTTAAAATTATCCTCATTCTAAATATCAAAGTTAGATCCTTTTTATTAGAGAATAGATTATTTTTCTTCTTAAAGGTATACTAGTGCTTTAAAGGTTGTGGATTATCTTCTTTTAAATTGATATTTTTTTTATTACAATATTAAAGCTTTATCCCTCTTATGAGAGAGTGGATCACTTCTCTCCTTAAAGATCTTAAAGCATTTTAGAGATTGTGGATTACCATCTTCTAGACTAATATTATCTTCTTATAGATTCATTTCTTCTTTCTCTTAGAATGATTAAAGATTAAGACATTAATATGATTAAATCTTCTAAATTGAAGTTAGACACCATCATAAGCACTCTTATTATTTTATCTGCTAAGACTATAGAGATTAAAGGGATTGTTGCAAAACTTCATAATGACATAACATCTAGAGTACTACAATCCAGACTACACCTACCTCCAACTTCTGCACTTGAAGATGCAATATTACTTATGTTATGCCAAAGAAATCCACTTATTTAATAATATAAAGAGCCTTGAATTAATCTTCTAAAAAAATATAATGATATAAGTTCAAAGTTCCAAGGATTTGTCAATTAAATTTATTTGATAACAATTCTATAATCTGATACTTATCTCATAGAAGAATCATAGATTGGATTGATTGGCACCTTGCTTACAAGACAAGTATTATCATGGTTTGCTCCCTTATTTGAAAAGAGATTATCAATTTTAAGTAACTTTGAAATTTTCATGGAATTATTTGCGAAAGCATTTGAAAAAGATAACAAGGCTTGTTGGATAATAGCGAAGATTCGAGCATTGCATTGTCAACATATTTATGTGGTAAAAATATAAATAAGAAAGATTTTTTAATTAATATTCAATCACCTTAGTTCAATAAAAATTCAAGATACTTAAGAAAGATTTTATGAAAGCCTCTTAGATTATTTTCTTGTCTTAATAAGTAATAGATAAGATTTAATTATTAATTTTTTCTTTTAGATTGTAGAAACTATTTTTCTATCTTAAAAAAAATAATAAATTAATAAAAATAAGATATAGAAGATAAATAATTGATATGGTTGATATTAGAATTAAATTGAGGATAGAATTGGACTTTAAAATCCCTAAAATAGGTTGGATTGATATCCAAGGGTTGATTATTTGTAGGACTAGGATGAAATTAGACTTTTAATTATTAAAAAGGTTACCAATGACAAAATATGGGATCATTTGGAAATTAGCAATTAGGATCTAAGAGCTAGCTTTAATTTTGTTTCAAAGACATAAGACTCATTTTCAAAGGTTTTGAAATGATTTTGTAATTTTTGTTCAAAGTCAGGATTTATATTGGTGATTTGAATTATATGCAACAAACTTAGGGCTAGCACTCTTGATTAGTTTGTATAATTGGTATTACATCTATGGTTTAAAATAGTAGTATATATTTGATTAGGTGTGCTATAAGTATAAAACTGTTATAATAACTTAATAGTGTAGTTAGGAGATATTTGGCCATTAGTGTGAAGAGGTATCAAAATTGGTAATTTGGGATTGTTTAGGATTTTTAGAATATCTAAAGATCTATTTGTTAAAATAAGGTGAAAAATGGCACTATATTAAAGGACTTAGAGATCAAGCTAAATATCAATTTTGAATTGAAGTTAATAATTAGACAAGGAGAAAACACTGCTAGAACATTTGTATCAACTTCAAGTTAGTAGCCGAGTGACATTACTACAGTTTGTAGATGTTTTCTTTACAATTTATAAGTTGAATTGAGCTGAAATTTTTTGGGTATGTAAAAGACTTATAGTGGCATTTGTATAAAATTTTTTGCATCAAGTAGACAGTTAAATTAAGAGTTATACCTTGCTAAAGCTCATTGATTAGGATTAGGGCTTGCAAAGAAAAATCAAAGTTGCTTAATTGTGAAAGTAACAAGGCAATTGGAATTTGTATATGGTTGAGGTTATTAAAAAGAGTATTTTTGAGCACTTTGTATTTGCTTTAAGTACTTTTGAATTGAGATTCAAGTTGCATTCTTCTTATATGGATGAAACCTATTAAAATTTCTTGCATACTTGTAAAATACAACTTCACCTTCTATAGCCAAGTGCCCAGTGTATTACCAAACAAGACAATATATAATACAATATTATCAAGGGGCATGCTATATATCAGTCTATACATCCAATTTTAAGCAACTAGCATGTGACATCAATTGGGATGAAGAAAGCTTAATGATCAATTCTATTGGAGATTAAGAAACAATATAAAGGATTTGTAATTATCGCTTCTAGATCCACAATTGCTTAATGAAGCTATCAGCCAAGCCATGAAATGTGATAATCCATTATTCCAACATTATCAAAATCAATGTTCATAAGCTTCAGCAAGACAATACGTAATTCAATATATTTCTGCTATATCAGCAAGTATTTTAAATTCACATTCAAAAATAGAAAATATGTAGCTTGATGCACTACATTTTAAACTTCTTAGTCTATAAAAAAAAAAACATCAAATAGAAGATGGTCTATGTATGTATTGTAGCAAGAAAGGCCACAAGATTGGCAATTGTCCAAAGAAACAAAATCAACATATTACCAAAATCAGGAGTACAATCTTTCAAGAAAACAAAGATGTTCAATTACAATATGGACCATGCGGTTGGACAATTCAACATTGAAAAACAATTCAAATTCTTCTCTTTTTGATCAACTTGCTTGTTTTTTTATAATTTTTTTGTGTTTTAGCCCTCAAAAACTTTAGACAATTACTTTATTGGATTTAGAGGCATTTGCTTATTTTTTAGATAAGGCATTTAGTAAAATTCATAAAATTCATCTAATACAAAAATCCAAACCTATTCATGTAAAAATAATAGATGGGCGATTTTTATCTTCTAATAATATCATCTATAAAACTATATCTATAGAAGTGTATTAAAGACATATACTTTGGAGGTTCACAGAACCTTCTAGAATATTCTAGAGCTTCTTGAATAAATAAAAGTTAGTTGAAAAGCTTCCTAATTAGTGAAAGTTGATTGAAAAGCTTCTTATTTGGTAAAAGTAGCTCGAGAAGCTTTCTAGTTAGTAGAAGGAACTTAAGAAGCTTCCTCATTGGTAGAAGCTGCTTGAGAAGCTTCTTAATTTGATAGAAGCTATTGAAAAAGCATCCTAAAAAAGAATATATATAAGAGTCAAGGCTGAAGAATTCTTTAGTCTTGACAACACATCTCTTGGAGTTCTAACTCACATTTTTTGATGTTCTTCATGTACTCATTTGATTAATTCAAGTTCTTGTTGGTTTCTTCTTGAAACCTTGTCTTAATTTAAGTCTCTTGCTTTATATTTTCATGTTCTTGACAGGTTTCTTCTTAAAACCTTATCCTAATTCAAGTCTCTTGCTATGTATTCTTGTGTTCTTAATAATTTGTCAAGACTACTCTCATTTTCAATATTAAAGTTGGATCCTTCTTATTAGAGAGTGGATTACCCCTCTCTATGAAGGTATACTAGCGCTTTAAAGGTTGTGGATTATCCTCTTTTAAATTAATATTTTCTTCATTATAATATTAAAACTTTGTTCTTCTTATGAGAGAGTGGATCATCCCTTTCTATAAAGGTCTTAAAATATTTTGGAGGTGCGGATAATCTTCTTTTAAATTAATATTAAATTTTTATAGATTCATTTTTTTTTTTTTTTTTTTTTAAATGGCTAGAAGTTAAGACATTAATATGATTAAATCTTTCAAGTCTAAGTTAGATTCCATTGTAAGTGTTCTTACTACTTTATATGTACAATTATAAAGATTGAAGGAGTTGTTATAAAACTTCATAACAATGCAACATTTAGAGTGCTACAATCTAAACTGCACCCACCTCCAACTTTTACACTTGGATTTCAATGTTGTCAAGATCAATGTTCATAGGCTTCAGCAAAACAATATGCAATCTGACATACTTTTATTACATCGACAAGCAATTTGAATTCACACTTAAAAGTAGAAGATATACAACTTAATGCAGTACCTTTTAAATCTTATAGTCTACAAAAAAAGAAGCATCAGATGGAAAAAGGTCTATACATATATTATGGCAAGGAAGGTCATAAGATTGGGAATTGTCCAAAGAAATAAAATTGTTATATTACCAAAATTAGAAGTATAATTTTTTAGGAAAATAATAATATATAGCCACAATAGGAATTGTGTGGCTAGACAATCCAGCATTATAAAACTATTCAAGTTCCTCTCTTTCTACTCAACTTGCTTGTTATTTTATAATTTTTTTATATTTTGGCCCTCAAAAGCTTCAAACGATTTCTTTATTGGATTCAAAGGCGTCTACTTATTTTGTAGATGAAGCATTCTCACAGCTTTATAAAATTCTTCTAGTATAAAAATCCAAATCTATTCATATAGAGGTAATAAATAGACAATCCTTACCCTTTGATAATCTCATCCATGAAACTATATTTATAGAAATGTTGTTCAAAGATCATAAAAGCCATATTGTATTCAATATTATTAAAGCTCTTTCAAACCCTATTATTCATGGATTGTCTTGGTTGAAAAAGTATAATCCATGTATAGATTAGAGATTGCAAAAAATAATATTTTTGATAAAAATCCTTCTAAAAAAAATTCATAAAAAGCTATAAATTAGTAAGCCTTTATTTGTTGGAGTAAAGGCTTTTATAAGATTGGCCAAAGAAAGTACACCATTTATTATTTATGTAACTTCAATTAAAGAAGATATGATTTTATCGATAAGTATTCTAGAGTAGTATAGTGAATTTTAAGATGTTTTTTAAAAGAAGAATGCTGATATATTATCAAAGCATCAACCATATGATTGCACTATAGATCTTTAGGAAGGAATGTAGCTAACTTTTGACCCAATCTATAATCTTTTTCAAAATGAGCTTTTGACATTAAAAGATTATTTTGATGAAAATCTTATAAAGAACTCTATTAGGCATTTAAAATCTCCAACAGATATACTTATATTTTTTGTAAACAAAATAAGATGCTTCCTTACATTTGTGCATTGATTATTAAGAATTAAATAAGATAACGGTAAAGACCTATTATCTACTGCTATTAATTTTATGACTTTTAGAACAACTTAGCCAAACCAAGATCTATATTAAGATAGATCTTTGTGGAACATACAAGTTGGTACGAATCAAAGAGGGAGATGAATAGTAGACCGCATTTTGCACAAGGTGTGGAAATTTTGAATATAATGTCATGTCCTTTGAACTAACAAATGTACCCACTATCTTTAAGCATTTAATGAATGACATCTTTTGAGAGTACTTGGACAAGTTTGTAGTGATCTATCTTGATGACATTTTAATCTATTCAAAAAGTTTGAATGAACATAAGGGGCATGTGAATTTAGTATTATAAAAGTTACAAGATGCAAGTTTGTAAATCAAACCAAAGAAATATATATTTCATCAATCTAAGATGGAATTTTTTAGTGCATTGTACCTATTGAGGGTTTTTGTCAAGGACTTGAACTAGAAAAAGATGTATAATCTAATAAAAATTGTATCAAAGAAAAGTCACAAAATAAGAATAAAAAAATATATATATTCAAAGAAAAATTGGAATAGCTATTGCCAAAGAGTAGAAATATGAAGACTCTTTAAACTAGACTAGGATGAGGAAAGGAGATGACAAGAGTGAAGAGGGCTTCACTCTTACCTCTATAAATACTATCTAACTAAGAGCTATGTAGTGATATTCTATAGGACCTCATACACGTGTCAAACTTGCATGATAAGTTTCTCATATGTGTGCCACGTACTTGGCTTGTTCTGCAAGCTACCAACATGTGTGACACATAGCTAGCTTGTTCCATAAGCTACCAACATGTGCGCCTTGTGGCTAGCTTGTTGACCAAATTTTTAACCTACCAATCACCTATAGACATGTATAAAGGTGATTCCGCGTCTATAAAGCTTCTAAGAAGCTTCTCTATCAGATATTATCAAAGCAACTTATTTTACTTATTTTTATTGGTCTATATTACTTAGATAATTATTGGAGTAAATCTTATGTCCATGACATTATTCCCCCTTCTAGGGATGAGTTCCATGAGGAGCAATAATTATATGTTGAAGAAGTCTAGGATATGTTGAATTGTACTTGCCACATACTCTGATCTTTGTTCCCTTCGAAGGTAGTTAATAGGTAATGTTCCATACCAAGGCAAGAGGACCACCCTGTTATTTGATCATTGTTAAGGACTTCATAGCTCCCTTCAAAAAAAACACCATCAAGAGTAGTTCCTACCTTTAAAAGTATCTCCAAACATCAGAAGTCTCTTCCAAGGTAGTGATACCAAATACATTGTATTTTGCTTTCAATCCAAGGAAAGACATGTCATTCTTGAGGGTCTTCATCTCTATTCCGTCATCTTGAATGTTATGATAGTCGTAATGTCTCATCTAGTAAATCAGCAAATGATGGCTCTTAAGCTAAATTTGCTAGTTGTTGATCCTCCATCTTTTTAGCATAAACAAATCTAAGGAAATAACAAATAATATACAAAATAGGATGAAATTTCTATAGAACTTGCTTTGCTTTATAGCAAAGATTTTTTTCATACTTTATCTTAATTTTGACGGATGTCATTGATGAAATACATTGACTTTTATTAGTGCATTTGCTAGATTCTTAGATGGCTCCCATGTCCGTTCACTAATATCGTATCCGCGCCAACGCTTAAGATATTCCAATGGATTTTGGCGCCGCTTTGAATCTAAAATCTCTTCAACCTTGAATTCTTCATCATTGTCCACTTCTATAGGAGGCGGTGGTATTTGTCTTCTTTTTTGTATATCCATTGTCTTGTATGGATCAAATAATGATACGTGGAATACAAGATGGATCTTCATGAACTCCAATAGATATAATCGATACCCAACTAGATTAATTTGTTCAGAAATAGGAAAAGGTCCAAGTCTACAATAGTCCAACTTATCACAAAGACAAGTAGTCTTGATATTGCGACGAAGTAATCATACCTTATCTCCCATGTTGAATTGTGGTTGTTCCTTGAAATATGCATCTGCATTTATTTTTTGTCGTTCTTGAGCTTCTTTTAATTGTACCTTCATTATTGCATGTAGTACTGATAAATGATTTGTCAAATCTTGTGTCGCTGGATTATCAATTTTTGAAAAGTCAAAAGCATCAAGTCATGGATGGTAACCATAATTGGCAAAGAAAGGTGTTTGTTGTGTAGAAGAATATATTGTATTATTATAAGTAAATTTTGCCAATGGCAGAAGAGTTGTCCAATCATCTTGTTAGTAATTAATGTTACACCTTAAGTACTACTATAAGATTTAATTCACGCGCTCTGTTTGTTCATCATTTTAAGGATGAAAAACTAAAGATAACTTTATATCTACTTTTAAGATCTTGAAAAGAGTTCTCCAAAATCTTGACACAAATTGAATTCCCCTATCCGATATAATATCCTTAAGTAACCAATAATAATGATAGATATTATCAATGAAAAGCTTAGTTGTTTCTTCACTTGTAATAGATTTTGTGTATGGCACAAAATGTGCCATCTTGGTGAACTGATCTACTATTACAAATATAAAGTCATAAGATCTTGAGCTTAGAAGATCTGTGATGAAATCCATAGAAACAGAAGACCATGGTTGTTCTGGAATAGATAATGGTTGAAGAAGCCTAAAAGGTTGATGATGAGGAGTCTTGGATCTTGAGCAGATATCACATGATTGTACAAAGTCTTTGATTGCCTTTCACATTTGAGGCCACCAAAAATCTCTTGATATAAGTTTCAAAATCTTGTTATATCCAAAATATCCTATCACAAGAAAATCATGACGTGCTTGAAGAACACTTATACGTGCTTCTCCTTCTAGAATATATAGATGTTCTTCAAAATATAGTAGATTGTTCTTGAATTGGAATTTAGAAGAATCATGAGATTTGGAAGAATTATTCTTAATATCATGAATAAGAAGGTCTGAGGATATACTTGATTGAATTTGCTTGAGAAAAGTTGAATCAACAGTCAATGTTGATTTCATTGCTCGAAGATGCAATTGATCCGGTTTCAAGAAAACTATTCTTTGTTGCTCAAAAGCTACATCTCTTTCTTTTGGTGCAAAATAAGAACATCTAGAAAGGGCATCGGACAAACCTTATTGTTTTCCTAGCCGATAAGTGATAATGAATTTGAATCTTGACAAAGATATACTCCAACGAACTTGACAACGATTCAACATGCGTGTCGACATGAAATACTTGAGGTTCTTGTGATCCGTATATACGATGATTGAACTAGAAGCGCCTTCTAAATAATAACACCATTCTTGAAAAGAATCCACAATTGCAAGAAATTCTTTATTGTGGATCTCATAATTGATCACGGTTGTTGAGAATTTTCTTGAATGAAAAGCTATTGGATGAAGTTTGTCATCTGTTCCCATTTGTGACAAAACTGCATCCAAGGCAAAGTCTGATACTTTTGTTTCCAAAAAAAATAGCTTGGAAAAGTCAACTAGATACAAGATTGGTGCAGAAACAAATGATGTCTTCAGAGCTTCAAATGTTGCTTCCGCTTCTTGATTCCATTGGAGTTTGTCTTTACAGGTCAAACGTGTAAGTGGAGCCGCAACTTGAGAGAAGTCTTTGATAAAGATCCGATAATAATTAGCAAATTCTAAAAAATATTGGACATCTCTTACCGTCTTTGGAATCTTCTAATTCATGATTGTCTGAGTTTTCTTAAGATCTATCATGAGACCATCATTTAAAATGATGTATCCTAAGAAATCAACTTGAGTAATGTGAAATACACACTTTTCTATCTTGGCGTATAGTTCCGCATCTCTAAATTTTTGTAATACTTGACAAACATGTACTTCATGTTCTTCTATATTCTTAGAATAGATCAAAATATTGTCTAGGTAGAAGATGACAAAATTGTCTAGGAACTCATGAAAAATATCATTTATGAGATGTTGAAAAGCAGTTGGTGCATTTGTAAGTTCAAAAGGGATGACATTATATTCAAAATATTTGTACCTAATTTGAAACGCACATTTCCATTCATCTCCTTCTTTGATGCGTACTAGATTATATACTCCTCATAGATCTATTTTTATATAGATCTTAGCTTGATTTAACTGATCAAATAGTCTTAATATCAAAGGTAATGGATATCTGTTCTTGATTGTGATCTTATTGAGTCCTCAATAGTCATCACACATCTGCAATGATCCATCTTTCTTCTTCACAAATAGAATTGGAGCTCCCACTAGAGATTTAGAATGGCGTACAAAATTCTTTGCTAAATTGTTATCAATATATGCCTTGAGTGTAGCTAGCTCATCTTGAGATAAACTGTAGATTGGTCTAAATGGTGGCTAAGTTCCTTCCTTGAGGTCGATTGAACAATCATATGGACAATGCTTCAAAAGAATATCTATATTTTTTTTCTCAAAAACATCTTGATAATCCAAATACTTGCTTGGAATACCACTTAAAGTCTTTCTATTATCAAAAAAAGGTGTGGCATAAATAACAAAAGTTGATCCTTCTTTTGCTACATGTAAAAAAGCTTTTGCACCTATAAGTACGGATTTTATTATACTAGATTTATAGTATTTCACTTGGTCAGAAGGATGTTTAATAATATTCTGAGAAAAATTGAGTCTACGAAAATTCGAATCTATTTGAGGGTTATATTTTTCTAGCCATGATAAACCTAAAATAATTTGATAAGATAGAGATTTAATTATGTTAAAGGTTACATAGCTATAATGGTCATCTATTGTTACTTTTATAGGACGGATTTCATGAATGACGTCTCCACAAGATAATGGACGATCATCTATGACTTCTACATGTACGGGTTTAGTTTTCTGTACTAAAGATATTTTACAATTCTTAACAAATTGTTCATCTTAAAAGCATGCTGAGGCCTCTAAATCTAATAAAGCAGAGGCTTTGTAGTTTTTTGGTCATAAATATACATCTATTATAAAACAAGGAGAGGGTTCTAAGAAGAAAATAGGACCTTCACTAGGAATTGTACAAGGTTCCAGCTGCACGATATCGTACTGTAATTGCTTACAGTATGTAAAATCCACTCAAAATATATAATATGTTTATAGGTTTAGATATGTGTTAGAATGATTAGTAAAGTAAATTAAAGGGAGTTGATATAAGAAAATTTATTTTAGATTTTACTTAATTTAGTTATGGCATTTAAATTATATAGAATCTAAATATTTAGTATGAAGCCTTGAGAGAAGGTGGGAGCCTAAGGATGAAAAATTAAACTACAAAGAGGCCTATTTGGAAGGATGAAGATAAAATGAGGATGAATAAAGACAAGGGGTGAAGTTCATCATTCCTATTGATGAATGGTCATGCCGAATAGGCTTTGAGGAGGCTGCCCGCAACAAGAATAAGGGTTTCAGCGACTTCAAGGAGCAGATTAGAACATCAAAGACTAGGATTAGAAAGCTTATTTTTTGGACTACAATTTTGGTATAAAAATTAAAGGATTTGGAGTTTTAATGAAGGAGGAGTAGGTGCTTGAAATTAGGGTGTACAAACTATACCTACTGTCACTCTTTTGAGAATTGGAAGAGTTGTAATAAACCTTTTGGAAATTGAGAGGTGCAACTAGAGAGGTGATTTCAAGCTCTATATGTAATGTGGAAGAATTACTACAATTAAAGTCCTAAAGAAGGAGATCTTGGGAGTCAAAGACAATAAAATAATTCCAAGGCAGTAAGTAGACCATTTTGTTGATAGTATTGCGGTTTGCCACATCTTGAGTTTCTAGACGAATTTTTGTCTCAAACTTTTCAAAAGATGTATTACTATGCTAAAAAGCTATACATCAAATTTTATAGTATTTCAACTTTTAAATTGTAATATATGAAGAATTTAGTATACAGGTGTTTGTAAACAAGGGTTTGAAGCTATTGCTAGGATTTTGGCGATATCTAAAGATCTTGAACTTGGTGGTTTGAAATACTAGGCAATAGTGTAGTTACAGGTTTTATTTTTCTTTCTACTGTTTTGTATCTAGTTTCAACTTTGACTTCATAACCTTGAAACGCTTGTATAATTAAGTAGAGCTCTCTTGAATGTACTTGCACCTCTTGATCTTCATCTGTTACTTCAACCTTTATAAGTTCTTCCGACATATCTTCTAAACCTATTTCCATATATATACCTATTATCTTGTCATCTTCATCAAGCACACCCACTCTTTTTAGGTCTTTTTTTGTTTTTCTCACAATCCTTTTCTCTTATTTTTGTAGATCATTAATTTGTGTATGTATAATAAATCCACTTTTAAAAATTTCTACAACTCTTGTACAAAAGATATTTTCTTCTCCTTGCGAGAGTACCTTTTTTGACATACCACCACATCCTCGCTCTATAGTGGTACCTTGCAAAAATCCTTAAACTTTTCATCAATTCTTGGTAACGAGCTACTTCGTAGATAATCCGTATTACACTCGTGATTAGCATATATTGTTAAAAATTGTACGGCTCAGTTATCATCTTGGCTTCTAATGTGAGCACATGCAGATCCATCATCTAATATCTTAGTTTCCATCCTTATAGCAATAATATACGATTGTCCAAGAATTATTGAATAAGAAGTATTATTCTAAACAAAAAAGTTTTACTCAGTAGATACATCTCCAATTTTCACCTTTATATCTGGACAAGCTCCATAAAGATCTCCACATGTGTTATTTGCTGCTTAGATCATCCAACCATGTTCAGTGTCAATGGGCCACCTCCCATATTTATAAATATCTTTAGACATAATATTGATTTCAGATTCATGGTCAATAAGAGTAACTACTGGATCTGTCAAATCTCCCACCTTCACCAAAGTTTCTGTAGTGGCTCTAGCCCAATACTTCTTAGAATAATGACTAGGACCTTTGTCATCAATCTTATTTTCATCCAAGGAAAATTATTCCTTTTGATTGATACAACATTCAGCCAACTCCAACTCTTCTTCTTCTATTAATGTTGTATCTAAAGCATTAGACATTGCTGACTCCTCTATCAATTGTCTTTTTTATTTAATAGTGTCAATAATGACATCATAAAATTTTTTTTTTGCAATGCCTAAAATTTCATGTAAAGTGAATTCAATTTTGGCATTCAACACCCTTTCTTCCAACACCCCTTTTACATCTGTAATTGCCTCTATATCCGATTACAGCTTATAGGCAACAAGCTAATCATTTTTTTTTATTTTTACTAGCTTCCATCTCTTCTTTCTATTTTTTTTTTCATAGTGATGCATCTCTAGAGTGTGATGTTGATGGCTCAACCTTGGATGGTCTACTACCTTGTAATATAGGTACTTCCTTGTTCTGTATTATTTTTGTATCCTTTTGAATTTTTTTTTTGTTATCTGGTTCTTGGAGATTTTCTTCTGTTATATTTCTTCTTCTTTTTACATCCATCAAAGCTTCATGGTGGAATTTTGCCATATAAGCATGTACAGACATGGTATCAACAGGGTCATCCCATCTTATTGCATTCCTAATTATTGTGGTTGCATTGAGTAATTCTTGCCTTGATATTTTTTCCTTATTCATGCTAGTGATAGCATGATTCCATAAATCCCCCGTGTCTACATGTTTGTCAAAAACATCCTCCTTCTCTCTTATAACCTCAATACCATAAGTGGTGGTTTTCCCTAATGCCATAGTATGTCGTGATAGATAGTCCTCTAAAATCTTTTTCATCCCTCCCTTTCCAAAGTTAGTTTTGAGGAACTCACTTGTATCACGCAGTGCAATCTTTCCATCCTTCCATAAAATTACTCCTTGTTGTAAAGTATCAACAAAATCTCTACATTCCTTGCGAGGATGCTCCATACTATCGCACCAAATATACCTCTGTATATATCCTTATATATATCTAATTCTCCATGATCAGTAGTAATTTTTCTAATACATCTATATCTACAAATCACATCTTCTAGTAAAAATCTACAAACTCCTTCAGTGGATTTTATTCATAGAGCTCTTTCCTCCACCTAGTTGGATAAATCTTCTTGTGCTTAAACCAAGTATCGTATTTGCCATAACCCCATAGGCATAGTAACTAAATCTACCACCCATTTATAATGTATTGTTAGATGATATGTAGGATGCAATCCGTCTCTATGTCGAATCTCTGAATACATTTGGCAAATTTGACATGATTCCACATACTTTACTACATCTCTATACATGTTACGCCACCAATATTTTTCTTTAAGCTTGTTAAAGGTAGCATAAATATCTCTATGACCAATCCACTAGCTATCATGGAATTCTTGAATCAATTGCTCTTGCATTTATTTCTTGCAAATTACTCTTTGCGGTATACCACTGTCCCTTTTACATCGCTTCTATAAGTATCCATCTTTTCAATGGTAGTTGTAGGCTTTCTGCCTAATTTGCTTGAAATAAATATCATTCCATTCTGGTTGCCTTGATAGCGTGCTCAAATAGTATCTAATATCTAACCATTCTCTTTCATATAGTTCTTTCATGAATAATTTTAAATATTCCTTCTCTCCTTATTGTATTCAAGAATAGAAGATAATACCTACATCTTTGGTATCATCAATCAAATCTTCTTCTTATTCATATCTAGTCCGAGATAGCATATCCGCCACTGGATTATTTTTGTCTGCTATGTGCTTGAATTCAGGATTTAAAGACTTAATAAATGCAATCCACCTTAGCATAGCAATATCAGGGATATTACAATTGGTGATCATTCTCAATAGTGGCAAACAATTTGTTTCCAATATCACTGATGCTCTAATTAGATAATCTCTATCAGTTTTTATAGTTGTCACTATCCCCCATAATTCTCATTTTACTTGTGGATAGCACCTTTGTCTTTTACTTAATACCTTGGCTCCAAATCGTATAGCAAATCGATTCCCTTCTTCATCATCCTGTCCTAGTGTCCAACCAATAGCTATTGGACTAATATCAATTGTAAATATCACCGATTTTCTATTCTCATAATTTACTCTACGTAGCACAAGTGGAGAAGACAGTGATTGCTTCAACCTTTGCATTGCTTTTATATGTATCCTCTCCCATTTAAACCTCTTTCCTTTTCATAACAAACCATAGAGAGGATCTGCTATATGTACATAATGTAGAATCCATATATAATAAAATATACAAGCTCTCAAAAATCTCCATACCTTTGTTTGTGAGCTACAAACTTCCTTCATCCATTGTATGGCATCCACTTTAGTAGGGTTTGATTTACGACCAAACCATCCACATAAATGCTCCACAATAACAACCTCTCGAACGCCAAAGGTTGATTTAGCTCCTGATAAGGTCAAGTGGACTTCTTCAAGCCGTGATAAAATCTTATCACAATCCAAAATATGACTAGATACAAATTTATGATATCCCCTCTGATCCATTATTTTTTCTTTTTTTTCTTCTATACACCTTTTTATTGGAATATCATCCAAGAAAGGCATAGTCTTTTCTAGAATAAAATCATGGAGCACCTTATTCATCCCATTCATCATATGAGCAACTGAGTTTGTTGCTCCTTGTGATAACATACACATTTTCACCAGCCCTAAAGGTGTCTTCATAGTAGTGATATCACTGCTTCCTTCCGCAAGTTGAAACTAGTCATACCCAGAAAAAAGATCTCCAATAGAATAAATGGCTCTATCAAGAAATGCTTCAGCAAATTCTCCAACAATTAGTCCTACTCCTGTATTTTTAATGGTCACTTGATTCATTGGTTGCATATCTTGAATAAATCGTAGAGTTCCATTTTTCTTTGATATTGTAAACCAACGATTAGAATATAGTGCAAATGATGGTTTTAAGATTTTTATTTATATCTTTTCTTTTAATAGCTCTATAAGTTTGGATAGATGCACTCTAGATACCGGAATTGGCCTTAGATCCCATGGAGCATGTGGAACTGTAAATATAACTATTGGTGCCACAATACTTGGATCCATACATCCAATTTTTAAAGGTTCAAAAGCAAAAGCTTTTCTGTGCTTCTTCAACATTTTTTTAAATTCTATTTCTTTGGTAGGTAGAAGAAAATCCGCGGATCCCACCTTCAACTCCTTGAACATACTTTCTATAAACTTATGGCCAATTTTATCAAGATTTCGTAAATCCTTTTCCTTTGAAGCCTCTTAAACTTGGTGGTTTGAATCACTAGGCAATGGTGTAACTACAAGTTTTATTTTTCTTTCTATTGTTTTGTATCTAGTTTCAACTTTGACTTCATAACCTTGAAACGCTTGAATAATTGAATAGAGCTCTCTTGAATGTACCTGCACCTCTTGATCTTCATTTGTTACTTCAACCTTTATAAGTTCTTCCAACATATCTTCTAAACCTGTTTCCATATATATACCTAATATCTTATCATCTTCATCAAGCACACCCACTCTTTTTAGGTCTTTTTCTATTTTTCTCACAATCCTTTTTTCTCGTTTTTCTAGGTCATTAATTTGTATATATACAGCAAATCCACTTTTAAAAATTTCTACAACTCTTGTATAAAAGGCATTTTCTTCTCCTTGTGAGAGTACCTTCTTTGACGTACCACCACATCCTTGCTCTATAGTGGTACCCTGCAAAAATCCTTAAATTCTTCATCAATTCTTGGTAACAAGCCACTTTGTAGATAATCCCTATTGCGCTCATGATTAGCAGGTATTGTTAAAAATTGCACTGCTCGTTTATCATCTTGGCTTCTAATGCAAGCACATGCAGATCCATCATCTAATATCTTAGTTTCCATCCTTACAGCAATAATATACGGTTGTCCAAGAATTATTGGATAAGAAGTATTGTTCTGAACAAAGAAGTTTTATTCAGTAGATACATCTCCAATTTTCACCTTATATCTGAATAAGCGCTGTCGTGAGAGTCTTAGCCCTAAGAAACACTGGGTCTTTTGTGCCTCTCGTTTCTTAAGTGCAAGAAGAGATTCATAAAGTTCATAAAACTGAAGATTTTACATAAAAACATACTTTATTAATCTTGCCATATTCTGCCTTTAAAAACCCGCCTTCAAATTTGCCCATAAATCCTAGGATATCATATCAATTGAAGCAAAATTTGAACACAAAGTACTTAAGGAAGTAAAGAAGCAAACCCCATAATCCTTTTGATTATAGCTCATGTGGTTGGAGAGAATCATGTTGTCAAAGAAACCCCTCCATGCTGCCTTTGATTCTGGACCCCCTTTGCTTCACACCTTCATTGCTCCTCATTATCAAAACCCCAAGTATTGAAATTTGGTAGGCTTGTTGCTTGCTTTATGTTGTAAACATCCTCCAATTTTTGCTCCAAAACTCCTCTTGGAAATAGAGTTATAGACTCTACTCTCCTCCTTTAATTCTGTCTTCTACCAACTCTGGATCCGACTACAAATTTCCTCATAATTCTTTAACCATAACTCCAATAGCAATCAGTTTTTTACACAACTTAATAGACTCATATATCTACAAACCCCAACAAATTTTACTCAAAATGCTACTTTGATCACAAAGATATGCTCCCCCAAACTTCACTGACTTAGAAATAGATCCCTATCACTTTGAAAGAGCATAACATTTTTTTTATAAGATAAATGAGTATCAAACTTACCCTCATCTCTTTCTTAACTTGCTTAGATCACGTCTATCAAATTTCACACTCAAATTCACTCCCTAACTCCATTCATACCCAAAAAAACCCACACACACACTCTGCCCATACAAACCCCAATTCTGCTTTCACTCTATTTCTCTTTTCACCTACATCCGGTTACAATTTCACTCATAACTCTTTGCTCAAAGATCATATTGACTTAAGATTTTGATTCAAAGTAGTAAACTCAATAAGAAACACAACCCCAACAAATTTTGCCTCTAAAGTCCAAATGGTTCTCAAGAGCCGAGGCCCGAAATTTAGTAAACCTCACTGCCCTAGTCTTAAACACCTGCAACTTTGACGACTCATATCTCCCTTGATACTTAACCAAAAGACATAAAAATTATTTCTATATGTTCCTTATCTTGTCTACTACAAACCCACAAAAAATTTCACTTAAAATCCTCTCTAAGCTTCTTCTACACACAAAAACGTCTACTGCCTATCAAAAGGAAACCCTATCTCTCCAAAAAGAACCTCTCTTCTTCTTCACGACCCCCTTCTTGTCCTCCCGGCCTGGTCTTCCTTCTTCCCTTGGTCAAAGAGACACCTCAGCCATATCTTTCCACCTCTTCAATCCTTTCTTTTGGATTAATTTGAAGGAATCTCACCTTTTGAGGTAAATTTCTATTCTACCTTCTTACTACCATTTTTTTTCTACCCACTTCTCTTCTAATTTCAGCCCACAACATTTAAGTTTAGATCTAAAATAGAAGAGAATAAAGGTAAAGTAGATTTAAGATAAAATAGAAAAAAAATCTAATAAGTAGAAAAAACAATTAAGATTAGATTAGAGATAAAAGAGAAAGAACTACATCCTTCACTGCCAAGTCAAAGAAGCTTGTGTGGTTAAGTTCTTAGCTACTTTGGAGTTGACGTGGGTTCGAATCCACTTGACTTCACTGTAGAATTCCTTGGCTTCTTGACTTGGTACTGCTAGTGGGAATTTCAGCAGGAAATTAGTAGTTTGGCCTACCTATCATCCCTGAGCTTGTGATAAATATTATAACCTTCAAGATAATGTGGTTATAACCACAACCCTTTTTCTTTTTCATCCTCTCTTCTTCTAATCTTAATCTTTTTATTTTAACACATTCCTTTATATCTTTCACACTATGTTTTAATTTACAACATGATTATTTGTCGCGATATAATGTGACTATTAGATGAAAGAATGTGAAAAAAGTATATTATAAAAGATCTTAGTTTAAAATATTGTAGCAAATTATCTTAGAAAAATAGATAATAGTAAAATGGGAATAAAACCAATGAGTGTTAATGCTGCCCTTTTTACAAATGAGCTTCTATTTATACTGTAGGGCCATAAGTAAGGCAAAACAAAGTAGATTGAGAAATAAAATAATATAGGCATATATAAGAGGGAGTTAAGAAGAGGTTTCAGAAAAATTTACCACAAAAATCTCAAAATAGATACCCGGAAAGGACCGATTATGAGTTGGGGTCAAAATCAGACCTAGGGCACAAAATTGCGTGCCTGTGGCGGATCCAAGAGGTTTTTGTAAATCAGCAATTAAGGTTAGAGAGAAGACTTGAAGGATTTTTTATAAGAATTGGTTTCAAGAGATTTGGAAAATAAAATGATTTTGTAATAGCTTTGGAAAGTCAGGCTTGTTTTGGGCAATTAGGGATTTTGTGAAATAAAATAGGATTGATGTTTTAGGCAATTCTAAAAGTTTTGCAATAGATCCATAGCTGAAAATTTGTAAATTTTTGGATATTATTGTTGTTAATGTGTGCTACAAATTTGAGCTAAATCTAACGGTTTAATTATAAGTAATTGGAATTTAAGTGGGTCAAGGTCTCAGAAATTAAGTTTTGAGGGTCAATTAGGATTTTTGAGATCTTGAGCAATCTGCCAATTGGATTGGAGTAATTTTTATTTGTATAGATAGTAGACTTGCTTTTCTATATACATGAATGATTTGAGACTGATTGAATGATGAAAAAGGGAGAAATTGACACTGAAATGTCAGCATCAAGGTTGGAGAAGGAGGCCAACCAACATCCGAGAAGCTTTTAGGATTTTTCTTTGATTTGGTAAGTTCGATTACCTTCAAATTTATTGTGCTTGTTGTTAACTAAGAGATTGAAAGATATACAAAGTTTTAAGTAAGATCAATGGTTTATTCAACAGATATTGAGGTTCTAATTTTTCCTAGGATTGATTTGAATTGATTAGAATTTGATTTAAGATTTGGTTAGGATTTGGTTTAGGGTTTAGGGTTTGCTTAGGATTTGACCAAGGTTTGACTTAGAGTTTGATTTAGGGTTTAAGATTTATTTAGGATCTGATTTAGGATTTAGGATTTGCTTAGGGTTTGATTTAGGGTTTAGGATTTGTTTAGGATTTGGTTTAGGATTTAGGATTTGACTTAGGTTTTGACTAGGATTTGACTAGGATTTGACCAAGGTTTGACTTAGGATTTGATTTAGGTTTTGATCAGGGATTGATTTAGGGTTTGACTTAGGATTTGACTAGCATTTGATCAAGGTTTGACTAAGATTTGACTTAGAGTTTGACTTAGATTTTGACTAGGATTTGATTAGGATTTGACTAGGGTTTGATTTAGGATTTGACTTAGGGTTTGACTTAGGATTTGACTTAGGATTTGACTTAGGTTTTGATGAGGGATTGATTTAAGATTTGACTAGGATTTGATTTAGGATTTGACTTAGGGTTTGATTTAAGGTTTGATTTAGGTTTTGACTAGAGATTGATCTACGATTTGAATAAGATAAGACTTAGGATTTTAAGATTTCTATTTTTAATATTTTCTAAATTTAGTATTTTATATATTATTTTCTTTTATGATTAATATATGATTTATTTATTTTTCTTTATAATTTCTTTAAGATGGGATCAATATTTGATTAATATTGTTAAGGTTTAATAGAAGTTGTTTAGGATTCTATTAGAGTTGTTAGAATCTTGTTATTGTGTATTTTCTTTTTATCTTCCACAGCCAAGTGCCCGAAGCATTCTCGAGCAAAATTGCACGTATTACGACATAATTTAGTGAACCCGATGTGAAAAGCTCAAAGTGGAAGATTATTGGAAATTTGTTGGATTTATTTGACTTATGGAGAAGAAAGGCAAGAGAGTTGAAGGAGGAATTATAGATGGTGCATCAATTGGAGCTTCTAGTCAAGTTGCAAGTGGAGCAACAAGTGGAGGTAGCAAAAGAAGACAAGGTATGTATTTTGATCCTAACTCTACAAGCATGTTTGAAGCATTTGCTTTATTCATGCAACAACAACAGGTGAAAGATCGCAAAGAAGATATGGCAAATAAGGTATTATAGGCAATTTTGGACAAGATTGATCAATTTGAAGGAAAAAATATTTTAAAATATTTAAGATGTTATGTTAAGGAAATGGAATTGAAGCGTGTTTCTGAGAAGGAGATGGTTCAATTATCTGAACTAGCTACTATACCATAGATAAGAAGCCATGTGAAGTCCATTATAGGACAATCTGGAGGTTCATGGGAAAAATTTTCTCAAGCATTAAAGGATGAGTATTTTTTTGAAGACAATGATCGGGTTACAAAAAGGATGTTTTTTGAATGGATTGAAAGGCCTAAGAAGGATCTTCAAGTGACAGAATTATTGAGAGAGTTTGAAAGGTAATATTCCCATCTATCAAAGAAAGAGAAGCTATTACTAGATCCAAGTAAAGTAGAGGTTTTTCTTCAAGCGGCTGATAGAGAGCTACATGAGAAGTTGGAAATTTTACTTGAAGATAAAGAAGAAGAAGAAGGACTAACATCAAATTAGAAAGAAGTGGAAGAAGTAATAGGAGTACTTGCAAAAAGAGAAAGGAGAAAAGATTGGGTGGGTATTCAAAGACCATTGCAAGCTTCTAAGTTAAAATTACCTACAAACCATCCTACACCTATAATTCAACCTTCAATAGCAACACCAAAGAAAGAAGAAATGGGCATTGATGAAATCATACAAGAGATGAGAGATTTGTAAATAAAATTTGTAAAACTTGAAGAAAAAGGCCAATCATCAAAGGTATCAACAAGATAAAAATTTGGACAAATGGATGGTATAGTACATAGGTGCAGGTGGTGTGATAGCGTGGATCATTCAAGAAGGGAGTGTGAAGATTTTACAGAGGCGCTACGCAAAGGAGTTATTTTTTTCAAAGATGGTATAATACATTTAAAGGAAAGTGGAGAAAAATTAGAGACAAACTTTGGTAAAGGAGGAATGAAGGCACTTGCAAGAGAATCATTTAAAATCTCAAGCAATGAAGCATCAATATATTAGGTGAAAGCAAATCAAGGCAAGTGTTTAAGCATAAATCTTGAACTTCCAGGAGAATCTAATTCTTTGTGGACAAGTGCAATGAGTTATGCTGAAAGAGGAAGATTTATCAAAGATGATTTAAAACGTGTTGGAAATGACATTCGACAAATTACTGGATGGAATGATCATGTAGATGGATTATTGGCACATGTTCATATTACAAGGAATCAACATGATGCATTAATAGAAGAAAAAAGAAAAAGA
The DNA here is from genome assembly GCA_036785485.1 of Physcomitrellopsis africana. Lineage (NCBI taxonomy): Eukaryota > Viridiplantae > Streptophyta > Bryopsida > Funariales > Funariaceae > Physcomitrellopsis > Physcomitrellopsis africana. The sequence goes on from JAWRVF010000147.1 coordinate 382,632, forward strand.
GATGAAAATAATGAAGGGCCATCAAAAAAGACTACAAGAGGAGAAAAAGCACGACAACAGAAAAATCCTATGCATGAAGAGACAATAGAGAATGTTCCTACAAAAGAAAGAGATTTTATAAAAGAGAAGGGAAAGGCCCCTGCTTATAAATTACAATCAGATATTGAAGCTGCTACCAATTTAAAGAAGGTATTAGAGGAGCGGATTTTAAGTGGAAAGGTTGAATTTACAATTGGTGAGATTTTAGGAATTGCAAAAAGAGAATTTCATGAAGTTATTATTGATACAATAAAAAGAAAATGACAATCTATTGGTAATACTATAATATCAAATATACAAGGTACAAAGGCAACGAGAAGCAATAAAGATGAAGAAATTGAAATGCGATTGGTTGGAGATGTTTCACGAGTCAAGTTCACAGATAAAGAAGATAGTACTCAAGCTTCTAGTCATTATTCTTAAAGTCTTTCGACAAGAGCTACAACAAAAATTTTAGTAAAATTAGGAGAATTAGAAGAACCGATTGTAGCACTAATTGATCATGGTTTTGAAATCAACTTGATATCAAAAGAATTATATAGAAAGGAAAAATAGCCAATTGATACTAAACATAGATATATGATATGATCAGCAAATAATTCAAAAGAGAATTGTATGGAGCTTGTCTAAATATAAAGGTGATAATAGGAAATGACAATCATGAACAACATTTCTTTATACAAGATATGTCTACATATCCAATTATATTGGGACAACCATTTATTACTACTACAAGAATGGAAACAAAGGTTATGGATGATGGTTCAGCCTATGCAAGAATAAGAAGCCAAGATGAAATGAAAGCAATTCAATTTTTAACTATTTGTGCTGATCATGAAAGAAATCATGATAAGCTGAGAGAAAAGCCATTATCAAATGAGAACTTTGAAGACCTTGAGGGTTTTTACCGCACACCATTGTAAAGCGGGATTGCAATGGATTAAAGAAAGACATGCTCCCGCTGAATTTAACAAAGATGGCATTACCTACTAGACTTATTAGATTGAAATGATGTTGTATTATCTTCTAAAACTATTGAAAGAATGAAAAGAATAGAAAAATGTTATGTTAAAAATATGAAAAAATTTTTAAAAGAAAATGGAGAATTGGTTAAAGATGAATTTATATCAGGATCATTTGAAGAAGTTGGATTTGCGGATACTATGGGAGAATTAAATTATTTATTACAATATATATTACAAGGAAGTAATAAAATTATCAATGTATGTTCTAAAGAATTTTATGATGAAATTCAAAACTTTATGAAAAATTTAAGTTGCCAAGAGGTATGTGTTGAAACTAAGTATAAATCAGTGGCAAAAAAAGTTAAACCAGTGGCTTTGCCACTACCATCAAATTATGAAGAAAAGGTGAGAGGAGCATCTACACAACCAAATTTGAGAGATCTTAAGAAGATAGGGCATAAATTTATGGATACTACATTAGATGGATTAAAGGTTGAATATGAAGGATTTTTGACAAAATGTGAAGAAAAATGCTTTAGAAATATGCTTTCACGACATGGAAAGGCTTTTACATTCAAAGCACATAAAATTGGATGTATTGATCCAAATATTGTAGCACCTATGGTTATTTTTACTGGTCTTGATGAACCATGGAATTTACGACCAATTCCAATACCAAGAGCACATTTATCTAAGTTAATAAACTTACTCAATGAAAAGATTGAAATGGGGACTTTAGAACCGTCTATAGCACCTTATTCAAATTGATGGTTTACCAAAGAAAAATAGAACAATGAGATTTATACAAGATATGCAACTTGTAAATAAAATAACCATTAGAAATATGGATTGAAGTTCAATTGTGGATGAATTTGCAGAGGCATTTGCAGGAAGAGCAATCTATTCGATAGGTGATCTTTACTCAGGATATGATCAATTTCAATTCGCATTACAAAGTAGAGATTTAACTACTATGAAGACTCCATTGGGTTTGATAAAAATGTGTACATTGCCTCAAGGGGCTACTAATTCAGTAGCTCATATGATGAATGGAATGAACAAAGTATTGAGGGAATTTATACCAGAAAAGATTATGCCATTCTTAGATGATGTTCCAATTAAAGAATGTGCAGAAGAAGAAAAAGATGAGATATTGGATCAAAAAGGTTGTAGAAGATTTGTTGCAGATCATATTAGTGATTGTGAAAAGATTTTATCACGGTTGGAAGAGGTACACTTGACCTTATCAGGTACAAAGTCTATGTTTGGAATAAATGAAATATTAGTTGTTTGATACATATGTGGATCATATGGATGTAAGTCAAGTATTGAAAAGGTTAATATTATTAAAAAGATGAAAGAATGTGCAAATACTACGGAAGTGAGAAGATTTTTAGGAGCGTGCATTTTCTATTATATATGGATACCTCATATTGCACATGTGGCAAATCCATTATATGAGTTGTTAAGGAAGAATAAAAGGTTTCAATGGAAAGAAGAACAAAGAAAAGCTATGGAAAAATTAAAAGAACTTCTTTCTTCACCTCTAACTTTGAAGAAAGTGAATTATAAATGTGAAAGAACAGTAATATTAACAGTTGATGCGAGTCCAATTGAAATAGGTTGGGCAATTGGACAAGACGATGAACAAGGGAATAGATATGTAGTACGATTTGAAGCAAAGATTTTGAATATTAGAGAAAGAGCATATGTACAAATTAAAAGAGAATTATGGGATATAGTAACTGCCATGAAAAATGAAAAGGAGTATTTGATTGGTACATTGGTAGTTATAGAAATATATTGTTTGCCTTTATTAGGCATGATTACAAGTTGTTCAACTCCTGATATTGCTATGTTAAGGTGGATAGCATATATCAAATCTTTGAATCCAAAGTTTAAACACATTGCAGGGAGAAAAAATTCAGTTGCAGATATATTATCAAGGGCAAGGTATTATGATGAAGAAGACATGATTGATATGGAAGATGATGTGGGTGCAAATTTTTATACTAATGCATTATCAAAAGAAGAAGGTGCATGTTTGACTGTACCATTGGAATTATTTTTAAAAGACTCATATGAAGGTGAATGGAAAGATATTGGAAAGTATCTAAGTACTTTAAAGCGACAAGAAGGTTGGACAGATCAAAAATTTAAGAAAATTCGTAAGAAAGCCTATAGATATTTTTTACATGATAGATATTTATGGAAGCATCTAAAGAAAAAAAGAGAAGTATTGCAACGAGTGATAAGTGATTTAAAAGCTCAACAAAAGATTATTAAGGAATTTCATGAGAGTTTGTGGACAGGGCATAGAAGAATATGGGCAACTTTTACTAAATTGAAGGAAAAATATTGGTGGAAAGGCATATATAAAGATGTGGTTGATTTTATAGGATCATTTGAAATTTGTCAATTTTATTCTAATATTCAACATCGAGATGAATTACATCCAACTTATCCTCTAGCACTACATTATAAGTGGGTAGTGGATTTAGTGGCAATACCTATAGGACTTAGACAAATGAAATATTTGGTACTTGCGCGTGAAGATTTATCAAATATGGTTGAAGGACGAGCATTAACAACAAAGAATATTGAAAGTGTATGTCGATTTCTTTTAGAAGAAATTATTTGTCGCTATGGTTGTATTGGAAAAAAATCACGACAGATAGAGGTGAATTGGATGCAAAAGAAGCAAAAGAACTCTTTGGTAGAATGGAAATTAAACTTTCTTTGACAACAACATATAATCCAGAAGGTAATGGAAAGAGTAAGCATGGACATTCACCTATTGTTAAAGCATTAGTAAAAGCATGCAATGGCAAAGTACATCAATGGCCAAAACTACTACCATTTGCATTATGGGCAGATCATACAATTGATAGCATAGTGACTGGATATATGCCTTCTGAATTAATGTATGGACAAAAGCTAATTATGCCAACAAAAGAAACAGTGCCTACATGGAGAATATTACCTTGGAAGAATGATCTTAACAGAGAGGAGCTTTTAGCATTACGGATTCAACAATTGGAAAGAAGACCTGAAGACATTGAAGTGGCAATAGGAAGGTTGAAAGAAGCAAGGGAAAAAAATAAAAAAAGATTTGATAAAATGCATCAACTACGGCCTAAGAAGATAGAAGAAGGTAATTGGGTATTAGTCTATGACAATAGTTTGGATAACCAACATAGTACATTACAAAAAATTTCTAAGCGTTGGTTTGGACCATATGTTGTGATAGAAGTCTATGACAATGGAACATATTTATTATGGGAACTTGATGGAACACAATTGAAGACACCTATAGCAGGCAAGCCAGTCAAGTTATTCAGACAAAAAGAAATATATATACATTTTGATGAAGAACAAAATCTACTAAGGGATATTGAAACAAAAGAAGAGGAACAAATTAAAGATCAAGAAGTTGACCAAGATGAAGAGCATCATACATTAATCTATTAAAAAAACCAATGGCACATACCAGAGGATGCACAGGTTCACGGGGGGTGGATGTCATGATGTAACGTGATTATTAGGTGAAAGAGTGTGAAAAAAGTATATTATAAAAGATCTTAGTTTAAAATATTGTAGCAAATTATCTTAGAAAAATAGATAATAGTAAAAAGGGAGTAAAACCAATGAGTGTTAATGCTGCCCTTTTTTACAAATGAGCTTCTATTTATATTGTAGGGCCATAAGTAAGGCAAAACAAAGTAGATTGAGAAATAAATAATAATATAGGCATATATAAGAGGGAGTTAAGAAGAGGTTTCAGAAAAATTTACCACAAAAATCTCAAAATAGATACTCGGAAAGGACCGATTATGAGTTGGGGTCAAAATCAGACCTAGGGCACAAAATTGCTTGCCTATGGCAGATCCAAGAGGTTTTTGTAAATCAGCAATTAAGGTTAGAGAGAAGACTTGAAGGATTTTTTATAAGAGTTGGTTTCAAGCGATTTGGAAAATAAAATGATTTTGTAATAGCTTTGGAAAGTCAGGCTTGTTTTGGGCAATTAGGGATTTTGTGAAATAAAATAGGATTGATGTTTTAGGCAATTCTAAAAGTTTTGCAATAGATCCATAGCTGAAAATTTGTAAATTTTTGGATATTATTGTTGTTAATGTGTGCTACAAATTTGAGCTAAATCTAACGGTTTAATTATAAGTAATTGGAATTTAAGTGGGTCAAGGTCTCAGAAATTAAGTTTTGAGGGTCAATTAGGATTTTTGAGATCTTGAGCAATCTGCCAATTGGATTGGAGTAATTTTTATTTGTATAGATAGTAGACTTGCTTTTCTATATACATGAATGATTTGAGACTGATTGAATGATGAAGAAGGGAGAAATTGACACTGAAATGTCAGCATCAAGGTTAGAGAAGGAGGCCAGCCAACATCCAAGAAGCTTTTAGGATTTTTCTTTGATTTGGTAAGTTCAATTACCTTCAAATTTTTTGTGCTTGTTGTTAACTAACAGATTGAAAGATATACAAAGATTTAAGTAAGATCAATGGTCTATTCAACAGATATTGCAGTTCTAATTTTTCCTAGGATTGATTTGAATTGGTTAGAATTTGGTTTAAGATTTGGTTAGGATTTGATTTAGGGTTTAGGATTTTCTTAGGACTTGACCAGGGTTTTACTTAGGATTTGATTTAAGATTTAAGGTTTATTTAGGGTTTAATTTAGGATTTAGAATTTGCTTAAGGTTTGATTTAGGGTTTAGGATTTGTTTAGGATTTGGTTTAGGATTTAGGATTTGACTTAGGTTTTGACTAGGATTTGACTAGGATTTGATCGGGGTTTGACTTAGGGTTTGATTTAGGTTTTGACCAAGGATTGATTTAGGATTTGGCTTCGGATTTGATTAGGATTTGATCAAGGTTTGACTAAGATTTGACTTAGAATTTGATTTAGATTTTGACTAGGATTTGATTAGGATTTGATTAGGGTTTAATTAGGATTTGACTAGGATTTGACTTAGGATTTGACTTAGGATTTGATTTAGATTTTGATCAAAGATTGACTTAGGATTTGACTTAGGTTTTGATTAGGATTTGACTTAGGGTTTGATTTAGAGTTTAACTTAGGATTTGATTTAGGTTATGACTAGAGATTGATCTAAGATTTGAACTTAGGATTTTAAGAATTTTGTTTATAATATTTTCTAAATTTAGTATTTTATATATTATTTTCTTTTATGATTAATATATGATTCATTTACTCTTCTTTGTAATTTATATAAGATTGCATCAATATTTGATTAATATTATTAAGGTTTAATAAAAATTATTTAGGATTCTATTAGAATTGTTAGGATCTTGTTATTGTGTACTTCCTTTTTATCTTCTACAGCCAGGTGCCCGGAGCATTCTCAAGCAAAATTGCACATATTACGATAGCCCCATAAAGATCTCTACATGTGTTATTTGCTGCTCAGATCACCCAACTATGTTCAATGTCAATAGACCACCTCCCATATTTATAAATGTCTTTAGACATAATATTGATTTCAGATCCATGGTCAATAAGAATAACTACTAGATCTGTCAAATCTCCCACCTTCACCAAAGTTTCTGTAGTGGCTCTAGCCCAATACTTCTTAGAATAATGACTAGGACCTTTGTCATCAATCTTATTTTCATCCAAGGAAAATTATTCCTTTTGATTGATACAACATTCAGCCAACTCCAACTCTTCTTCTTCTATTAATGTTGTATCTAAAGCATTAGACATTGCTGACTCCTCTATCAATTGTCTTTTTTATTTAATAGTGTCAATAATGACATCATAAAATTTTTTTTTTGCAATGCCTAAAATTTCATGTAAAGTGAATTCAATTTTGGCATTCAACACCCTTTCTTCCAACACCCCTTTTACATCTGTAATTGCCTCTATATCCGATTACAGCTTATAGGCAACAAGCTAATCATTTTTTTTTATTTTTACTAGCTTCCATCTCTTCTTTCTATTTTTTTTTTCATAGTGATGCATCTCTAGAGTGTGATGTTGATGGCTCAACCTTGGATGGTCTACTACCTTGTAATATAGGTACTTCCTTGTTCTGTATTATTTTTGTATCCTTTTGAATTTTTTTTTTGTTATCTGGTTCTTGGAGATTTTCTTCTGTTATATTTCTTCTTCTTTTTACATCCATCAAAGCTTCATGGTGGAATTTTGCCATATAAGCATGTACAGACATGGTATCAACAGGGTCATCCCATCTTATTGCATTCCTAATTATTGTGGTTGCATTGAGTAATTCTTGCCTTGATATTTTTTCCTTATTCATGCTAGTGATAGCATGATTCCATAAATCCCCCGTGTCTACATGTTTGTCAAAAACATCCTCCTTCTCTCTTATAACCTCAATACCATAAGTGGTGGTTTTCCCTAATGCCATAGTATGTCGTGATAGATAGTCCTCTAAAACCTTTTTCATCCCTCCCTTTCCAAAGTTAGTTTTGAGGAACTCACTTGTATCACGCAGTGCAATCTTTCCATCCTTCCATAAAATTACTCCTTGTTGTAAAGTATCAACAAAATCTCTACATTCCTTGCGAGGATGCTCCATACTATCGCACCAAATATACCTCTGTATATATCCTTATTTTAATATAGGTTTGATCTCAGATGCTCCTTTCTTTTCTTCTAGCTTTGCCAATTTGATTTGTAAGTCTTTCATTCCTTTCACTAATTCCTTAATTGCATCTTTTTGTGATACAACTGTGGACATAGGAATTGGAATAGTACTTACTGATATAGCATGTTCTGATACTTGCCTACGAGATATTATAATTGGGAGAGGTCTAGTTTCTTGTCTTACCACCACTTTACCTCTTTAGTACTCTCTTTTAACAAGTATACCCACTGCTTCAAAAACCTTCTTCCAGTCAGTAGTAAGTCCATTGTCTTTTGTGTTATCCTCCAACAATAACTCCAACTCCCTTTGTAGCTCACTGTCGGCTGACTGGAGAAATAGCTCCATCTTGTCATTTTCAAGAGTAAGCTTTTCCACCCAAGATAATTGAAGAAATTGCCTTTCAAATTCTTGAAATAATTTTGTTGCAACCAACCCCTTATTGGATTTATTAACCCATTCCATAAGTGATTTTTTTGTCACCTTTTCAACATCTTCCAAAGAATACTCTTCTTTTAGCTGAAGGATAAAATCCTCCCATTTTGCTCCATGAGTTTGAATAATCCCCTTTATGTGCTCACAAAGTTCAGATACAACTGCTAGCTCAAATGTCAGGATCATCTCCTTCTCCGGTACTTTATTACGCTCCATCTCCCGAGAATAATACTTCAAATATTTAGAGATGTTCTTTCCATTGAACTGATCTAATAATCCAACAACAAATTGTAAGGCTTTGGTAGCCATAGCCTCCTTATGCTCCACTGCTTGTTGTTGTTGCATATAAAGAACAAATGCTTGAAACATTTGAGCTGTAATAGGATCAAGCTGCATTGGTGATGCTCCACTGCAATTTTCACTAGTATCTCCTTGGTCCTCTGCCATAATAAAGGCCAAAGTATTTCTTCAAAACTCTCCACTCCAAATATTTCACGTCGGGTTCACCAATATGTCGTATGACGTGGCTTTCTATCTGGGAATACATTGGATACCTGGCTGTGGAAAGTTTATTTGAAATTTGATAGCAAAATTCAACAGGTGGTTTGTCCTTAATAAAAAGGAAAAATAATACAAAAATCTCACAAAAGAGAAGTTATATATATAAACCCTCTTGTATTCAAGTAAGTTTGTACAAAAAAGATTCAAATTTCCACAAAACCTTTCAAAACTTTTTTCACCTGCAAGGACTTATTTCTTATTGAACTTTAGAATCCAATAACTCTTGATCCAACCATTCAATTTCTATGAAATTTAGATTAAAGTATAGATGCTTTTCTTAAGTTTCACCACAAGAAAACATCAACTATAAATTCATTTCCGATCGTCTGATATCTCAAAATCCCTAGCAAGTGCTTAAAACCCTAGCTCAAAGACACCCGAGTACTATTTTCCTTAAATCTCACAAACTCAAAATCCTAATTCCACAAAAAAATTTCACATAGTCTTGTAACATAAATATATACACTTTTGAAAATTTTGAGCCAAAAATCTATGAAATTGCCCAAGTTATAGCTCATAATGTAACCACTATATAAGCGGGTCACTTACTGCCCTTAAGTTCGTAAGAATTGACTTCAACTCCCAATATCTCCTTCACCCTAGCTTGGATTTTATCAAGCTGTACATACAAAGTGTAATCGTGAAAGTGCTCTCTCCAATTCTAGTCTCTGATCCTCAATTTCTTTCTGTATGCGCGAGTTATATTCAAAAGAGTGACAGTAGGTCCAAAATCAGCACCTTAACTTTGGGCGCCTATAACTTCTTCATAAAGAGTGCAAATCACACAAAATTTGCACCTAAATCAGATCCAAAAACCTACACCTTATGATCCTAGCCTTTGATGTTTGACTGCCTTCGAAAAAAAAACCCTAACTCCTAATAAACCCTCGGGCAGCCTCCTTAAAGCCCATTGGGCATGATTTTTGGCCAATTAGAATAGAGATTTCTATCATCCACCTCTATTCATCCACATAGATGGCCAAACTACCCTTTTTATACTAAAAACCGTTTTCTAACCCTTCTTCTTATAAGATTTACATACTTGGTGCTTTAAACACCAAATAAAAGAAGTAAATAAGATCTTAAGGATCACCAATGTCTAACATAGGTGACTTAAGATATATACAAGTTACAATCAATATAAAATTAATTTCAAAAGTTACTACTAAAAAAAATAAGGTCGTATAAATCTTAATAATAATTCTTTTAATAGATCTTTTCTAAATTAGGAATCTAATCACATCCTATAATCAATAAAAATCCATTGATATGACTTTTATTTAGCTAAGTAGTAAATTGTACATTAAATATACATGTACAATTTTTTTACATAGTAGCCAAACCACAATACGACAACGTCAAATCTTTTCTTATTCAATAAGAGGTTTAAAATATATTGCATCAATTTGCATGTCTTCTACTTTCAAATGTACGTTTTTTAAGGACGTTGATGTTGCCACTGAATAATAACGTTGAGGCTCTCTTATACGACTCTTGAATCAAAATTCAAAAAGTCAATTGCCATACTTCACAACAAAATTAATTGCTTGACTCAATTTTTGAGGATTAGATAAATTGAGCATTTATTTTTTTATCTCATATTGTAATCCGTAGAAAAATTGGCTAATGATTGCAGCATTATCCTACTTGATATGAATTATTAGTTGTCAAAATTGTGAAGCGTATAATGACACTGATCGAATTCCTTGTTGTAGGATGCGAATCTTATTGGTGGCAACACGGATTGCATCATATTTTCCATACACAGATCAAAATTTTGCTAAAAATGCCTCTAAATTATCTAATATTGGATCACATTGTTCAAGAAAAGATGAAAACCATGATAAAGCAGAACCTGAAAGTAACGTTCCAATAAACCTAACTTGAGATCTTTACGTAGGATAACTTTGAAGTTGAAGTTCAAGCATCAATTGTACTTGATTGACAAATCTTCGAAACTTAGATCTTGTGCCATCAAACTTCTCAAGCAAACTAATTCTTGGTTTTCTAATGTTTGAACAGTGCTCCATTATAGGTGAGGTAGTATGGTTTAATATAGATATTAATGCAGCTCCAATTATCTCTATATCTTGTTGCTCCTTCTGGTAGTAAATTGAATTGATGCATTGCAAGCATTAGCTCTTTCATTTGTTCTTGCATTTATGCCATTGCACTCTTTATTTCTGCAAGCTCTGCCATGATAATATAATAAAAAGGAAGATGTCTACTCACACTTCAAGAAATGTAAAATAACACACTCAAAAGAAAAAAGTCTAGAAATAATATCAGTTTAGAAGTGGATATTCCACAACTTCTAAAATGCTTATATCTTATCAAGAGAAATGGGTAATCCACTCTTAATCAAGAAAGACAAAGCTTTGATACTATATGTATACTCTTGTCAAACTGTCAAGGACATGAACTAAAAAAAGATGTATAATCTAATGAAAATTGTATTAAAGAAAAATCATAAAATAGAAATAAGAAAGTATGTATATTCAAAGAAAAACTGGAATGGCTATTGCCAAAGACTAGAAATATGAAGACTCTTAAAATTAGACTAGGATCAGGAAAGGAGTTGACAAGAGTGAAGAAGGCTTCACTGTTACCTCGATAAATACTATCTAACTAAGAGCTACATGGCAGTATTCTTTACGACTTCATACATGTGTCAAACTTGTACAACAAGTTTTCCATATGTGCGCCACGTACTTGGCTTGTTCTACAAGCTACCAACATGTGTGACATATGATTAGCTTGTTCCACAAGCTACCAACATGTGCGCCATGTGGCTAGCTTGTTGACCAAGTTTTTAACCTATCAATCACCTATAGACATGTATAAAGGTGATTCCATATCTATGAAGGTTCTAGAAAGCTTCTCTATAAGATATTATCAAAGCATTTTATTTTACCTACTTCTATTGGTCTATATTACTTAGATATAGACCAATAGAAGTAGATAAAATAGACCAATAGAAGTAGTAAACCCTAAATTGGATAGACAGAAACAAGAATTAGATCAATAAATAAGAAATTGGATTAATATCAACAATAAGACAACACTTTGGATTGCTCCAAGACTTGTGTTGGCAAGACTGAGGTACTCCCTAGTCTTGCCTCTTATTTATATTATGAGGCCTTATGTCATATTGGACCATCTAAGAGTATCTTAAAATATTTTAGAAACTTGAAGAAGATTTTAGAAGACTCTAAAAAATTCTACAGGAGGTCTTAGAAGGTTGAAGAAGATTCTAGAGGGTCCTAAGAATATCTTAGAATATTCTAGAAGCTTAAAGAAGATTCGAGAAGATTTTCAAAGACTAAAGAAGATTCTAGAAGGTTCTAAAAGATTCTAGAAGATTCTAAAAAATTACAGAAGATTCTAAAAGACTACTTAAAGTTTTAGTAATAGCTTAAACTATGTTCGTGATATCACCTTCTTTTCTAGCGACAAATTTCACAAGCAGCCAAAGCAATTTGATGATCAAATTACATGTATAAAAATTCTAAAACTTTGTCAAAGTATAAAAGCAACATATTCCATCTTTTAAGCGTTGATTATCAGTTCAATAGGTCCCTTGATATGGCATTGATGACCTCCAGATATAACCTCTATTACACCAATATCCCATCTAAGAATTTTCTCTTTATTGCGACTTTCAAAACATCCTCTGAAAATAATTTCTGATCCACCTAGAGTCACGCTTCCAACTTTGAGGAGCATTACCAAAGCTCGGGCATTTGAATCAAGATTTTTGTGATGAGGCCGTATCTCCAAAGATTTTAAGCGTGGCTTTACTTGATATTAGAATATTCCTTCTTCATCTTGTCTATATTCTTCAAACCTAGTAGATTGTAAAAATTGCAATGATTTCTCAACCACTTGTATGGCAGAAGAATCTTTTGACTCTTGTTCTTGCAATGCCCTTGAAACGCAAAGATTTGAGATGATAATTAATAAGCTTCTAACAAGTTCTATTCTATTCTAAGAAAATACAAGTGCAGGTTTTGGCATGGCTCTCTTCTTTTTATATTGATCTTTTGTTGTTGATAGGAAGCATCATTTAAAAGCCAAAAGATGTTATTGTCTATGAAATCTTCAATGGCCATTGAATCTAGATTTTTTAGGATATTCTTGATGGAATTAGCGAATCTTCATAGTTGCATTCTTAAGGTTATCTGAAGGTTCTCATGTTCTTTTGCTAACTCCATAGCCCTTCCAATGGATGAAATATTTCAATTTTCCATGTCTTATACGTGAATCTAATATTTTATCCACCTTGTATTCAATCTCTTGGTTGACTTTAATTGGAGCTGGTGCTGGAATAGTTCTTCCAGCAATATTTGATATATAATAGGTTTCTAAAAGTAAGACATGAAAGAGTGGATGAATGTGCATGCTACTTGATAGTTCGAGATAAAAACATACTAGATTTACTTGGTGTAGAATTGTAAAAGGTTCAAGTCTTTGATAGTCTAATTTTCATAATGGTTGATTTGTTTGTATATTTTGTCAAAGTAATTAGACACGATTTTTTACTTTGAAATTTAGTTGGTTCTTACAATGAATGTTTGGATAGTCTTTATATCAATCTTGGGGTATTTATAATTGGAATTTCAATTCTTTATGAATGGTTTTTAAATAGGTAGCTTGACTTTCTGCAGCAGGGCTTCTTACATCTTCAATTTGGAATGGATTTGCTCTAAAGTGGTATCCATAGTTTGAAAAGAATGGAATTTGTTTTGTTGAAGAATATTTGGAATTATTATATGCAACCTTAGCCAATGGTAGAAAGTCCGTCCAATCATCTTGTTAATAATTTATACTACAATGAAGATATTGTTCCAAGATCTGATTCACTCATTCTGTTTGACCATCAGTTTGAGGATGATAAGCAAATGAGAGGTTGATCTTGACCTTTAAAAGTCGAAATAATCCTCTCCAAAAGTTTGATACAAATTGCGGTCTTCAATCTGAAATAATGTCAATTGCCAGGCCATATATTCGATAAATATAATCAATAAAAAACTTGGCAGTTTCCTCCTTAGAAATAATCTTGTTGCATGGGATAAAGTCTGTCATCTTGATAACATGGTCTACCACCACAAAAATTGAATCTTTTCTATATGAAATTAGGAGGTTTGTAATAAAGTCCATAGATAATGATTGCGATGGGACCTTAGGAACTGGAAGGGGTTGCAAAAGTCCATATGATTTGTATCTTGGAATCTTTGTTTGCACACAAATTTCGCATGATTGGATGAATTCTTTCACCAATTTCCACAATTGAGGCCACCAATAGTCTCTTGATACCAATTCTAAGGTCTTATTGAAGCCAAAGTGTCCAACTGTTAGAAGATCATGTTGAGCTTGAAGAATTTGAAGTCTTGTAGGTCTTGGAAGAACATATAGAAGATTCTTGAAGTATAACAATCCATCTTCGAATTTGAAATTATAATTTTCTTCCACATGTGTATTTTTTAAACGTTATTAGATGATCTATTTTTATTACTTTTTGGATTTCTGTCTTGAGAGTTATATCAATATAGGTAGATATTGTCAATGTCTTTAACTGCACATTAGACGGCTTCAACATGATTGATTTTTGTTGATCTAATACAATGTCTCCTATTCTTGATACAAGATATGATCATCAATTTTTAAGAGTGGAATGCTACTAGATGTAGTTGACCATCATCACTAGTTTGAAAGAATATAGATCCCAATGTAAAATTTGAGGTATTCGTTTCTAGAATGAATGGTTTTGTTGAATTTACGTAGACAAGTATAGGAGCAGAAGTGAAAGATTTTTTTAGCTTCTTGAATGCTTCTTCAGTCTTATCATCTCAAATAAATTTATCCTTGCTTATGAGTCGCGTTAATGGAGCTGCAATCTTGGAATAATCTTTGATGAAGATTTTGTAGAAATTTGCAAATCTCAAAAAATATTATACATTTCTAATTGATGATGGTTATTTCCACTCCATAATAGCTTATATCTTCTTTAGATCCATGGGAATCCCATTTTTTGAAGCAATATATTCCAAAAATTCAACTAATGGTTGGTGGAAAGAGCATTTCTCTAATTTGGCATACAATCCACTTTCTCGTAGTTTCTTTAATACCTTCCATATATGATATTCATGCTCTTCTTCATTCTTAGAAAAGATCAAGATATCGTCCAATTACATGACTACAAATTCATCTAAGTATTCTCGTAAGATATCATTCATCATATGTTGGAAGAATGCAGGTGCATTTATAAGTCCAAAAGGCATAACATTGTACTCAAAATGTCTATACCTTGTGCGGAATGCTGTCTTCCATTGATTTCCTTCTTTAATCCTGAGTAGCTTGTAGGCCCCTCTCAAATCAATCTTTGTAAAAATATTTGCTTGTCCTAATTATTCTAATAATCGTGAGATTAATGGTAATAGATAGCAATTTTTTATAGTTACCTTGTTCAAACCTTGATAGTCAACACACATACGTAAGGAACCATACTTCTTTTTCACAAATAATATAGGAGTTCAAGCAGGTGATTTTGAATGTCGAATAAAATTCTTAGCTAGATTTTCATCAATATATTCTCGTAAGGCTATAAGCTCCGTTTGTGACAAATTGTAAATTAGACCAAATAGAGGTTGAGCTCCATCTTGTAATTTGATTATACAATCATAAGGACAATGTTTGGATAATATGTCTGCTTTTTTCTTGTCAAAAAGGTCTTCTAGGTCATGATATTGACAAGAAATTTCCTGCTTCAGTTGCTCCGTTGGATCTTTTATTGGAATAGCATACAATGCAAATGCATCTCTTTTTTTTGCTGCTTGCATAAATGCTTTAGCTTTAAGGAATAGAGCAGTATCTCGTTTCTTCTTTTGATGTGTCGATCTTGAAGAAATCTTCTGCGTATTCCAATCAATATCACAATTATGTAGCTCAAATTAAGGAAGTTCAATGACAATAGGATTTGTGAGACATTTAATGATGTTAATAACAATTTGTGATACTTGATCTGTTTGTATCAATTTCAACGATTGGGTTTCTATGACAACATCTCTTGATGCAAGGTTTTGTCCATCTATGACTTCAACGAGTATAAGATGGGTCTTCTTTACAAGTAATAGATTGTGCCTGGTTGCAAAATCTTTATCCATAACTCATGCTGAGGCTCCAGTATCTAAATGGACTTTAGCAAAAATTTCTTGTTTCAAGGTTCTTATATATATAAGAAGTATAAAACAAGATGTTGGATCCGGAGATAAAAAGAGATTTTTTTCTGGTGCTTTAGTTTTGGAGGCATCCAACCGCAAAGTCCCTAATGTGGTTGGACGTCTTCATTTTTTGACCTTTTTAATTTAGATATTATACCTTGTGCCTTGAATTTTTTTAGACTTATTTGGATAATTTGCTATCTTTTGATTGGATATTCCACAATATAGGCATAAATTCTCTTGCCGATGTCTAATCTTTTCCATTAGTATTAATGGCTTGAATTGAATTGCATCAATCTATATAGGTTTAAGATATGTTAATCTTGAAGATGTAGCAGTCATACCTTGATAGGTATTGTTGAAAATTGATCGCCTTTCTTGTCGTAGTTCAAATAGGCGATTGTCACAAGTAATAGCTTGTGACTTCCTCTAAGCTTTCAATTCTTGGCATTGTGATCAATAATTTCTTTATATCATCTTTTAGGCCATAACAAAATTGAGTCATAAAAGCCTTATCATTCCAATCAAGGTCACAAATAAGTTGTTAAAATTCTGTAGCATAAATTTTACCTCAACGTTCCTCTTGTCATAGATTTTGGATCTTCCTCTTTGCCACCCTCTCTTGATTATTGTCTCCAAATACAACAGTAAATCTTTCTATAAAAGCTTCTAAATTATATAGGATTGGAGAATTCTTTTCCAATAATGGAGCAAACCATGATCAAACACTTCCTGATAAAAAGGTGCCCACAAAAGCGACTTGAGTGAATCCATCTAGATAACGAGAAGGATATAGTCATAAATAAAGTTGCACTTGTTGTACAAATCCTTGAAAGTTGAATCTTGTTCCATCAAACTTATCAGGCATACTAGCTTTTGGCTCTTTTATGACAACCTTTGGAACTTCTAGAGAAGTTATGTGCATAGCTTGTCTATCGCTTGTCTCTCTTAATCAAATAATCTCTTATTGCAAGTTATGAATCTCTTGCTTAATTTCTTCAAATACTTACTCCATTTACAATTTTTTTTTTGGATTACAAAAGAATGCTATTTTTTTTTGTATTATAGCCAACAAGATTCAAAGATCTGTAAGTGTTTCCACTCTATTCTTTATTTGTGAGGATGCACCTCCATTAACCTAATCTATTTTCATCTTAAAAAAAAAAAAAAAATCGATAAATCGTTAGTATTTTCTATACTAAAAGGAATACTTTTAGACAATTAGTTTAAAAGAGGATAATCTGCAACCTCTAAAATATAGTGATATAACTTAAGAAAGGGATAATCCACTCTTTCTAAAGAAAAATCAACTACAATAAGTAAGCATATCAATCTAGAAGAGGGATAGTCCGTACTCCTCTAGAATACAATAGTATCTTGAAGAGGAGTAATCAACTCTCTATTAAGAGATCTAAGCTCTAATATGATTATGTAAGTCAGTTTTGTCAAACTGCCAAGGATGCAAGATAGCAGGTTAGCCAAGAACCAAGGAGAAGAAATCAGAACCAAAATAACTTCAAAAATAAAGAACTGGATGGACACAAACAAAAACTAGATCAAGAATAAGAAACTGGATTAATATCAAGAACAAGGCAACACTTTGGATTGCTCCAAGATTTGTGTTGGCAAGACTGAGGTACTCCTCAATCTTACCTCTTATTTATACTATGACGCCTTATGTCCTATTGGACCTTCTAAGAGTATCTTAGAATATTTTAGAGACTTAAGGAAGATTTTGGAAGACTCTAAAAAGTCTATGGGAGGTCTTGGAAGGTTGAAGATGATTCTAAAGGGTCCTAAGAGTATCTTTGTAAGTTCTACCCATGGATCTTAATTGGTGGATTGATTAAAAATATAATCTTAAGTCATTTAATTATGTAAATATAATGATTAAAGAGTCTTTTTGACTATTTAAGTATTTATTAGAATTTAGAAGTATTTATAAATATAAAAGTCTTGTTAGAAGAAAAGTTACAAAAATAGAGTCTTAGTAAATCTTGGAGGCAATTATTTTAGTTGGTTTAATATTTTTACTTATTATTAAGTATTAAGAGTTAGTTATTGAGACCAATGTTTACATTGGCCTTCTAACTACATGTATTACTCATTAAAAACCTATAAATATTACTTAGTAGATAGAAGAAGCATGAAAAAGAAATCTCATATCTTTTTAATTATTTTTGTAGAAAATAGGATTTTGAGTTGATTTTTACTGATTTTATTATTATAAAAAATTTCGAAGGTAGAATAAAGTAGTCTTAAATTGATTTTTTTATCTTAGAAATATTATAGAGATTTTTAGAATTTATTTAGAACTTATTAAGAATTTTTAGAGTAATTTTGAAGACTTTGATAAAAATGAGTTTTACCACCTTGGGAGCCATTATGAAGAAATGGAGCAAGATTTAAAGGCCATTCAAGGTTCTTATGCTAATAGGGCATTTTTAAACACCATGGTAAAGTCAAAAATAGAAAATTATTAGTTCTACTAGTATAAAATAGGAGGACTAGCAGCTAGTGTACTCCTTATAGGAAGGGAGGTGTATAAGTCCTATATGGGTTGTGGCACCTTGGATGTAGGTAGGAGGATAAGACTAAGGCCTCGTGGCCCCTCTAGGACATCCATATACACTACTTGTGAGCCTTGGTGAGGTTCAAATCCATGATCTTGTAACAAATTATCCTTGAGACAAAAATTTCTACTTAACTTTTTCCATTATTTACCTTCTAACTTTGAATTATCATAACTTACTCATAGTAACTTAGATTTATATGTTTTTTATATCATTGGAAAGATAAAAAAAATTATCTACTTGAAAATATAATTTTTACTTTTTATTTTTACTTTTTACTAGGTAAAAATCTAGTAAACAAACTATGACTAGTTTTGTAGTGTGCAATTATTTAATTGCACATATTTTACTTGTTTTGTGTTGTTCTTTTCCTTCATTGTTGTTTATTGCTCCTTATACTTCACACCACAATTTATAAGCAACTCTTAATTGAGGCCACTTTATAACTTAGGTTGAGGAGTGAATCATACCCTCACATAAATGGTGCATTTGCTGAGAGGTGGTGCTTCTATTTGTGTGTATGAATGTGGAGTTAGTGTGTTGTAATTCACATTTTGCTTGGTCTTTTTGAGTGATAATTTCAAAGTTAATGTTCATCATTGGTAAGTTTTCTGTATCTCTTCTTTGTTGGTATATACAAAGCTTTTCAAGTTCTCAATTCATAAGGTATTCAAAAACAATTTCATTATTGAATGCATGTTGATTTGCTCTCGGGTTTTCATCAATCAGTTTTTTTGTATTGCATATTTTAAGTTGAAACTTTTTGTATTGGTGTGTCTTAATGTTGGCTTTCCAATAAGCTATTGCACGTTCAATTTGGACTTGATTTGAATTTGTAGTAAATTTTAGACTAGGAAGTGGTTCACTGCCTTGTCAGTTTCATGTACCTCATGTTTGGAAAGGTAATTCTTAGTGCGTGGTGACTATTTAATAGTGGAATTTTTTTGTATATAAGCATTTTGAAGTTGAGATTGTAATGGTGCAAATTTCAATGCTATCCAACAAGAAGTGAATTTTTGGCGATTTTTGGAGTGGAGAGAGGTTTCTGCTTTAAGTGGAATACAATTGAGGTTAGTGATTTCTATCTCTTCAATCATTTACATTGTTGATTTTATGTTATACTTTTGATTGTTATGTTTTAAATCTTATTTTAATTATATTACACTAAAATAAAAATAAAAATAAAATAAAACAATAAAATTAAAAATAAAATAAGTAAGAAAATAAAAATAAAATAAAATAAAACAAATAAGAATAATAATATTAATAGTAAAAAATAAAACTAATATAATTAATATTATTAATATTAAAATATATATATATATATAATAATAATAATAAAATAAAAAGATAATAATAATAATATCACTAATATAAAAAAATTATTTAATAATTATTTTATTAATATTTTAATGTCATGTTAATTTTTTTTTTAACTTTTATTTTAAATTTTATTTCATTTTCTTTTTTTTTATTTTTTTTATTTTTTTATTTTTACTTTTATTATAATAATTATATTTTATTTTATTTTTACTTGTCTTTTTATTTTTATCTTTCTTATTTAATGATTATTGTTATTTTTTTATATTAATATTTTTTTTCTTTCTTTTTATTTTATTTATATGCATAATAAATTTTTTATATTGTTATAAATTTAATTTATTTTTGTTAATTTATTAATTTATTTTTATATAATATCTTTATTTCTAATTTAAAATACTAATTATTTGTTTATTATTAGTGTAGTATTATTTGGTGGTTCTCTTTAGATTGGTTGTCACTTTGGAAGCATAAAGAGTGGAGTTCAAGTACAACTTCAAATCTAAGACTAATCTTGGTAAGTTCCAAATCTTAGCTTTTAAATTATTTAAAATTTTAGATAAAAGCAAAGAAGGAGCATGGTGTCGTGGTAGAGAGAATTTGCCTCAAGAAAGCAATGGGCTTCTGATTGCCACTAAGTATTCAATCAAGATCCAAGTATAATAAAACCTCCAAATTTATATAAAATATTTTTTTATAGGATTATTACACCCAATATATAAGCCTTATTTCCTCAAACCTCTCAAAACATAACAAATGCTCTAAAACCCTCATTCTCCCGTAGGAAGGGAATTTTTTTCAAACTTCAACAATCCATAAATTTTAATCCAACCGTCCAAATCCACTTCAAATTTACATAAAGTACTGATGTATTTTTCACAACTACCACCACAAAGTTCAACTGTTGATTTATAACCAATCTTTAGATATCGCCAAAATCCTAATAGGAACTTCTAACCCTTGTTAACAAAAACCCGTATATTAAATTCTTTATATCTCATAATCTAAAAGTCCAAATGCTATAAAATTTGATGTATAGCTTCTTAGCATAATAATACACCTTCTTAGATAGTTTGAGACAAAAATTCGTCCAAAAACTCAAGATATGGCAAATCCCATTACTATCAATAAAACGGTCTATTTACAGCCTTGGAATTCAATCTGCTGTATTTGACTCCCAATATCTCCTTCTTCAAGACTTCAAATGTAATAATTCTTCTACATCAAGTGTAGAGCTTGAAATCAATTCTCTAGCCGCACCTCTCGATCTCCAAAAGCTCTCATACAATTCCTCCAATCCTCAAAAGAGTGACAGTAGATACAAATTGCACACCTTAACTTCAAGCACCTACCTCTCCCTCATAAAAATTCCAAACCTCTCAATTTTTATACCAAAATTGTAGCCCAAAAAACAAGCTTTCTAATCCTAATCTTTGATTTTCAAATGGCCTCCTTGAAGTCGCCAAAACCCTTATTCTTGTTGCACGCTGTCGTGGTGAGAGTCTTAGCTCTAAGAAACACTGGGTCTTTTGTGCCTCTTGTTTCTTAAGTGCAAGATGAGATTCATAAAGTTCATAAAACCCATAATCCTTTTGATTATAGCTCATGTGGTTAGAGAGAACCATGTTGTCAAAGAAACCCCTCCATGCTGCCTTTGATTCTGGACCCCCTTTGCTTCACACCTTCATTGCTCCTCATTATCAAAACCCCAAGTATTGAAATTTGGTAGGCTTATTGCTTGCTTTATGTTGTAAACATCCTCCAATTTTTGCTCCAAAACTCCTCTTGGAAATAGAGTTATAGACTCTACCCTTCTCCTTTAATTCTGTCTTCTACCAACTCTAGATCCGACTACAAATTTCCTCATAATTCTTTAAACATAACTCCAATAGCAATCAGTTTTTTACACAACTTAATAGACTCATATATCTACAAACCCCAACAAATTTTACTCAAAATACTACTCTGATCACAAAGATATGCTCCCTCAAACTTCACTGATTTGGAGATAGACCCCTGTCACTTTGAAAGAGCATAACATTTTATTTATAAGACTAATGAGTATCAAACTTACACTCATCTCTTCCTTAACTTACATAGATCATGTCTATCAAATTTCACACTCAAATTCGTCTCCTAAATCTCTTTATACCCAAAAAAACCCACACACATGCACTACCCATACAAACCCTCAACCCTTGCCTTCACTCTATTTCTCTTTTCATTCAAACCGGTTACAATTTCACTCATAACTCTTTGCTCAGAGGTCATATTGACTTGAGATTTTGACACAAAGTAGTTAACTCTATAAGAAACAAAAACCCAACAAATTTTGTTGCTAAAGTCTAAGTGGTTTCCAAGAACCAAGGCCCGAAATTTTATAACCCTCACTGCCCTAGTCTTAAACACCTACAACTTTCACGACTCATATCTCCCTTGATACTTAATGAAAAGACATGAGAATTGTTTCTATGAGTTCCTTATCTTGTCTACTACAAACCCACAAAAACTCGCATCTAAAATCCTCTCTAAGCTTCTTCTACACACAAAAACGTATACTGCCTATCAAAAAGAAACCCTATCTCTCCAAAAAAACTCTCCTCCTTCTTCTTCACGACCCTTCCTTGTCATCTCCCTCCTGGTCTTCTTTATCCTCTTGGTCAAAAAGACCTCTTAGCCCATGTCTTTTCCACTTCCTCAACCTTTTTCTTTTTACTAACTTGAAGAAATTTCACTTTTCAAGGTAAATTTCCATTGTATCTTCTTACTACTAATTTTCTATCAACCTTTCTTCTAATCTTAATCTTTTTATTTTAATGCATTCTTTTATGTTTTTCACATTATGTTTTGATTTACAACACGACAACGCAGTCTGATCAAAGCCTATTGGGCATGATCATTGACCAATAGGAATGAAGAACTTCACCCCTTGTCTTCATTCATCCTCACTTTGTCTTCATCCTTCCAAATAGGCCTCTTAGTATTTTAAATCTTCTTCTTTGGACCCCAATTGCTTTTCAAGGCTTTATACTAAATATTTAGGTTCTATATAATTTAGAAGCCATAACCAAACTAAGTAAAAATCTAAAATAAATTTTCTTACACCAATCCCTTTTAATTTACTTTACTAATCATTCTAACACAAATTTGAACTTATAAATATATTATACATTTTGAATGGATTTTACATACTGTAAGCAATTACAATACGACAACAGCTAGAAAAAACTTGGTGGATTTCAAACCTTCGTTTTTCAATTTATTTGAAATTTTAGACAAAAGCAAAGAAGGAGCACGGCTACGAGAAACTTGGTGGGTTCCAAGCCTTAGCTCTTTCTTTAAGTTGAAATTTTAGATACATATAAGAAAGAACACGGTGGGACTTGCTATTCTACGGATAACATCTAAAACCATTCTATCACCTTATAGTATAATTGAGTATTAAATTATTTAATTATACACATCAAGAAATTCTCCAATCTATCTCTTTTGTTAAGAGAACTTGGTTGTATTTGTGATAGGCGCTTCAATTTTTAAAGGTTTTATAAGGAAGTGAAGTCGGACTGATGGCTAGCATGACTTCTTTTTGGCGTTGAATTTGTACTTGTAGGAAGTGATGATTCCTATGAGGCATACTTAATTGTTGCAAGGTGTCCTACATGTTGCCTTTTATCCAATTCATCTGATTTTTGTGATATCCATGTTTTAAAATTTTAAAATTACTTGTACTACCCTTGGCCTTGTTTTCCAATCTCTAAATTTTGAATTAAGTCCAACTAACGGGTGATTCCGCCATCTTAAGATCCACACAAGATCTTAACTTGGTATTTACTTGAACCTCGTGCATCACTTGTAAGAAAAATTTAATTATTGGGTGATACCACTAATTTGAAATCGGCACAAGATTTCATCTTGGTATATAATTAAACCACGTGCCTTACAAATAGATAAGAAGAGAAAGAATTTTATGTTAATTCAAAAAATAAAAATAAAAATAATTTAAAATTTACTTGTTTTGCTTTAAATCACCTACTAGATCTTTTTTCATAAGAGAGTTATATAGAAACCATATACTTAGTTATATGCCACCTAGGACTAAGTTTAAGGTAGTTCATCCTCTTATTGGCCTTATTTTATAATTTGGATATGTTTTACAACCCGAATTATATATTAAGCCTATAGTTGTAGAAATCCATGTATTAGAAGGAATTCACGATAAGATGACACAAGCTTCTATTGGAATGGAGCACGGAAGAAGATAATCTTTAGAGCCTCAAGTAAAGCCTTTACCAATTCCAATTCGAAGGGTTAGTGTAACCAATGAAGAAAACCACAACTTCCAAATGAATATCCAAATTGATCCAATGATATTACCTAGGGGATTATCAATTGTGGTACCTTCAGGATTACAAAGGGCATCAATTCCACCTAATCTTTCAAGATTTAGTGGATCTATCAATAAAGATCCAACAGCCCATGTAGAAAGGTTTGTAGAGGTACTTATCACCAGTTTAGTAACCAATCACGGTTACTATTTAATATGGTTTCCAACAACCTTAATAGATTTTGCATATGCTTGGTATAGATCTTATATAGAGGGGGCATTTACCAAATGGGAACAACTCCTAGCAACATTCTTTCGTCAATATAGGCCTATGATTAGTCAACAACAAGCCCTTTCAGCCTTGACAAACATTAAACAAGGTCTTTTAGAAGACATTACTTCATATGTGAGGCGATTCCAGATAGTACATACTCGATATGTTGGCAATCTGTTAAATGAGGATACTGTAAGGCACTACTTTATCTAAGATTTTGCCATGCCTTCTACAATTAGGGATATTTTAAACAAGAGACCTAAAGATTTAGAAGGAGCCATTCAAGTTGCTTTAAAAGTGGAGGTTATTGATAAGAAAAATAATTGTATGCTTAGAAGGGTAGAAGAACTAATATCCACCTTTATACCTTTGCAACATTGACCTATAGAATTCCATCAACCTGTAGACTTTAAGCTGCTACCTTTTACATTTTCCTTGCCAATTAGCAATCTGACATCTTTAGCTATAGAACCTCCACATGATGAAGCTCAATCTAAAATCTTTCATAATAGTAAATTGGAAGAATTTAAAAGTGAAGTATAGCAAGCCAATGAGGTATTCAAAAATGAGATGATGAATACTATGAAAGCTATTAGTGAATAAATGTCTTGCCTTATCAAAAATCAAACTCCAACTATAGAGCCTAGATATCATGAATCAAAAATTCATACCTTTGCATTATGGTATACAAATTGTAGACAAGTGAACCACATGGCATAATTTTGTCTACAAATCCTACAACAACAATTTAGAAAAAAAAACCAAGTCCAATCATATAAGCCTTCTCATCAATTGAAACAAATAAGTTCTAATTTTCCTTCAATTCAAAGAAATAATATGACACCTTATCCTACTTGTAGAAAGCCACATTGAATAGGTCAATGTTGGATTGAAAATAGAATTGTATGCTCTAATTGTGGAGGTTCTCATCCTACGAATTGTTGTAGAAGATCCAACCAAGTCATTCCCTCAATTTCTTTCTCAAAGGATTATGGTAATCAAGTTTGAGGAAATATGCAAAGAATTAGATTTGTAGATCCTATTGTTATACAAAGTCCATCAAATATGTATTATGACCCTTCAAGCAATGGTCAAAATCATCATCCTTCAACAATAGTTCAAACCAATCATGGAACATTGCAAAGATCTGTAGTATATATCCAAAACCAAAACCAAAATCAATAGAAACAAACTTCTCAAGATGTTAGATATCCGGTAGCTCAACTTGATGTACCTTCTATATCAAATTTATCATCTCCTCGATCCTACTTGGTGCAACTAGACAACAAGGAGATCTTCAAGGACAATGTATATTTACCTTCATTGGTTGTAACCAAAAGTATGAATGCCAAAAAACCAATAGATTTAGCACAACTTAAAGAAGATGAGGTATCTATAGATACTTCAAAAGAATCACCTAAATATATGGAATTGTCAAAAACTACTTAAGAAATAGCTAAAGAATTACAAAACAAACAACCTTCTTCTATAGTTGAACCTGATGAAGAAGAATACCAATTTGTAGGCAAGGAAGGACCTTCCACTTCTAGTAACTTTTTCAAACAACCAACAACTAATAGAACCTTTAATCTTGCAGAACCTTACGACATATGGCAAGATCTTTGTAGAGCTAGAGCCAACATTTCTTTTGGACAATTGATTCAAGTAGCTTCAAATATCAAAAAAGATCTCAAGGAAGGAATAATATTATAAAGAAAAATTAAGAACATAGAAGAAATAGCTCAAATTGAAGTTGATAATCTAGAAAAAAATATCACCTTAGAAGAAAAGAATGATAATAGAGAATATGGACTTGTTGAGATAGATATAAAAATTGTGGATAAAATAATTTTTAAGGTCATAGTAGATGATGGAAGTAGCATCAATATTATGCTTGAATCTACTATGAAAAAATTGGGATTAAAAATCACTCACAAGACAATTATGAAGGTCAGATTAGCTGATTAAGGATCTTTTCAATCTCTAGGTCAAATCCGTGACCTTTATATGCAAGCAGGAGGTGTAGATTATGTAGTATCATTTTATGTGATATGGTTATATGAAGAAGCAGATAGTTACCCTCTCTTGTTAGGAAGAAGATGGTTGAGGCAATTTAAAGGAGAAACAAATTGGAGGGCTTCTAAGCCTTATTTTACTTTTGGACCTTTAGATAATTGTACAACAACCATAGTATCTAGTCACTTTAGACTCCAAGTTGTGGTTCTATTAGAAAAACCACCAACATCTAATAAAGCCAAGTAAAGTAGTTTTATCCAATCCAATTCAACATCAACTATAGCACCAATAAAATGTATTGGCCCTAGGTTATATGAATATGAAGATGAGGGTGATTTTTCCAAATGGTTAGAAGAAAATTCTTACAAAGAAGAAGACATTCATATTCAATTTGTAGAATTTCAAGCCTCATCTTTACGTATTGATATTGACAAAAGATTGGATGCTTCTCGATCTTTGGAAGAACAATTAGAATCTTTAAAAAGCTTAGTGGAAATCAAAGATTGCAGCCAACATATAAGAACTTTTCAAAGAAGAAAGAAGGAGATCTTTGATAAAAAAATAAAAAGATGTTTACTTATTCCAGGAATGTGGGTGATGGTTCAAGATGCTAGGAAATTAGATTTTCCAGCTAAGTTTGATGCACTTTGGATAGGACCATATATTATCAAAGAGATCTTTGATAATTACTCAGTCAAACTTAAAACGTTAGATGGGAAAAACTTTCTTACACGAACTAATGGAAGTCGTTATAAAGAATACAAGGTATGAACATTGGTTAAAACACCAATATACCTTATCATTTAGAGAGTAATTTTAAGTCCATCTTAATAGAATATAGGTATTGAGTTAGTAACTAAGCAAGACATTGGTAAATATAGAACCATGTCAAGTTGAAAACAACCAAATGCCTTTTTGTTCTAGGTCAAAGTCTTAGTATTCTTTTTCTCTTTAATTCTACTTCTTTTGATAGATTATAATATCCAAATTATAAGTCTTCTATCATTTTCTTTATAGACCGTGTCAAAGGCAAGAGTTGGGTTCTTTCTATTCTTACAAATAGTCCCAGATGGTCGCCATATGTAAGTCCCAGCAATGGATCTTAATTGGTGGATTGATTAAAAATATAATCTTAAGTCATTTAATTATGTAAATATAATGATTAAAGAGTCTTTTTGACTATTTAAGTATTTATTAGAATTTAGAAGTATTTATAAATATAAAAGTCTTGTTAGAAGAAAAGTTACAAAAATAGAGTCTTAGTAAATCTTGGAGGCAATTATTTTAGTTGGTTTAATATTTTTACTTATTATTAAGTATTAAGAGTTAGTTATTGAGACCAATGTCTACATTGGCCTTCTAACTACATGTATTACTCATTAAAAACCTATAAATATTACTTAGTAGATAGAAGAAGCATGAAAAAGAAATCTCATATCTTTTTAATTATTTTTGTAGAAAATAGGATTTTGAGTTGATTTTTACTGATTTTATTATTATAAAAAATTTTGAAGGTAGAATAAAGTAGTCTTAAATTGATGTTTTTATCTTAGAAATATTATAGAGATTTTTAGAATTTATTTAGAACTTATTAAGAATTTTTAGAGTAATTTTGAAGACTTTGATAAAAATGAGTTTTACCACCTTGGGAGCCATTATGAAGAAATGGAGCAAGATTTAAAGGCCATTCAAGGTTCTTATGCTAATAGGGCATTTTTAAACACCATGGTAAAGTCAAAAATAGAAAATTATTAGTTCTACTAGTATAAAATAGGAGGACCAGCAGCTAGTGTACTCCTTATAGGAAGGGAGGTGTATAAGTCCTATATGGGTTGTGGCACCTTGGATGTAGGTAGGAGGATAAGACTAAGGCCTCGTGGCCCCTCTAGGACATCCATATACACTACTTGTGAGCCTTGGTGAGGTTCGAATCCATGATCTTGTAACAAATTACCCTTGAGGTAAAAATTTCTACTTAACTTTTTCCATTATTTACCTTCTAACTTTGAATTATCATAACTTACTCATAGTAACTTAGATTTATATGTTTTTTATATCATTGGAAAGATAAAAAAAATTATCTACTTGAAAATATAATTTTTACTTTTTATTTTTACTTTTTACTAGGTAAAAATCTAGTAAACAAACTGTGACTAGTTTTGTAGTGTGCAATTATTTAATTGCACATATTTTACTTGTTTTGTGTTGTTCTTTTCCTTCATTGTTGTTTATTGCTCCTTATACTTCACACCACAATTTATAAGCAACTCTTAATTGAGGCCACTTTATAACTTAGGTTGAGGAGTAAATTTTATCGTCACAATCTTAGAATATTTTAGAAGCTTGAAGAAGATTCAAGAAGATTTTCAAAGACTAAAGAAGATTTTAGAAGATTCTAGAAAGCTATTGAAGATTCTAGAAGACTACAAAAAGTTCTAATAATCGCTTAAAGTATGTCCATGACAACTTCTATTAGATCTTCAGTAAAAATTAGTCTCAAGTTGGTGCCCTTTTTATTCAATTGACATATAAAGACAAGTTAGAATGGAGGCTTCAAGTGAAGAAGACATTCCAAGATCTCAAGACGGCACTTATTATAGTCCCAATTTTGATATATTTAGACTTTATAAAAGCATTCTATATGGAGATTGATGCTTTGGATTTTGCAATAGGGGTTGTACTTTCACAAATAGGTATAGATGATAAACTCCATCCTATTACATTTTATTCTTGAAAATTCTCTACTATCAAAATTAATTATGAAATCCACAATAAGGAATTTTTTACTATTACGGATTCTTTTTTAGAATGGCATCATTTTTTCAAAAGAACAATGCATCTAATGACTATATATATATAGATCATAAGAACTTAGAATATTTTATGTCAACTTAAGTTCTTCATCGCCACCAAGTTTGATGGAATATATTGCTATCTTGATTTAACTTTGTTATTGCTTATTAACTTGGAAAGCAAATAAAGATTGTCTGATACTTTATTAAGAAGATCATATCTTGTATCAAAAATAGGAGAGACAATATTTGATCAATAATATGCAACTTTATTGAAACTGGAGCAATTTTGATTTTGTGCCACTATTACATTAGCACCTATTGATTTTAGTTACTTCAATGAGATGCGTGCTGCAACCAATGCTTTGGCTCTTGATGTCAAGCGTTGCCTCAATAAAAATACTAGCAAATTCAAGCTTGAGGAAGGCCTTCTATACTTTAAAAAATGTTCAAATATAGACAGCAGTGAAAGACTTTGTACTCTCTTGCGACATTTGTTTAAGGTCTAAAAATCCTTAACATTGCCCTTATTGACTCTTACAATTCTTATTTTTTCTGAGACAATCATGGTCTTTTATCTCAAAAGATTTCATCTCAGATCTATCACCACTCAATTCATTGGACAGCATCCTTCTGGTGATTGATCAATTTAGAAAGATGATTCATTTCATTCCTTACAAGAAAACTGCATCTAATGACGAAATGACATGGCTCTTTCTTAACAATATATATTAATATCATAGCCTACCAGATGATATCTTATCCAATCAAGGACTCCATTTCATATCTAAGTTTTGGAGATGTCTTTTTGAAATATTAAAGATACACATTAAACTTTCTTCAGCTTTCTATTGTCAAATTGATGGTCAAGTAAAATAAGTTAACTAAGTTTTGAAACAATATTTATAATGTAGTATCAACTATCAATAAGACAATTGGATCTCATATCTACCATTAGCGGAATTTATATATAATAATACTATTTATATTTCAACTCAACAAACATCATTTTATTCCAACTATAAATACCACCCAAAGCTTGATTTATAGAGTACACCAAAAAATAATAATCTAATAGTTGAAGGATTTGTAAAGCATCTATCACAACATCAAACAACCTTGAAGCTTCAATTACAAGCAGCTCAAGATACTTACAAGGCATTTGCAAATAAATTCAAAAATCAATCGCTTGCTTTTCATATTGGAAATAAGATATGGTTTTTTTGACGGAATATCAAGACTAAGCAGCTATGCAATAAATTAGACTATCAAAGGTTAGGACCATTTTCTATCTAAAAGCAACTTAATCCTATGGCATATTAATTGAAAATACCATCTTCTATGAAGGTGTATCTAGTTTTTTATATCTCTCTTTTAAAACCTTATAGAAAGTCACATATTTTGGAAAGAATATAAGAATTGCCGCCTAGTATTGAAATTAAAGACCATAAAGAATATGAGATTGAAAAGGTACTTAATTCATGGCAAAGGTGAGGCAAATTAGAATATCTTGTTTATTGGCAAAGCTATGATATTAATGAGTGTATATGAAAACTAGCCAAAAATCTCGCTAATGCGCTTCAAAAGGTATAAGAATTTCATCAATTCTACCTCCACAAATCCAAACATATGCAATGATAACTTCTTACTGAAGATTGGATTTAAGGAATATTTATAAGATGGAACAGTTAAACTAAAGCCTTCATCAGTATAAAGTCATTTATTCCAAGATAAAATAGAGTGGCAAAAGCAAGTCAGTTACTATGCCAAACCTTCAAACATTGAAAGAACAAGATTCAAAAGATTCACTTATCATACAAGCTTTAAATAAACTAATATAATTTTCATAGCTTTCAATTAAACAAAATAAGATCAATATATTTTAGCACTAAGTATGATCTCAATTGGAGCCATTAGGAGTAAGATCCAACCATATAAATCTCGATTCTAATACTTGAACTTTAGTGATATTGCTTGAGCTTAAAAAGTTGAATCTTTTTATACTTGAAATCTTGTTTGGAGGATGTTTTGAAGGTGTGAATTAAAAATTCATTGCCTCACATTAGTTAGCTTAAAAAATTTAGAAAAATTAGAATAATTAAAATTTTTTAACATTAGATAGATAAATTAGAGAGTAGTAGGACTAATTAGTGAAGATAGTAGTAGGAAAGAAAAATAGGGACTTGAAAATAATTAGAAGTAGAAGGAATTTACTTAAAATAGTAATTATTTTGGAGTTAACATTTCTATATAGAAATGGGGTAGAAAAGGACCCTACATTAAGCCCTTATGATCCCCCATAAGTATGAATTTGGAACTTAAAAAAAAAAAAAAAAAAAAAAAAAAAGAGGTCTAGCAAATGCTCGACAATACTGTGCATGTATTGCTATGTGGCACTACATCTTAGTGATATTGCTCACTAAAGATTCTCTTGAGAAAGTTGGGATTAAAATTTTATTAAGAGATCATCTTTCAATGTTCTTAAAGTAGGATAACATCCATGATACTCTAATGTTTTTTTTCTGGAGCTTCTTATGATTTGTTTCTTATGAAGAGATCTTTACATTTGGTATCAGTATAGAGGGATGAACTTCCAGTGGGCGCGTGCTCTTTTTGGCACAGTCATTCTACTAAAGATCTAATATGAAACTGAGACATTGAACAACATGAAACTTGTAAGTATTTTTTTGGACATTGTTCATCTTTGTTTTTATATAAATAAAAAAATAATAATAATAATTATAATAAATAAAATAAAAAGATTAAGATTAGAAGAGGAGAGGATGAAAAAGAGAAGGGGTTGTGATTATAACTACATTATCTTGGAGGTATAGTATTTATCACAAGCTCAGGGATGATAAGTAGGCCAAACTACTAATTTCCTATTGAAATTTCTACTAGCAATACCAAATCATGAATCCAGGGATTTCTACAATGAAATCAAGTGGATTCAAACTTTCATTAGCTCCAAAGTAGCTAACAATTTAACCACATAAGCTTCTTTGACTTGGCAGTGTAGGATGTAGTTCTTTCTTTTTTAATCTCTAATCTAATCTAAATTGTTTCTTTCTACTTGTTAGGATTTCTTCTATTTTATCTTAGATATACTTTACCTTTATTCTCTTCTCTCTTAGATCTGAACGTAAATGTTGTGGGCTGAAATTAGAAGAGAAGGTAGAAAAATGGTAGTAAGAAGGTAGAATAGAAATTTATCTTGAAAAATGAGATTTCTTCAAGTTAAACCAAGATAAAAGGCTAAAGAGGTGGAAAGACATGGACTGAGGTGTCTCATTGACTAAATGGAAGAAGGGAGACTAGGCGGGGATGACAAGGAGGGGTCGTGAGAGAGAAGGGAGAGAGTATTTTTGGAGGTGCATAGGTTTTTTGTATAGGCAGTGTATGTTTTTGTGTATAGAAGAAGCTTGGAGACAATTTTAAGTACAAGTTTTTGTAGGCTTGTAGTAGGCAAGATAAAGAATATATAGAGATAATTTTCATATCTTTTGGTTAAATATCAAGGGAGATATGAGTCGTCAAAGTTGCAGGTGTTTAAGACTAGGGCAATGAGGGTTACTAAATTTCGGGCCTTGGCTCTTGGAAACCACTTAGACTCTAGAAGCAAAATTTGTTGGATTTTTGTTTCTTATAGAGTTAATTACTTTGTTTCAAAATCTCAAATCAATGTAATCTTTGAACAGAGAGTTATAAGTGAAATTGTAACCAGATTTGGATAAAAAGAAAAATAGAGTGAAGGCAAGATTAGGGTTTGTATGGGCAGTGTGTGTGTGGGTTTTAATGGATACAAAAGGAATTAGGAAATGAATTTGAATGTGAAATTTATTAGACATGATCTATGTAAGTTAGAAAAGAGATGAGAGCAAGTTTGATACTCATTCGTATTATGAATAAAATGTTATGCTCTTTCAAAGTGACAGGGGCCTATCTCCAAGTTAGTGAAGTTTGAGGGAGCATATTTTTGTGATCAAAGTAGCATTTTGAGTAAAATTTATTGAAATTCATAGATATATAAGTCTATTAAGTTGTGTAAAAAATTGATTGCTATTAGAATTATGTTTAAAGAATTATGAGGAAATTTGTGGTTAGATCTAGAATTGTTAGAAGACAAAATTAAAGAAGAAGGGTAAAGTCTATAACTCAAGTTCAAAGAGGACTTTTGGAACAACAATTAGAAGACATTTACAACATAAAATAAGCAACAAACCTACCAAATTTCAATATTTAGGTCTTTGTTAATGAGGAGCAATGAAGGTGTGAAGCAAAGGGGGTCTAAAATCAAAGGTAGCATAGAGGGATTATTTTGACATCATGGTTCTCTCTAATCACATGAGCTATAATTAAAAGATTTATAGGATTTGCTTTTTTACTTCTTGAAGTGCCTACTGTTCAAATTTTATTATAATTCATGTGATATCCTAGGATTTATGATCAAAATTAGGGGTAGGTCTTTAAAAGCAGAATAGGTTAGGGTTCATAAAGTATGTTGTTTTAATGTAAATTCTTCAATTTTATGAACTCTTATGGATCTCATCTTGTACTTAACTAACTAGAGGCACAAAAGACTTAGTGTTTCTTAGAGCTTAGACTCTCACGACGACACCATTGCTCACATAGTAGATAATTGCTAGTTGGTTGTCAATTTGGAATGGTAGGATAATTCCTCGGATTCCACTTTGACATTTAACAAAGGTCAGCCCTATATGAAGCTTGTTTTATATGGCAATAGAATAAAGAAGGCATAGAGTTGATACTCTAGGCCAAATTGGACACTATCTTTTGTCATTTACTCTCTTTATTGGAGAGATTGGAAACCGAAGTGGGCTTGTAGATTTCTGTTGAATAATCTCTTTAATCTTTTATTTAAAGAAGTGAAAATTAGAAATGGAAGGAAAGATGGGTTGCAATATGTAGAGAATGGTGTGAGGCTCATTAAAAGACATTAGATCAATATTCAAACACAATTAAAGAAACCAAAGTTGATCCTAGCTAGAGATAATATCAAAAAATGGACCTTGAAAAAAAAGTTGGAAAGACAAGGTGCAACTAGAAGAACTTTAGGGGAAGCTAGGAGGACTTTAGAAAAGAAAGACCATGTAGAATTCCAAGAGGTGATTACTGCAATGACAGTTGAACTCAAAGTGGTGATTGAAGAGAATAATCTAGGACAACGATGTAAAGAACCACCATTGGAAAGATCTAGTAAAGCATTAGAGTTAGATTCTTTTTCAGCCTTTGAGATAATAGATAACAGGCAAACTTTAGAAAAATTAATTGATACAGAATTTAGGATAGATACAATTCTTCAAAAAATGGCTCAAAGACCACTAATTGACCCGTTAGTAATGCCACGAGGCTTATCCATTGTGGTGCTGAGAGACTTAGCTGCAACAAACATTCCTATACATCTACTAAAGTATTATGGCACAAAAGATAAAGATCCATCTTTACACATGGAATGATATTAGGTAGAGAAAATTTGCCTTAAAAAAACGCCAAGTTCCTAGCTGCTACTGGAACTAGTACGGAACATGAGAGGAAGCCGTGCAAGTATCTTCTATACTTGTATAATATTGGAATATAATCTTTATATAAAAATAAAATATAATTTTTATATAAAAATAGAATATAATTCTTATATAAATACTTATATAAAAATAGAATATAATCCTTGGTATAATACTTATATAAATATTTGTATAAAAATAAAATATAATCCTTGATATAGTATTTATAAAAATACTTATATAAATACTTACTATAAATATAAGTATATATACTTATATAATAAGTATAAACAAAGTATGTATATACTTAAGTATACCTCAAATATGATTGCATATGAGGAATACAAGTTATACAACAAGCTAAAATTAATTAAATTAGTAAAAATTCATCCAAAGGTCAAATCAATTGTGCTTATAGCCTATGAAAAGCTAATAATTCATTGTAAAACATATCAAAATTTCACAAACAGATGTCTTATCATTTAAAAGTTATGGCTTAATGAAATAAGCACTAAAATTTCCCAGTAAATACAAAGGCAGCAAAGCTCCTCTTCACTTCAGCCTTTGTTGTGGTTGCTTCTCTTTTCCAAATTGGACATACAATAGTTTTTTAGAAAGCTCACTCCATTATCTAACTTGTCTTAAAATTTTGCATGTGTACCTCTCAAACTTCATAGCTACTCCTCAAATCCTAACAATAATTTGCCCTTTTGACACTTCACGGCTCATAAATCTTTCATAGAAGCTCCAAATGTATTGATTTTTATTTTTGAAGAAAGCTTACATAAGCTACTATAAGCATCTAAAATATCAAAAAGTTTGAAGAGACTGTCTGACTTAGGTGGTTGAACAAATTTTCTACCCCTCTTCATCAGGTGGCAACACACTCTTTTCCACTCTCAAGCTCACAACTTTCTCTCTCCAACTTCAAATACTACAAGAATTAGCTTGATAGTAAGCTAGCACAATTTTTCACACTTTTTACAAATTTTATTAAAAAAACGTTGAAATCAAACTTGCAATGGCAGCTGGAAGTTTCTACCATCACTTTTTGATAGCAGCAGACCTCACTCTACTAAAACAAGCATAATATTTTTGCTCACAACTTCGATACAAGCAAGTGAATAGGTTCTAAAATCCTCACAACTTAAAGAACATGCCTTCTAATTTTTATTACAAACACTTCTATATCCTTAGAGCTATCTCTCTCCAAAGCTCACTACTCAAATATTACTGAATCCTAGGTCCAGCAAGAGGAGTATTCTTCCCTTTTCTTCCACATCACCCTATAACACGCCCACATAGGCAGCCAAATCCTATTGGTCAAGCCCTATTCACTCCATACTCTTCTCTCTTATCCCTCATAAGATCCATGCTACCTCAAAGTCAACAAGAAAGGTAAAACAACCTTTATATTTTTTCTAATTATAAAAGAATCTATTCTAGGATATAAATAAGATAGGAATCAAAATAAATAGCCATCTTAATTTACTAATTAAGTGACTAAAATAAATCTTCTTCTTATAATATCTTCTAAAATAACCTGTAGCACTCACACATATAATAACAATAAATATAAGATATATAATATTTTTACACACTGCACGTAAATGCAATATGACAGCGGTACACTGAAATTTTAACCACTTCATTAATTACTAATTCAGATTATTATTTGATTTGGTTTTCTACTATATTATATAGACAAGCATACAAATGGTACCATAATCACTTAGAGAGATATTTTGTGGAATGACCACAACTACAAGGAGAGTTTTTAAATCATTTCCGGACAAAGGTAGGATAGTGTACAATATTGAAGGCGGTATCAATAATTAAGCAAGGACAAGAAGAAGATATTTCTTCTTATGTACAAAGATTTGAATTGATTTGTACCTAATTTATAGAGAATATGCTCAATGATGACACCTTGAAGTAATTCTTTATTCAAGGATTTTTTCAAGGATCTACAATTAAAAGTGTATCGGAACAAAATCTTAGGACTTTAAAAGAAGCCAAGAGAGCAGCAAGGAAAATAAATTCCATAGAAAAAAATTACAAGCGGCTATAGAAGATGGAAGATGAGGCGATTCCACAATTTATTCCTATCAGGCCACATATATTGGAATTGGAAGGGGATTAATAGGGTTTTAACTCCAATCTTTTGATAGCCAGATTAAGCCAATCACCAATGCCATTAAAAACACGAGAATCAGCACCTCTATTTGCCTTACTTGCTTCAAACTTAGAGCAGAAGGTAGAGGACATGGAGAAGAAAATACGTACAAATCAAAAAAGGTTTTAAAAAACCATTTCAAAGCAAACGTAGACTTTGATTGAACAAATGGCATGTGTGGCGAGGAACCAAGATCCTAATCTACCACCACCTCGGATAGAATTTGGAAGCCATACTTCAAAAATATGGTATACAAATTATAGGCAAAATGGCCATTTTTCTCAGTTTTGCAGAGCTAAACCACT
This sequence comes from Physcomitrellopsis africana, assembly GCA_036785485.1. Classification (NCBI taxonomy): domain Eukaryota; kingdom Viridiplantae; phylum Streptophyta; class Bryopsida; order Funariales; family Funariaceae; genus Physcomitrellopsis; species Physcomitrellopsis africana. The sequence continues at coordinate 419,805 of JAWRVF010000147.1, forward strand.
ACCAGTTGTTCATAGGCAGGATTATCAGAATTTTTAGGAACCTCTTAGATGTAGCAGATAATCAAATATAAATTTTAAACATAGTGGTTATCAAAGTGGGCCACAAGGATTGAGAAGAAATAGACCATGGAAGGAATATCATCAGTTTTGTAGAAGAAGGCATATGCCTGGATACTGTTGATCAATGGGCCAACAATTCGGATGTAATAATTGCGGGAGAAACCATGCTTTAGATGAATATAGGCAACTTGACAAGGTTATACTATTATCGAATCTGATAGTGAACCCTCAGCAATAGGCTCAAGAAAATATGAGAGGTCAACAGAGACTATGGGAGAATCAAAGAGCGATGAAACCACCAAATTTCTATTATAATTACAAGGAGTTCAAACAAATACATCAACCACCTGCAGGGTTGCAATTTCAAGGGAGATATATACTTTTAAATTCAAGCAGACAAGTGGAGCAAGGACAAAGTAATAGAATAATAGAACTGAATCAAAAATTGGGACCTTTAAATATGTAAGATGTTTGAGTAGTAGAAAGAATGAGACTACAAAGCTTTATTCCATCCCAACCATCGATAGTGGTCATAGAGGAGAAATTTCCAACTACAAACCTAATTACTCACAAGGTGAGGAAGAAATGATAAAGGATAAATTTTCAAATTTTATCACTAGCAGTGATGATCCATGTAATAGCAATTTTACAACCCCTATTTTGGAGTTAGAGAATAGCTTGCTTGAAGACCCTCCACATTTTTCAAAATTAGACAAAGTCGCCAAAGAAGCTACCAAGAAGATTATAGAATTGGGTGGTGAAGGCAGTAGAGATAGAAATAATGATTGCCGACAAGATCATACCCAATGCATTGGTGGATGGAGGAAGTGGTTTAAATATCATATCCCTACAAATAATGGAGAAGCTTGGTTTGAGTTTGACTGGGCCTTCACTATTTGTGATAAACATGGCTAACCAAAGTCCAACAAAGCCAATAGGTCAAATTCAACACTACAGAATGGTTACAAGAGGAGAAAAATATATATTAACCTTTCAAGTGATCCTCATGCAGATAGCCAAGGAATCATTTTTGTTATTATTGGATAGTCTGTGGTTAAAAAGGGCCAATGCCATAGTGAATTGGAGAGGTGAGCAATCTATAATTGTTTATGGACCTAGTGAAAATCATACTCGAGTATCCATTAGACCTATTATTGAAATAGACAACCACCAAAAATCATCAAAGGGTGTTAGAATCAAATTCTTTAAGGCAGAGAAGGATAAGCAACAAGTTGGGTAGGTATTGATAAGCAATACTACCTTAAAATTGGACATACAAGGATTAGAATATTTAGGTCTAAATCTTTATAATTGAAAGGATACTGGTGAATATGAGGCTTGGCTACAAACATATTTACATTCGACGATTGATGAAGACAAAGGGATAAACTTTACAGAGGGTATTGAGGATGAAGATAGATTAGTATTTATCTTTGAAGTAGACAATAGAGTGTACTTGATAGAGGTGGGAGAATCCCAAGGGTTAAAAATATTCAAAGAAGATGAGCCTCTAAAGGGGATGCTATATTATAAATTGACTTCTACAGGAGTCACAATGGAAGAGGACATGGCCAATTATTCGAATGTGTCTTCAGATTGATATGACAATAACCTTGAGTAGTCACATGTGGTAAAAGAAGATTAAAAATTTGTGACTATATAGATAGAAGGAAAAGAGCCAAAACAAATGCGAATGGAGAGTCAATTGAGTGGTGAGGAAATAAGTGCATAAAATCAATTAGTGTAAGAATATTGGGATATTTTTGTATGGTCGTATAAAAATTTAAAAGATATATTTTCAACCATTGTGTAATATTGTATTCTCATAATATCTAATACAATATCAATTAGTTAGAAAGAGAGAAGAATAAACCCACAACTTTAATTGATAGTGAAGGTAGAGTTGGAATGATTTTTAGAAGCAGAATTCATAAAACTAGTAAAAATCAATGATTGGATGTCAACGATGGTGCTGGTAAAGAAGTAAAATGATAAACTATGCATATGTGTGGATTATCAAAAATTAAATACAACGATTCAAAAGGACTACTTTCCTTTACCCTTCATAACTAACATCTTAAAAGAAGTAGCTGAACATGAGTGTTATACTTTCATGGATGGTTACTCAGGATATAATCAAATATCCATTGTAGCGGAAGATAGGCATAAGAAAGCATTTACGACCCCATTTGGATTATATAATACACCAACAACTTTTCAATGATTTGTGATATATAGTTTCTCAAATTTGTTGTATAAATCCATGACAGTATTCATCGATGACTTTAGTATATAGTCATAAAGTGAAAACCATCTAATGAAGGTGAAGGAAGCATTAGAGAGATGTAGGAAGGTGTAAATGGCCTTAAATCCAAAGAAGACATATCTGGCTATGCATCAAGGTGTATTATTAGGCTATAGAGTGAGTAAAAGTGGTAGAGAATCCAAATTAGAAAAAATTAAGATCATCAATATTATTAGAGCCCCAAATAATGTGAAAGAAGTGCTTGGGATTGCTGGGACATGTAAGATGGTATCAAGAACTAATTTTGGATTATGCAACAATTACACTATTTATAACTTCACTACAACAAAAGAACACCAAGTTTATTTAGACTGATGATTGTCAGAGGGCATTAGAGATATTGAAGATCAGATTAAATTCATATCCAATATTAAGACCTCTATAGTCGAACCTATCCTTCCATGTATATTGTGATGCAAGTACAGTGGCAATAGGTAGTATTCTTTGCCAAAAGATTGAAGAAAATGGGAAGGGCGGAGATTATCCCATTACATATACAAGCAGACAACTTAATACAGTTGAGAAGAATTATTCAAAAATTGAAAGAAAATATTTAATTATAGTATTTTCAGTCAAAAAATACTGCCATTATTTATTAAGCAACAAGGTAGTATTTTTTGTGGACCACATGACAATTAAATACTTGGTCAATAAGCCATAGTTGAGTGAAAGGTTAGCACTTTGGATATTATTATTACAAGAATTTGATTATACAATGGAATATAAACTAAGCTCGTCTCACAAGGAAGCAAATCACTTATCAAGATTGCCGAAAAATATAGAGACCAATCAAATTGATGATGGACTTGTGGATGAGAATCTTTTTGTAGTGACAACAAAGCCTACATGATATGCCGATATTATTGAGTTTTTAACCATCCAACAGTTATCCTTAGAATTATCCAAGGAAGAAAAAAAGAAAATCAAGATTAATTACAGATACTTCATGGTAGTGGAACATAAGTTGTATAAGAGAGGAATTGATGGTGTATTATGAAGATGCATTATGGAAGAAAAAATTCCAAAAATCTCACCAATGTGTCACGACAACGCATGTAGAGGGCATTTTTCGGGACAACTCACAGGCCAAAAGGTATTAAGGACAGGGTATTATTGGCCAACTTTATTTCGAAATGCATATACATATGTTAGGAGGTGTGATGCGTGCCAACACTTTACTAGAAATGACTTACAAATGGAGTTGCCTCTATATATTTCTTTACCATTAGTATCATTCAAAAAATAGAACATTGACTATATAGGTGAAATCCACCCTCATTCTTCCCAAGGCATGGCTTATATTATTGTAGCCACCGAATATCTTACAAAGTGAGCTAAGGCCAAGGCAGTCAAGATAAATGATGCAAGAAATGCTTCTATTTTTTTATTTGAAAATATTATCATATAGTTTGGTTGTCCTAAGATCCTAATTAGCGATTGGAGAACACATTTTCTCAATGACGTGATTCAAGACTTGATAGAAAGATTTCAGATTGATCATCAAAAAACTACACCCTATCACCCTCAAACTAATAGACAAATTGAGAAGATTAATCAGATCTTAGCAAGTATATTACAAAAAATCGTACAAGATTCAAAGAAGGATTGGAACACAAAGCTATTTGCGACATTGTGGGTGTACCGTACAAGCTTTAAGGTAACAATACAAGCAACGCCATTTTCCTTGGTTTATAATATAAAAGCAATCTTATCCATTGAATTGGAGGTTCCCTCATTTAGAGTGGCAATGAGAACAAGATTGACTGAAAAAAAATCTTTGAAGGATAGATTGTTGGCTTTTAAAAGCTTTAGATGAGAGTCGGAGAAGGAGTACTCAACATGTGGAAGCTATTCAACAAAGACAAAAGATTTGGTTTGACAAAAAGCATAAAAATTATGAATTATAGCTAGAAATATTAGTGTTGTTAAAAGATGCAAGGCGGTTAAATTTTCCAAGCAAGTTTGATGCAGTCTAGTTGGATCTCTATTTGATGAGAGAGCTGTTTTGAAACAATTCAGTGCAGCTGGAGACATTAAATGGTGATACGTTTTTCACACATACTGTAGGGAGTCAATATAAGGAATATTGGACTTAAAGCTTTCAAATTCCTTAAACAAAGGATAAAAATCACCACTTAGATTCTATGGATTATATATACCTAATGGAGTTATAGAATAAGCAAGAGATTTTTGGAATTTGGTCCACTTATGGTTGCCAATTATGTGAATTAAAAACTCATTGCCTCATATTAATTAGCTTAAAAAATTAAAAAAAATTAAAAAAATTAATTTTTTTTAACATTAGACAAGTAAATTAGAGAGTAGTAGGACTAATTAGTGAAGATAGTAGTAGGAAAGAAAAATAGGAGTCTAAAAATAATTAGAAGTAAAAGAAATTTATTTAAAATAGTAATTATTTTGGACTTAATATTTTTGTATGAAAATGGTGTAGAAAAGGACCTTACATTAAGTCCTTGCGATCTCTCAAAAGTATGGGTTTGGAACTTAAAAAAAAAAAAAAGAGGTCTGATAGGTGTCTGGCAATAGATCCCGGCAATAGTTGACCATAATGCTGTCGTACTGAAATTGCTTACAGTATGTAAAATCCACTCAAAAATCATAATATGTTTATAAATTTAGATATGTCTTAGAATGATTAGTAAAATAAATTAAAGGGATTGATAGAAGAAACTTTATTTTATTTTTACTTGTTTTGATTATGATATTTAAAAATTATAAGATCTAAATGATTAGTATGAAGCCTTGAGAGAAGGTGGGAGCCTAAGGATGAAAATATAAGCTAGTAGGAGGCTAATTGGGAGGGATGAAATGAAGGCATGGTCGGATGAAGGCAAGGAATGGGAAACTTCATCCCTATTGGTCGAATACCATGCCCAATGGGCTTTGAAGAGGCTGCCTGCGACCTTAACAAGGGTTTCGGCGACTTCAAAGAAGCCATTAGGAAATCAGAAGCTAGGGTTGTAAAGTTTAGGATTTTGGGTACAATTTGTGTACAAAAATTAGAGGATTTGGAGTTAGGATAAAGAAATTATAGCCATTTGAAGATAAGGTGTCAATATGAGATATACTGTCACTCTTTTGAGGATTGGAGGAGTTTTATGAAAGCTTTTGGAGATCGGGAATTGCGGCTAGAGAGGAGATTTCAAGCTCTATACTTGATGTGGAAGAATTACTACATTTGGAGTTTTGAAGGAGTTATTGGGAATCAAAGACAGCAGATCAAATTCCAAGGCAGTAAGTAGATCGTTTTGTTGATAGTGATGGGGTTTGCCATATCTTAAGTTTTTGGACGAATTTTTTTCTCAAAAATTCCAAAAAGGTGTAATATTATGCTAAGAAGCTATACATCAAAGCTTCACAGCATTTGGACTTTTAGATTGTGAGATATGAAGAATTTAGTACACGGGTGTTTGTAAACAAGGGTTTAAAGCTACTGCTAGGGTTTTGGCGATATCTAAAGATCGATAATGAATCCATAGTTGAAATTTGTAATAGTAGTTGTGAAGAATACATCAGTACTTCACATAAATTTGGAGTAGATTTGAACAATTGGATTAAAAGTTATGGGTTATTGAAGTTCGGGAAAAATTCCCTTCCTACGGGAGAATGAGGGTTTAGAATATTTTGTTATGTTTTGAGTGGTTTGAGGAAATTAGGCTTATGTATTGGGTGTAATAGCCCTATGAAGATCTTTTTTATATAAACTTGGAGGTTTTATTATACTTGAATCTTGCTTGAGTAATTAGTGGCAGCCAAAAGCCCAGCGCTTTCTTGAGGCAGATTCTCTTTACTACGACAGTGCTGGTAGGGATCACATGCGGTATGAAATCCTTGGTCAGCAAAGAACTCGAGGGGGATTGAAGGGAGAAGGAAGAGGGAATTAGTGCAATGACAGAGGAATTAGAATATGAGTTAGTGAGGTGAAAGACAAAGAGTAGAGAGGGAATGAATATCTGTGAGTGTGTGTAAAAGACAAAAAGAGAGTTAGCAAGAATGTAAGAAAGAAGAAGGAAGGAATTAGGAAGTGTAAGAGAACAGCAAATCCGTGAGTAAAAATTAGTAAATTAGGAGATGAATACTAGATCAGGATTAACCTGAAGTACAACATGTGACTTGGATAGCTTGCAGTACAAGCTGGATGGATTGTCATAGGTTAGAAATAGCACTGAGAAGGATAATTCAGAAGCCGTGAAGAATGTAACTTTGTCAAAGTAGTAAAAAATTATGAATTAGGGGATCAATTACGGTTGAAGGGAGTCCCTACAGTTGTACACTCCATCATCCACTGCAAGATTGATATCCGAGTGCTGCATTAAAGACAAGGCACCGTTAAAAAGGCCAACGAGGATTTCGTGAATTCGGCCTCACGTGGTGGATCTGTGAAGTATTGCCATTTCAAGAAGGGGATGATGAGATGAAGAGCTTGGTAGGGAGGGACAGTGATGGAGAAGCTTGGGTAGTTCACTAAATTGTTGAGAAGCAACGTGCACGATGTTGTGGTAGAGAAAATCTGCCTCAAGAAAGCACTGGACTTCTGGCTGCAACTAAATACTCAATCAAGATCCAAAATAATAAAACCTTCAAAATTTATATAAAAGTTTTTCTTTTAGGGCTATTACATCCAATACATAAGCCTTATTTCACAAAAACACTCAACTATATCAAAATACTCTAAACCCTCATTCATCCGTAGAAAGGGAATTTTTTCTGAACTTTATTAACCTATAGCTCTTAATCTAACCGTTCAAATCTACTAAAATTTCACATGAAGTACTGATGTGCTCTTATTAGTTAGCACAACAAATTTCAACCGTTGATTCTTTATTGATCTTTAGATATCATAAAAACCCTAACAGTAGTTTTAAACCCTTGTTTTCAAATACCCGATTACTGAATTCTTCATATCTCACAAACCCAATGTCCAAATGCTATGAAACTTTGATGTATAGCTTCTTAGCATTAAGATTCACCTTTTTAGAGAGATTTAGACAAAAATTCGTCTAAAAACTCAAGATATGGCAAAACCCATCACTATGAACAAAACGGCCTACTTACTACCTTGGAATTCGAACTGTTGTTTTTGACTCCCAATATCTCCTTCAAAACTCCTATTGTTGAAATTCTTCCACATCAAGTATAGAGCTTGAAATCACCTCTCTAGCCGCACCTCTTGATCTCCAAAAGCTCTCATACAACTCCTTCAATCCTCGATAGAGTGATAGTAGGTACAAATTGCACACCTTAACTTCAAGCGCCTACTTCTCCCTCACAAAAACTCCAAATCTCTCAATTTTTATACCAAAATTGTAGCCCAAAAAACAAGCTTTCTAACACTAGTCTCTGATTTTCAAATGCCCTCCTTAAAGTCGCCGAAACCCTTCTTCTTGCTGTGGGCAGCCTCCTCAAAGCCCATTGGGCATGGTATTCAACCAATAGGAATGAAGAATTTCACCCCTTGTCTTCATTCATCCTCACTTTGTCTTCATCCTTCCAGATAGGCCTCTTAGTAGTTTAATTCTTCTTCTTTGGACCCCAATTGCCTCTCAAGGCTTTATACTAAATATTTAGGCTCTATATAATTTAAAAGCCATAACCAAACCAAGTAAAATCTAAAATAAAGTTTCTTATACCAACCCCCTTTAATTTACTTTATTAATCATTCTAATACATATTTAAATCTATAAACATATTATATATTTTGAGTGGATTTTACATACTGTAAGCAATTACAGTACGACAACGAGTAGTGTGGTGTAGCGGTTCCGCACTCTGGATGCAACGGTGTCAAGGAACTCCAATGGCTAGAGGGCTGGGTCTCGATGTGGCCCCGAGCAGAAAGCTGGGTTTATAGAGAAGAGGAAGTTCAAGGAACAGCACCAAAAAGGAGATCGGATTGCGTACATATTGCTAGAATCAATGTTGTACATGTGATGTTGTGCGACATGACATCTTGGTGATATTGATGGCCAAAGGTTTTGTTTAGAAAGTTGGGATTAGAGTTTTGTTAAGGGATCATCCTTTAATGTTCTTGAAGTAGGATAACATCCATGATACTCTGATATTTTTTTCCTAAAGCTTGTTATGATCTGTTCTTTGTGAAGAGATCTTTAGATTTGGTATCTATGTAGAGGGATGAACTTTCGACGAGTACTAGTTCTTTCTGGTGTAATCATTCTGCTAAAGATCTAATGTAAAACTGAGATACTAAATGACATGAAACATGTGAGTATTTTTTTGGATATCGTTCATTTTTATTTTTATACAAATAATAAATAATAATAATAATAATAATAATAATAATATTAATAATAGTAATAATAAATAAATAATAATAAATAATAAATAAATAATAATAAATAATAATAATAATAATAATTAAAATTAAATAAAAAATAAAAATTTATATATTATATATTTTAATTAACATACCTTAAATCTCAACCACTTATGTACTAGAGGGTGTCAAAATTGCATAATGATGTTAAACTACAAGTGGAGTAACCAAACTAGATTATAGAAGTGTAAGTTAGATTCATCAATCAAATTATAAAAGCAATTGAAGGTGGCAAGATTTAGCTTATAGAAGGCTGTAATAAAGATGACATCCTTGGATGGGATATTTCAACAACGGAGGTACTAGCTCAAAGCCATAGGCAATATCTTCAAAGACCAGTAGAATCTATTATCCAAGAACAAAGAACAGTATACATAGGTTCATTAGTGCAGTATATCCTTGAATTTTTATGTATGTAGAAAGACTTTCAAAAGTATGAGCTCCTCGTGGAACTCGTCACTAGAAAAGAGGGTGATATTAGGAATATATACTTTAGAGGTTCACAAAACCTTTTAGAACATTTTAGAGGTTCTTAAATTAATAAAAGTTGATTGAGAAGCTTTCTAATTGGTGAAAGTCGGTTGAGAAGCTTCCTAGTTGATATAAGTAGCTTGAGAAGCTTTTTAATTAGTAGAAGGAATTCAAGAAGCTTTCCATTTGATAGAAGCTATTCAAGAAGCTTCTTAGCTTGATAGAAGCCGCTCAAGAATCATCCTAGATAGAAATATATATATATATATATATATATATATATATATATAGGAGTCAAGGCTAAAGAGTTCTTTAGTCTTAATAACGCATCTCTTGAAGTTCTAGCTCACATTTTTTGGTATTGTTTGTATATTTATCTAATTAATTTATATTCTTGTTGATTTCTTTTTGAAACCTTGTCTTAGTTCAAGTCTCTTGCTTTGTATTTTTGTATCTTTGATAAAGTGTCATTTGAAGATTATAGTAGTTAAATTGTATTCAATATTATTAGGCTCTTTTAAATCCTATTATTCTCAAATTTTCTTAGTTGAAAAAGCATAATCCATCTATAGCTTAGAGATTATAAAGAATAATGTTTCCAATAAATATTCTTATAAAAAAACTTTATAAAAAATTATAAGTTGATAAGCCTTTATTTGTTAAAATAAGGAATTTTATAAGATTGGCTAAAGAAGATATACTATTTATTATTTATACAACTCTAGTTAAAGAAGATATAACTTCATCAATAAATATTCCAAAATAATATAGCAAATATCAAGATTTTTTCTAAAAAAAAATGCTAATATATTACTGAAGCATAGACCATATGATTGTGTCATAGATCTTCAAGAAAAAATACAATTACTTTTTGGCCTAATTTATAATCTTTCTCAAAATAAGCTTTCAGCATTGAAAGATTATATCGATGAAAACCTTGCAAAGAACTTCATCAGACATGCAAAGTCTCTAGCAAATGCTCCTATACTCTTTGTAAAGAAAAAAAGATGGTTCTTTGCATATGTGCGTTGATTATTGGAGATTGAATAAGATAATGGTGAAGAATTATTATCCACTACCATTAATCTCAAGATTTTTGGAACAACTCAACCAAATCAAGATCTATATTTAAGTAGATCTTTGTGGAGCATATAACTTAGTACAAATCAAAGAGGGAGACAAATAAAAGACCGCATTAAACAAGATATGGACATTTTGAATATAATGTCATATCCTTTGAATTAACTAATGTATCCACTATCTTTCAACATTTAATGAATGAAATCTTTTAAGAGCATCTAAATAAGTTTGTAGTAATTAAACTTGATGACATCTTAATCTACTCAAAAAATTTAGAAGAATACGAGGGGCATATAAAGTTGGTATTACAAAAGTTACAAGATGTAGGTTTATATGCCAAACTAAAAATATATATATATATTTCATCAATCAAAGATGGAATTTTTGAAATACATTGTATCTACTGAGGATTTGATGATGGATCCTAAGAAGGTAGAGGCAATTATATAATGGGCCATCTCAAAGACTATGAAGGATGTACAATATTTTCTTAGATTTGCTAACTTCTATCAGATTTTTATCAAAAATTACTCTCAAATTGCTGTTCTTTTTATTCAATTAATATGCAAAGACAAGTTGGAATGGGAGCTTCAAGTGGAAAAGGCATTTTAAGACCTCAAAATAGTATTTATTACAACTCCAATTTTGGTGCATTTAGATTTTACAAAAGCATTCTACATGGAAACCAATGCTTTGGATTTTGCATCAAGGGCAATATTTTCACAAATGAATATAGACAATAAATTTCATCCTATTGTGTTGTATTTTCAAAAAAAAAAAATTGTTATCAAAATTAGTTATAAAATCCACAATAAAATTTTTTTTGCTATAATAGATTCTTTTCAAGAATGGTGTCATTTTTTTAAAGGAGCAATACATCTTGTAATTGTATACGTAGACCACAAGAATCTAAAATACTTTATATCAACTCAGATTTTTAATTGCCATAAAGTTCAATTGAATATGTCATCATCTCAATTTAACTTTGTTATTACTTATTGACTTGGAAATAATAAGGATTATCTGATGCTTTATCAAAGAGATCATATCTTATACCAAGGACAAAAGAGGCAATATTTTATTAATAATATGCAACTTTATTGAAGCTAGAGCAATTCTATCTTTATGCTACTATTACATCAACACCTATTGATTCTAGTTTTCTTAATGAGGTACATGCTACAATTACTAATGATGCTTTGGCCTTTGATATCAAGTATCGCCTCAATGAAAATATTGACAAGTTTAAGCTTAAAGAAGATCTTCTATACTTTGAAGAATGTTTGTATATCCTAAAAAGACCAACATGATTGCGTATTCTTCAATGTCACCATGACTTTCTAACTACGGGTCACTTTGGATTTAATAAGTTGTTGGAACTTATCTCCTAAGATTTTTGGTGGCTTCAAATATAGAAGGCTGTGAAAGACTTTGTACTCTCTTGTGATATTTGATCAAGGTCCAAGAATCCTTGACATTATCTTATGGACTCTTACAACCCTTGTTTGTTTCAAAATGGTCATAGTATTTAATTTCAATGGATTTTATTTTAATGTCGTATTATAATTCTTTATAGTATGTAAAAATTAATTAAAATATATAATATATTCATAAATTCTAATATGTATTAGAATGGCTAATAAAATATTTAAAAGAGTGGATGTGAAAAACCTTATTTTGGATTTTTTTTACTTATTTTTATTATAGCTTTTAAACTATATAGAATCTAATTATTTAATATGAAGCCTTGAAAGATGATTGGGACTCAAAGATAAAAAAAATTAAACTATTAAGAGGCTTATTTGGAAGGATGAAGATAAAGTATAGATGAATGAAGCCAAGGGGTGAAGATCTTCATTTCTATTGGTGGATGGTCATATCCAATAGGCTTTGAGGAGGCTATCTATAATGAAAAGAAGGATTTTGATCACTTTAGAGAGAGCATTCAAAAATCAAAGGCTAGGATTAGAAAGCTAATTTTTTATATTATAATTTTGGTATAAAAATCAAGAGATTTGGAGTTTTTATAAGAAAAAAGTAGGCACTTAAAATTAAGATGTACAAATCACATCTACTATCGCTCTTTTGAGAATATAAGAAATTGTATAGAATCTTTTAGAAATTGAGAGGTGTAGCTAAAAAGATAATTTTAAGACCTACATCTTGTATAAAAGAATTATTATATTTGAAGTTCAAAAGCAAGAGATATTAGAAGTTGAAAATAACAAATCAAATTCCAAGGTAGTAAATAGACTATTTTATTGATAGTAATGATTTCTATCATATCTTGAACTTCTAAACAAATTTTTGTCTAAAAATTTCTAAAAAGATTAATTATTATGTTTATAAGCTATATACCAAAGCTTCTTAATATTTGGACATTTAGTTTGTGAGATATAAAAAATTTAGCATGTAAGTATTTGTAAACAAGGGTTTGAAGCTACAATAAGGATTTTAGTGATATCTAAAGATTGGCAATGAATCAATGGTTGAAATTTGTTATGGTGGTTGATGAAAGTATATCAATATTTTTTTATAAATTTTAAATACTTTTGAATAGTTTGATTTGGAGATATATACTATTGAAATTCAAAAAAAATTATCCTTAAGGTTAATGAAGGATTTACTATATTTTGCTACATTTTGAGGATTCTAGAGTATTTGAGGCTTATATACTTGATGTAATGGCCCTTTTCAAGAACAACTTTATATAACTATGGAGTTTTTATTTATCTTGATACTTGATTGAAAAATTAGTGACAACCAAAAGCCCCGTACTTTTTTGAGGCAAACTCTCTCTACCTCAACAATAAATCTGTTGCCACTCAATTCATTGAAAAACATCTTTGTAATGGTTGATTGATTCACAAAAATAGCTCATTTTATTCTTTGTAAGAAGACTACTTCTAGTGAAGAAATGACAAGGTTCTTTTTTCATAATCTACATATATATATATATATATATATATATATATATATACCATGGCCTATCGGATGATATTATATCTGATCAAGGATTCCAATTCATATCTAAGTTTTAGAAATGTCTTTTTGAAATATTAAAGATAGACATTAAACTTTCTTCACCTTTCTATCTTCAAACTAATAGCCAAACATAACAAATTAACCAAGTTTTGAAACAATATTTATAATATAGTATCAATTATCAATAAGACGATTGGATCTTGTATCTATCATTAATAGAGTTTGCATATAATAATATTAGTCATGTTTTAACTCAGCAAATATAATTTTATTCCAACTATGGATATTATCTAAAGCTTGATCTATGGAGTACACCAAAGAATAATAATTCAGTAGCTGAAGGATTTACAAAGCATCTATTATAATACCAATCAATCTTGAAGCTTGAATTACAAGCAGCTCAAGATGCTTATAAGGCATCTACAAATAAATTCAAAAATCAACTGCCTACTTTTTATAATAGAGATAAATATATGATTGCTTTGATGGAACATCAAGACCAAGCAGCCATGCAATAAGTTGGACTATCAAAGATTAGGACCATTTTCCATCTACAAGCAAATTAACCTAGTGGCATATCATTTAGAACTACCATCTTCTATGAAGGTACATCCAATTTTCTATATCTCTCTTTTGGAGCCTTATAAAAAATTACATATTTTGAAAAAAATATAACAATTGCTATCTAGTATCAAAATTAAAAATCATAAAGAATACAAGATAAAAAAGATATTTGATTCATGATGAAAGTGGAGCAAATTAAAATATCTTATTTATTGGCATGGCTATGATATCAATGAACACACATAAAAATTGGCTAAAAATCTTGCAAATGCACATTAAAAGGTACAAAAATTTGATTGATTGTATCTTTACAAATCCAAACATGTTTGATAATAATTTCTTGGTGAAGATTGGATCTGAGAAATATTCATAAGAGAAAGAAAGTTGAATTAAAGCATTCATCAATATATAATCATTTATTCTAAGATAAAATAGAATGATAGAAGCAAGTCAATTATCATGTCCAACTTTCAAGTATTGAAAGATTTAGCAAAATAAGATTCAGAAGATTCACTTGTTATACAAGCTTTGAACAAACTAGTAAAATTTTCATAGCCTTCAATTGAGCAAAGTGAGCACAATATATTTCAATGCCAAGTACAATTATACTTAGAACCATTAGAAGCAACACCTAACCATGCAAGTTTTGATTCCAATGCTTAAGATTTAGTGATATTGCTTGAATTTAGAAAATTGAATCTTTCTAAGCTTGAAGTTTTGTTTGGAGTATGTTTTGAGGCCCATAATGAAGATTAGATCCTTAAATAGAATGTTTCAAAAGTAAAGGTACTAACTCAAGGCCATATGCGATTTCTTTGAAGATCAATAAAATTTATAGCCTAAAAATAAAGAACAAAATATATAGCTTCATTAATATAACCTATTCTCAATTTTTTATATATGTAGAAAGATTTCCAAAGGTATGAGCTTCTCTTAGAACTATTTGCTAAAGAAGAGGGTGATATTAAGAACATATAATTCAGAAATTTACATAATCTTTCTAAATATTCTAGAAGCTTTTAAGTTAGTGGAAGTCACTTGGGAAGCTTTCTATTTGGTAGAAGTACCTCAAGAAGCTTCTTAGTTAGTAGAAGTAGCTTGTGAAGCATTATAATTGGTAGAAGGAGCTCAAGAAGCTTCGACGTTGATAGAAATTGCTCAAGAAGCTTTCTAGACAGAGGTATATATTAGAATTGAGGTTGAAGAGTTCTTTAGTCTCAACAATGCATCTCTTAGAGTTCTAATTCATTTTTCTTAGTATTGTTTGTATACTCATGTAGTTAATTCAAGTCCTTGTCAATTTCTTCTTGAAACCTCTTTTTAATTCAAGTCTCTTGTTCTATATTTTTATGTCCTTGACAACCATATTAAATTTAAAACAAACAATTGTCTTTTTTCATCTAGGTCAAAGTCTTAATATATTTTCTTCTTTAATTCTATTTTGTTTGATATATTATAGTATCTCAGTTATATTTCTTTTTATTATTTTTTTTATAGACCATATCAAAGGCAAAAGTAGGATTTTTTCTATTCTTATGAATAATCCTAGATGGTCACCATATGTGAATTCTATTAATGAATCTTAATTAAAATATTAGTCAAAATCATAGTTTTAAATTATTTAAATATCAAAATATTAAGATTAGAGATTTTATTTGATTATTTAAGTATTTATTAGAATTTAGAAGAGTTTATAAGTTACAAGAGTCTTATTAAAAAAAAATCATAAAATTAGAATTTTATTAAGTCCTAGAGATAATTACCTTAGTTGGTTTAGTATTTTCTCTTAATTGAATGAATTAGCATTTAGTTGTTTAGACCAATTGATACATGTAGATAAAAGGCCTTTTATAAGGATATATGTGAACCTTAGTGAGGTTCAAATTCTTGATTTCTTAAGCAAGTTATCCTTGAGATAAAAATTACTCACTTAACATATCTATTATTTATCTTTTATTTTTAAACTATCATAATTTATTCATAATAATTTAGATTTATATATTTTTATATCATTGAAAATATTAAAAAATTATTTATTTAAAATTTTTATTTTTATTTTTATTTTTTATTAGATAAAAATATAATGAACAAATTGTGACTAATTTTATAGTGTGAAATTACTTAATTACACAAATTTCACTTATTTTGTATTATTTCTTCTTTTGTTCTTGTTATTTGATTCCTTCACTTCACACCACCAATTACGAGTAATTCTTAATTGAAGCCATCTTATAATTTGAATTGAGGGATGAAATTTACCATCATAAGCTTCCTAGTCAACAAAATGTTAAGGCCACAAATTGAAACACATGCATAAGTTAGTGAAAATTAAGTTTAAAAAAAATAAAAAAAATAAAAAAAATGATATATGTATATTCAAGAAGAAGCTAGAATAGCTATTGTCAAAGTCTAAAAAATACAAGAGATACTTGAACTAGACTTAAAGCAAGAATTGAACTGATAAGAATAAAGAAGGCTTTACTCTTGTCTCTATATATATTATTTATTTAAGAATTACATGGCAACATTCTATAAGACCTCCAATACGTCTTTAATTTGCAAGACATATGTCAAACTTGCAAGATAAGTTTCTTACATGTGTGCCATGTACTTAACTTATTCTATAAGCTACCAACATGTAGGATACATAGCTAGCTTGTTCTACAAGCTACCAATATATGAGACACATGGCTAACTTATTGGCCAAGTTTATAACATATTAATCACATATAAACATATATAAAGGTGATTCCATATCTATGAAGCTTCTAAGAAGCTTTTCTATAAGATATTATCAAATTAACTTATTTTTATCTACTTCAATCAATCTATATCAACTAGATAATTATTAGTATAAATCTTATGTCCGTGATATTATTCCCCCTTCTAGAGACAAGTTTCACAAAGAGCAATGATTAGATATTGAAAAAGTCCAAGATATGTTGAATTCTGCTTGCCACATACTTTGATCTTTATTTCTTTTAAAGGTAATTGATAGGTTCTTTCAACCATTGATAGTATCTCAAACCAAGGCGAGAAGACCACCTTCATATTTATTCATTGTTGAGGCCTTCATAACTTCCTTCAAAGAAAACATTTGGAATACCATCAGGAGTAGTTCCTACCTCTAAAAGTATCACCAAACATTGACAGTCTCTTCCAAGGTCGTGATACCAAACAAATTATATTTTGCCATCAATCCAAGAAAGAACATGTCGTTCTTGAGGGTCTTCATCTCTATCCATCTTCTTAAAGATTGTGATAGTCATAATGTCTTGTTTGATAAGTCAGCAAACAATGGTTCTTAAGCTAAATTTATTGGTTATTGATCCTCCATCTCTTTAGTACAAATAAATTCAAAGAAATAGCAAATAATAATACAAGATAGAATGAAACCTCTATTGAACATGTTTTGCTTTATAGTAAAGATTTTCTTGATTTTTTATCTTAGTTTTCATAGATGTCATCAATGTAATGCATTGACTTTTGCTGATACATTTGCTAGATTCTTGGATGGCTCATATATGCATTCATTAATATTATACCCATGTCAATATACAAGATATTCCAATCAATTTTAATACCACCTTGAATCTAAAACCTCTTCTATCTCAAATTCTTTATTATTATCTACTTTTATAGGAGATGGTGGCATTTGTCTTTTATCTTATATATTCATTGTCTTGTATGGCTTGAGTAGTGATATGTGGAATATAAAATGCATCTTCATAGATTTTGGTTAGCATAATCGATAAGCAATTGAATTGATTTGTTTACAAATCAAAAAAAGTCCAAGCCTATGATAATTTAGCTTGTCGCAAGGACAAATAATCTTAATATTATAATAAAGTAATCATATCTTATTGTCCATGTGGAATCAAGGTTGTTCCTTGCTATAGATATTTGCATTGATTTTTTTGTCGTTCTTGAGTTTTTTTTAATTGTACCTTTATTGTTGTATGTAGCTCTAATAACCAATTTGCCAAATCTTGTCAACTTTTGAAAAGATTATCAATTTTTGAAAAGTCAAAAATATCAAATTATGGATGACAATTATAATTTGCAAAGAATGGAATTTGCTAAATAGACGAATGTACGAAATTATTACAAGCAAATTTTGCTAGTAGCAAAAGAATTATCTAATCATCTTGATGATAGTTGATGGTACATCTCAAATATTACTCCAAAACATGATTTGCTCGTTCCGTTTATTCATCAATTTGAGGGTAGAAAGTTAAAGATAGTTTTACATCTATCTTTAATATTTTAAAAAGGGTTCTTCAAAATCTTGATACAAATTATGTTTGTTTATTTGATATAATATCCCTTGATAATCCATAATAGCGATAGATATTATCAAAGAAGAGTTTAATTATTTTTTCACCTATAATAGACATTGTGTACAATACAAATTGTGCCATCTTGATAAAACAATCTACAATAATGAATATAGAATTATATAAATTTGACTTTAGAAGATTTGTAAAAAAATCTATAGAAATAGAGGACCAAGGTTGTTCTGATATGTGTAATGGTTGGAGAAGTCTGTAAAGTTGGTGACGAGGAATTTTTGATCTTAAACAAATATCACACCACTATACAAATTCTTTAATATCCTTCCACATTTGAAGCCACCAAAAATCTCTTGATATTAGTTCCAAAGTCTTATTATATCAAAAATATCTTGTCGTAGGGAGGTTGTCACAAGCTTCTAGAGCATGTAGTCATGCTGTGCCTTCTAGAATATATAAGCATCCTTTGAAACAGAGTAGATCATTTTTAAACTCAAACTTGAAAGTATCATTAGACTTAGTGAATTATTCTTAATCTCACGGATAAGAGGGTCTAAAGACATATTTGATTGAATTTGTTTGACAAAAATTAAATCAACAGTCAATGTTGATTTCATTACTTGAAGATGAAATTGTAATAATTTTAAAAGGATTATTCTTTATTGATTAAAAGTTGATTCTCCTTCTTTTGATATAAGATAAAAACGTCTAGAAAGGACATCAAATAGACCTTGTTTTTTTCCTAACCAATAAGTGATAATAAACTCAAATCTTGACAAAGACATGCTTCAATAAGCCTAGAGACAATTCAATATGTATGCTGACATGAAATACTCGAGGTTCTTGTGATCCATATATATAGTGTCGTATTGTGGTTTGGCTACCATGTGAAAAAATTATATATGTATATATTTAATATACAATTTATTACATAGCTAAATGAAAGCTATATCAATAGACTTTTATAGATTATAAAATATGATTAGATTATTAATTTAAAAAGAATCTATTCAAAAAGATTATTATTAAGATTTATACAATCTTTTTTTTTTTGTAGTGACTTTTGAAGTTGATTTTATATTGATAATAACTTTTGTATATCTTAAGTCACCTTTGTTAGATATTGGTGATCCTTATGATCTTATTTACTTCTTTTATTTGATGTTTAGAATACATATTATATAAATCTTATATGAAAAAAGATTAGAAAGGGGTTTTAGTGTAAAAGAGGATAGTTAGGCCATCCATAGAGATCGATGATAGAAGTCTCTATTCCTATTGGCCAAAAATCATGCCTAATGGACTTTAAGGAGGCTGCCCGAGGGTTTATTAGGAATTAGGATTTTTTTTTGGAGGGGAGTCGAACATTAGAGGCTAAGGTCAGCAAGTTTGGATTTTTAGATATGGTTTTGGTACAAACCTTGCATGATTTGGACTTTTTATGAAAGAGATATAGGTGCTCAAAGTTAAGGTATTGAAATTGAATCTACTATCACTCTTTTGAGTATAACGCATGCGTACAGAAAGCAATAGAAGATTGGTGATTAGAATTGAAAAAAAAAACTTTCTTGGCTATACTTTTCATATATAACTTGATAAAATCTAAGCTAAGATAAAGGAGATATTTGGAGTTGAAGTTAGTACTTGTAAGTTGAGGGTAGTAAGTAACCCTACTTGACTAGTGGTTATATTTTGAATTACATCTAAGACAATTTGATAGATTTTTGGTTCAAAATTTTTAAGACTATATATAGTTGTATTAAGGGATTATATAAAAAAAAATTGTGACATTAAGATTTTGGATTTGTGAGATATGAGGAAAATAGTGCTCAAGTATCTCTAAACTAGGGTTTTAAGCACCTGCTAGAGTTTTTGAGATATTGGACGATCAAAAATGAATTTATGGTTGATACTTTTTTGAAATAAAACTTAAGAAAATTATCTTCACTTTAAAAAATATATTATAGAAATTAAATGGCTAGATTAAGAGTTATTGAATTCTAAAAATTAAGAAGAAATAAGTCCTTGTGGATAAATAAGGTTTTGAAAGGTTTTGTAGCAATTTGAACCTTTTTGTACAAACCTACTTAAATATAGAAAGGTTTACCAATATAAATTATCTTTTGTGATATCATTGTATAATTTGTCCTTTTTATTAAAGACAAATTATTTTTAGATTCTTACTAATAATTTTCAAGTAAATTCTCCACAGCCAAGTATTTAGTGTATTCTCAAATAGAAGTTTATGCCACACAATAATGATTCCTATTGTAGCTAGACAAACTTGTTTTCAACATATCATCTTCTTTGATAGCCATATGTCTCATTTTGAGGTTGCATTGTTTCTTTAGATAATGTTGAGCAATGTATTTAGGTTTTCCATAATATAAACACAATCTTTTTTGACAACAATAAGTCTTTTCTTGTTTAGTAAGAAATTTAAAACATACCGCATCAATTTGTATGTCTTTTACTTCTGAATGTACATATTAAGAAGACGTTGATATTGCTATTATATTATAATAATATTGGGGCTCCTTTATATGACTCTTAGTTCAAAATTCAAAAAGCCAATTGTCACATTTCATAGCAAAATAAATTGTTTGAATCAATGTCTAAGGATCGGGTAAGTTAAGCATCGATTTCTTTATTTCATATTATAATCCATAGAAAAATTGGCTAATGAATGCAGCATCATCCCACTTGGTATCAATTGCTAGTTGTCAGAATTGTGAAGTATATGATATGACTAATTGATTACCTTGTCACAAGATACAGATCTTGTTGGTTGTGATACAAATTATATCATGTTCTCCATATTTAGATTAAAATTCTATTAAGAATATCTCCAAATTATCCAATATTGGATCACGAGATTCAAAAAAGGATAAAAATCATAATAAGGCAAAGCTTGAAAGTAGTATTCTAATAAACTTGACTTGTGACCCTTGAATTGGATAACTTTGGGGTTGAAGTTTAATCACCAATTATACTTGATTGATGAATCCTTGAAACTTAAATTTGGTGCCATCAAACTTTTTCAGCAAACTAATTTTTGATTCTTTGATATTTGAATGGTGTTCAATTGTATGTGAAGTGGTATGACTTGAAGCAGCTCAAATCATCTCTACATCTTGACTACCTGCTAATCTTGTTGCTCCATATGATAGCATATTGAGTTGATGCATTGTAAGCATTAATTTTCTCATTTGTTCTTGTATTTGTGCCATTGCACTCTTCATTTTAGCAAGCTCTGCTATGATATCACAATAGAAAGGGAAGAAAAAGCATCTACTCTCACTACGATATAAAATAATCAAGAATAAAGAAAAAATTCTAAGAACGATATTAGTTTAGAAATGGATAATCTACAACTTCTAATATTCTTATGTCTTATCAAGAGAAATGGATAATTTACTCTTAATCAAGAAAAGACAAAGCTCTAATATTGTAACTTCATTCTTGTCAATTTGTCAAGGCCACAAATTGAAACAGATACATAAGTTAGAGAAAACTATGTCAAAAGAAAATAACAAAATAGAAACAAGGGAATATGTATATTCAAGAAGAAATTAGAATAGCTATTATTAAAGGCTAGAAAATACAAGAGACTCTTAAATTAAACTAGAAGCAAGAAAGGAATTGACAAGAGTGAAGAAGGCTTCACTCTTATTTCTATATATATTATTTATTTAAGAACTATGTGGCGACATTCTATAGGACCTCCAACATGTGTCTAATTTGCAAGATACATGTCAAACTTGTAAGATAAGTTTTCTACATATGCGCCACGTACTTAGCTTATTTCACAAGCTACCAGCATGTAGGATACATAGCTAGCTTGTTCCACAAGCTACCAATATGTGTGATATATGGCTAGCTTGTTGGCCAAGTTTTTAATCTATCAATCACCTATAGACATGTATAAAGATGATTCCACATATATGAAACTTCTAAGAAGCTTTTCTATAAGATATTATCAAGTTAATTTATTTTTATGTACTTCTATTAATCTATATTAATTAGATAATTATTGGAATAAATCTTATGTTCGTGACACAGAAGTAGCTTGATAAGCTTTGTAGTTAATAGAAAGAATTTGAAAAGCTTCTAAGTTAGTAGAAGTTGCTCAAAAAGCTTCCTGATTTGATAGAAGCTGCTCAAGAAGCTTTTTAGATATGGATATATGTTAGAATTGAGATTGAAGAATTCTTCAGTCTTAACAATGCATCTGTAGGAGTTCTAGCTTATCTTTTTTAATGTTATTTGTGTACTCATCTAAATAATTCAAGTTCTTATTGATTTCTTCTTAAATTTTTTTTTTAGTTCAAGTCTCTTATTTTGTATTTCCATATCTTTGATAGTTTGTGAAGATTGCCTTGATCTTAAATATTGGAATTAGATCTTTTTTATTAGAGAGTAAATTATCTTTATTTTTAAAGATATATCAATGCTTTAGAGGTTGCAAATTATCCTCTTCTAAATTGATATTTTTTTCATTATAATATTAGAGTTTTATCCTTCTTATTAGAGAATGGATTACCCCTCTTCTTGAAGGTCTTAAGATATTTAAGAAGTTGCAGATTATCCTCTTCTAAATTGATATTTTTTTTTTATAAATTCATTTTTTTTTTGTCTTAAAATCATTAGAAGTCAAAATATTAATATAATCAAATCTTTTGAGTCCAAATTAGATGCTATTATAAATGCTCTTACTAATTTATCTACTAGGACTATAGAAATTGAAGGAATTGTTGCAAAACTTTTTAATGATGTAACATTTGGAGTACCACAATCTAGACTACATCCGCCTACAACTTTTGTGCTTAAAGATGCACTACTATCTATACTGCTCTAAAAAAATCTATTTGATCAACAATATGAGGAGCCTTGAGTTATTCTTTTGAAAAAATATGATGGTACACATTATCATGTGGCGTAATTTTCAATCTAGAAATATACTAGATACTTGGTTGTAGAGAATTTATTTATAATTTATTGATAAGATTCTAATAAGTGATTTTTTTTATATAAAAATAACTAATAATATGATAATATTATTAAAAAATTATATTAGTAAAAATCTCTATTATTTAAAAATATTTGTATATAAAATTTTTCTTTGGCATATAGAAAATATCTCAACATCTCTTTTTATATAGAATTATAATTAATCAGTTGTTGATGAGTTAGATTATCAATAATTTTTTAAAAAAATCCATAATCTCCTTTCAAAATCTCATCTTCATATTAATCTTCATATTAAATTTTATTATAGCTCCATGTATCTAATTTTCCACCTTTATAAAGTCTTGGCTCTTAAAAAATCCCTTTAGTTTGTACAAAATGGTCAAATTGCCATAAAATCCTTCAATAGCTTATTCATCTACAAAGGATTAATTTCTTTTCAAATTAAAAGTCTAATAATTCTTGATCTAGATATTTAATTTTTATCAAATTTCTCCAAAATATATTATATCCTTAAGTGTTCTTTGTAATTGTAATCACTAATCCTTTATTGTTTTTTATACATGTGAGTTATATCAAAAAGAATAATAGTAGATACAAATTTTACACCTTAATTTTGAGCATATATATCTCTTTCATAAAAAATCTAAATCACTCAATTTTTGCAACAAAACCATAGCCATAAATCTAATCTTATTGATTCAAGCCTTTGATATTTGAATGTTTTCAAAAGAAAAATCCTAATTCCTAATAAGGCCTTAGGCAGCCTCCTTAAAGTCCATTGGATATGACTTTTTGCTAGTAGGAAGAGAAATTTCTATCATCCATCTCCATTCATCCATATAGATGGCTTAACTATTTTTTTTTATATTAAAAATTCTTTTTTAATCTTTTTTTTAATAAAATTTATATAATATGTATTCTAAATATCAAATAAAAAAATAAAACAAGATTTCAAGAATGACCAATATCTAATAAAGATGATTCAAAATATATAAAGTTATTATCAATATAAAATCAACCTCAAAAATCACTATCAAATATAAAATAAGATTGTATAAATCTCAATAATAGCCCTTTTAAATGAATCTCTTTTAAACTAATAACTCAATTGTATTTATAATCAATAAAAATCCATTCATATGACTTTCACTTAGTTGTATAATAAATTTTATATATATATATATATATATATATATATATATAATATTTTCATATGATAGCCGAACCACAATACAACAACATTCAAAGTTCTGAAGGTTTATCAACCAAATTCAATTGACAACCTAATATTTATTTGATAGAAGAATCACAGGTTGGATTGATTAGCACTTTGCTTATACAGCAAATATTATCATGGTTTATTCCCTAGTTTGAAAAAAAATCACTAATTTTAAGCAACTTTGAAGCTTTCATAGAAGCATTTGCAGAAGTATTTGGAAAACATAACAAGGTTCATTGGGCAACAGCTAAGATCTGAACATTACAACAAAAGATGCATTTTGTATTAATTTATATATTTGATTTTAGGCAACTAGCATGTGCCATCAATTGGGATGAAAAAGCCTTGATGAATCAATTCTATTAGAAATTAAGAGATAATATGAAAGATTTATTTTTATTACTTCCAAATCCACAATCATTTAATGAATTCATTAGTCAAGCTGCAAAATAAGATAATTGACTATTTCAACATTGTCAAGTTTAACATTCATGAACTTCAACAAGACAATATGTAATCTGACACATTCTTGCTATATTAGCAAGCAGTCTGAATTTACATTCAAAAGTAGAAAATATATAGTTTGATGTGATACATTTAAAACCTCTTAGTCCACAAAAAAAAAAGTATTAGATGGAAAAAAATCTATATTTGTATTGTGGCAAAAAAAGCCAAAAGACTTGCAATTGTTCAAAAAAACAAAATCAATGTATTATCAAATTCAAGAATGCAATTGTTTAGAAAAACAAAGATATTTAGTCACAGTAGGGATCATGTAGCTAAATAATTCAATATTGCAAAATTATTTAGGTTCTTTTCTTTTTATTCAACTTGCTCATTACTTTATAATCCTATCAAATAATGCCTATAGAAGTATTATTTAAAAACCATAGCAGCCAAATTATATTTAATATTATTAGGACTTTTTTAAATCCTATTTATTTTTGTTATTATAGATTATTTTTAAAAATGGCATCATTTTTTTGAAGGGGCTATGCATCTTATGATTGTATGTATAGATCAAAAGAATTTAGAATATTTTATATCAGCTTAGATTCTTAATTGTTGTCAAACTCGATGGAACATGTCATTATCTTGATATAAATTTATTATTACTTATTGATCTAGAAAGCAACAAGGATTATCCGATGCTTTATCAAGGATATCATACCTTATACTAAGGACAAAAGAAATAGCGTTTGATGAGCAATACACAATTTTATTGAAGTCAGAGCAATTTTATCTTTGCACTACTATTACATCAATACCTATTGATTCTAGTTTCCTTGATGAGGTGCATACTACAATTACTAATGATACTTTGGCCCTTGATATTAAACATTGCGTCAATAAAAATATTGACAAGTTTAAGCTTGAAGAAGATCTTTTATATTTTGAAGAACGTTTGTATATCCTAGAAGGACCAAAATAATTGTTTGTTCTTCAATCTTGTCATGATTTTCTAACTATGGATTACTTTAGATTTAATAAGTCCCTAGAACTTATTTTCCAAGATTTTTAGTAGCTTCAAATGTAAAAGGCTGTGAAGAATTTTGTACTCTCTTATGACATTTGTTCAATGTCCAAAAATCCTCATTATTGCCTTTATGGACTCTTATAGTCTTTATTTGTTCCAAGATGGTCATGGTCTTTTATCTTGATGGATTTCATCATGCATCTATTGCCATCCAATTCATTTGATAATATCCTTAAGGTAGTTGATCAACTCACAAAGATAGCTCAT
This sequence comes from Physcomitrellopsis africana, assembly GCA_036785485.1. Lineage (NCBI taxonomy): Eukaryota > Viridiplantae > Streptophyta > Bryopsida > Funariales > Funariaceae > Physcomitrellopsis > Physcomitrellopsis africana. The sequence continues at coordinate 445,851 of JAWRVF010000147.1, forward strand.
TTTATTCCTTGTAAGAAGATTATTTCTAGTGAAGAAATGGCAAGGCTCTTTTTTGACAATATATATTAATATCATTGCCTATTATATGATATCATATCTGATTAGGGATCCCAATTTGTATCTAAGTTTTGAAAATATCTTTTTGAAATATTGAAAGTACATATTAAATTTTTTTGGCTTTTCATCTTTAAATTGATAGTCAAATAAAAAGAATTAATCAAATTTTGAAACAATATTTATGATATGGCATCAACTATTAATAAGATGATTGGATCTTATATGTACTCTTAGCAAAGTTTGTATATAATAATATTATTCATGTCTCAATTCAACAAACATTATTTTATTCCAACTATAGATATCATCCAAAGCTTAATCTATAGAATATGTCAAAGAATAACAATCCAACAACTGAAAGATTTTTAAAGTATCTATCACAACATCAAACAATCTTGAAGCTTTAATTGCAAGCAACTCATGATGCTTACAAGGCATTTGCACATAAATTTAGAAATCAATTGATTACTTTTCATATTGAAGATAAAGTATGGCTTTTTTGACTAAACATCAAGACTAAGTGGCCATGGGATAAGTTGGGCTATTAAAGATTAGGACCATTTTCTATCTAGAAGCAAATTAATCCAGTGGCATATAGCTTGGAACTACTATCTTCTATAAAAATACATCTAGTTTTCTATGTCTTTCTTTTGGAGCCTTATAAAGAGTTGTATACTCTGAAAAGAGTACAACAATCACCACCTAGTATCAAAATCAAAAATTATGACAAATACAAGATTAAAAAGGTATTTGATTCATAGAAAAAGTGGAGCAAATTAGAATATCTTGTTTATTAGCACAGCTATGATATCAATGAACGTGCATAGAAACTGGCCAAAAATCTTACTAATGCACCTCAAAAGATATAAAAATTTTATTAATTCTATTTTGGCAAATTTAAATATACTTGATAATAAATTTTTAATAAAGATTGGATTTGAGGAACATTTATAAGAGAAAAAGAATTAAATTAAAGCTTTTATCAATATATAGTCATTTATTCTAAGATAAAATAGAATTATAGAAGCAAGTCAATTACCATATCAAACTTTCAAGTATTGAAAGATTTAATAGAATGAGATTCAAAAGATTCACTTATTACACAAGCTTCAAATAAATCAATGTAGTTTTCATAGTCTTTAATTGAGCAAAGTGAAGACAATACATTTCAACGCCAAGTATGACCATGGTTGAAGCCATTAGGAGCAATATCCAACTATATAAGTCTCAATTCTAATGCTTAAGCTTTAGTGATATTGCTTGAGCTTGGAAAAATAAATCCTTTTAAGTCTGAGATCTTATTTAGAAGATGTTTTAAATTCCACAATGAAGATCGGATCTTTGAATGGAATATTTCAACAATGGAGGTATTAGCTCAAGACTATAGGTATTTTTTTTGAAGACTAGTAGAACCTATTGTCCAAGAATAGAAAATAAAATATATAACTTTATTAATATAATATATTCTTAATTTTTTATATATATAAGAAGATTATCAAAGAGATTAGCTTCTCTTGAAACTTGTTGTTAGAGAAGGAGGTGATATTAGGGACATATAATTTGAAAGTTTACAGAATCTTTTAGAATATTTTAGAGATATTTTAATTAATAGAAGTCACTTAAGAAGCTTTTTAGTTGATGAAAGTAGCTTAAAAAGCTTCCTAGTTAATAGAAGGAGCTCAAGAAGCTTTCAAGTTTGTAGAAGCAGCTCGAGAAGCTTCCTAATTTGATAGAAGCGCCTCAAAAAGCTTTCTAATGTTAAAGATGGAAGATAATAAGTTAAGAAAGAAACAAGGAAAAGATTACAGAACTAAAATAATTTCAAGAATAAAGAATTGGATAGACAAGAATAAAGAACTAGATCATTGATAAGAACAAGAGACTAGATTGACATCAAGAAACAAGGCAATATTTTAGATTGCTCCAAGAGTTGTGTTGGCAAAATTGAGGTGCACATTGGTCTTGCCTCTTACTTATACTACAAGGCCTATGTCCTAATGAATCTTTTAAAAGCATCTTAGAAAATTCTAAAAGACTAAAAAAGATTTTAAAAGACTAAAGAAGATTCTAAAAGACTAAGATAAGTTCAAGAAGATTAAAAAAGATTTTAAAAGATTAAAAAAAAAATTTAAAGATTTAAAAGGCTACGTGAGGTTCTCAAAGATTGAAGAAGGTTTTAAAAGGTTTTAGAAGACTATAGAAGCTTTTAGAGTCATACGTACATGATATTCATGTTCTTGTTTGTTCTTAGAGAAGATCATTCAGATAGATGATTACCAAGTCATCTAAATATTTCTACAAGATATCATTCATCATATGTTGAAATATTGTAGGTGCATTTGTAAATCCACAAGACATAATATTATATTCAAAATATCCATATCTTGTACAAAATATTGTCTTCGATTGATTTCCTTCTTTGATCCTAATTAGATTGTAGGCACCTGTCAAATCAATCTTTATAAAGATCTTTGCTTGTCTTGATTATTCTAATAATCCTAAGATTAACGATAATGGATAGTGGTTTTTTATAGTTACCTTGTACGGACCTCGATAGTCAATATACATATATAAAGAACCATCCTACTTTTTCATAAACAAGATAGAGATTCCCACATGTGATTTTGAATGTCTAATAAAATTTTTGGTTAGATTTTCATCAATATATTCTCATAAGGCTATAAGCTCCATTTGTAAAAGATTGTATATTGGACCAAATGAAGGTTGAAAATAATGTATGATACTTGATCTCTTAGTATCACTTCTAATAGTTGGATTTTATTAATAACATCTCCTGATGCAAGGTTTTGTGTATCAATGATTTTAACAAGTGCAAGATGGATCCTCTTTACAAATACTAAATTATGCTAGGTTGTAAAATCTTTATCTATAAAACATGTCGAGGCTCCAATATCTAAAAAGACTTTAGCATAAATCTCTTTTTGTAGGATTCTTATATATACAAGAAGTATAAAAGAGGATGTTGCATCTAGAGATAGGAAGAGATATTTTTTTTGGTACTTTAGATTTAGAGGTGTGCAACCACAAGGTTTGTACTGTATCTAGATGTCTTCATTTTTTGACCTCTCTAATGTTATATCTTGTGTCTTGAATTCTCTAAAATATACCTTATTTGAATAATTTGCTACCTTGTGATTAGGTCTTCTATAATATAGACATAGATTCTCTTGTCGACGTCTAGTCTTTTCTATTAGTATTAATGGCTTGAATTAAATTGCATCAATCTCCATGGATTCAAGATATGTTAATGGCTTTTCCGATACTCTTGAAGATGTAGCAAACATACCTTAATAGCTATTGTTGAAAATTGATTGCTTCTCATGTCATAACTCAAATAGGCAATTATTACAAATAATAGCTTGAGATATGAATTCTTCTAAATTTTTAACACTTGGCATTGTGATCAATAAATTCTTCATATTGTCTTTTAGGCCATAATAGAATTAAGTCATAAAAGCTTTATCATTCCAATCAAGATCACAAGTAAGTTGTTGAAATTTTGTAACATAAATTACAGTTGAATATTATCCTTGTCATAGGTTTTGAATCTTCTTTTCTGCCACCCTCTCTGGATCATTATCTCTAAATACAGTAGTAAATCTTTTTATAAAAGCCTCCAAATTATATAAGATTGGAAAATTCTTTTCCAACATTAGAACAAACCATGATCAAGTACTTCTTGATAAAAAAATGCCTACAAAGTGACTTGAGTGAATCCATCTAGATCACAAGAAGGATATAGCCGTAAGTAAAGTCGTACTTGTTGCACAAACCCTTGAAAGTTGAATCTTGTTCCATCAAATTTATCAGGCATATTTGCATTTGGCTCTTTCATGACAATCTTTGGAGTTTCTAGAGATGTTATGTGTATAGCTTATCTTCTACCTGCTTCTTTCAATCGTATAATCTCTTATTACAAACTATAAATCTTTTATTTAGTTTCTTCAGATATTTGCTCTATTTCCAAAAAAAAATTTGGATTGCAAAAGAATGTAATTTTTTCTTGTATAATATCCAAAAGAGCTCAAAGATCTATAAGAGTTGGTACTCTATTCTTTTTTTGTGAGGATATACCTTCCATAACTTGATCTACTTCTATATTGACAAAAAAAAAATCAACAAGTTGTTAATGTAATATTTTTTATACAGAAAAAGGATTTTTTTAAATAATATTAATCTAGAAGAGGATAATCCACAACCTCTAAAATATAGTGATATATCTTGGAAAAGGGATAATCCATTCTTTCAAAAGAAAGATCAAATTGCAACAAGTAAGCATATCAATCTAGAAGGAAATAATCCGCACTCTTTTAGAATGCTATTATACTGTAATTGCCTATAGTATATAAAATCTAGTCAAAATGTATAATATGTTCATAGATTCTAATATGTATTAGAATGGTTAGAAGAATAAATTAAAGGGAGTTGATATAAGAAACTTTATTTTAGATTTTTATTTAGTTTGGTCATGGCGTTTATATTATATAGGACCTAAATATTTAGTATAAAGCCTTGAGATGCAATTGGTGTCCAAAGAAGAAGAATTAAACTACTAAGAGACTTATTTGGAAGGATAAAGACAAATTATGGATGAATGAAGGAAAAGGATGAAGTTCTTCATTCCTATTGATCAATGGTCATGCCCAATAGGCTTTGAGGAGGCTACATGTGGGAAGAACAAGGATTTCAGAAACTTTAGAAAAGACATTCAGAAAATCAAAGACTAGGATTAGAAATCTTATTTTTTAAACTATACTTTTGGTATAAGAATCAAGAGATTTGGAATTTTTATGAGGGAGGAGTAGGTGCTTGAAATTAAGGTATATAAATTGTACCTATTGTCACTCTTTTGAAGATACAAGGAATTGTGTCAGAGCTTTTTGAGATCAAAAGATGCAATTGGAGAGGTAATTTCAAGATCTATACTTGATATGAAAGAACTACTATATTTAGAGTTCTAAAAATAGAGATATTGGGAGTCAAAGATAGTAGATTGAATTCCAAGGTAGTAAATAGGCCATTTTGTTGATAGTGATGGATTTTGCCATACCTTGAACTTTTTGATGGATTTTTATCTAAAAAATTCTAAAATAGTGTAATATTATATTAAAAATTTATACATTAAAATTTCATAGCATTTGGACTTTTAATTTTTGAGATATAAAGAATTTAGTACATGGGTGTTTATAAATAAGGATTTGAAGCTATTGTTAGAATTTTGGTGATATTTAAAGATTGGTAATGAATCAATATTTGAATTATATAATGGTAGTTGTTAAAAATATATCAGTACTTTATGTAAATTTTGAATGGATTTGGATAGTTAAATTGAAAGTTTTAGATTATTGAAGTTTAAAAGAAATTCCCTCTACAAGTGAATGAGGGTTTTAGAATATTTTGTTATATTTTGAGTGTTTTGAGGAAATAAGACTTATGTATTAGGTGTAATAGCCCTATGAAGAAGTCTTTTATATAAATTTGGAGATTTTGTTATTTTGGATCTTGGTTGAATAATTAGTAGTAGCAAAAAGCTCTACACTTTCTTGAGGCAAATTCTCTCTACCATGACAACGGAATAGTATCTTCAAAAAGAAAGATAATCTACTCTCTATCAAGAGATCAAAGCTTTGATATGATTACTTAGATAGCCTTGTCAAATTATTAGGGATGCAAAATAGTGGGTTAATAAAAAAACAAGAAAAAAATTATAAAATTAGAATAATTTTAAAAACAAAAAACTAGATCATTGAAAAGAACAAGAAACTACATTGATATTAAGAAACAAGGCAACACTTTGGATTGCTCCAAGACTTGTGTTGATAAGACTGAGGTACATCTTGGTCTTGCCTCCTATTTATATTACAAGGCCTATGTCTTATTGAACCTTCTAAGATCATCTTAGAAGATTTTAAAAGACTAAAGAAGATTCTAGAAGACTAAGGGAAGTTCAAAAAGACTAAAGAAGATTTTAAAAGATTTTAAAAGATTACAAGAGGTTCTAGAAGAATAAAGAAGATTCTAAAAGGTTCTAAAAGACTATAAAAGATTCTAAAAGATTAAAATAGATTTTAAAAGATTTTAAAAGATTCTAAAAAACTATAAAATATTCTAAATGATTACAAAAGATTCTAAAGGACTACAAAAAGTTCTAGAATGTGGTAACTTAAAGTATATCTGTGACACCTAGACATGGATATATTTTGGGGTCGAGGCTAAAGAGTTCTTCAATCTTGATAATACGTCTCTTTGAATTCTAGCTTTTTTTTTTTGATATTATTCATATATTCATCTAGATAATTCAAATCCTTATCAGTTTCTTCTTGAAACTTCTTTTTAATTCAAGTCTCTTATTTTGTATTCTCATATCTTTAATATATGTTAATAAGATAAAGACTCTTATAAGTCAAGTAGCAATAATTGATAAGCCTTTAGAAGATGGTGATATTATTATGACCTTACTTATAAACCTTCTTAAATCCTACAACTATCTTATTATGGCATTGGAGTCTATCAAATTAAAAGAGCTCACAATATACTATATAATGGCAAGATTTACATAGAGAGTAATAAAAAGATAAGAAAAAGAGCATCAAAGTGAAAATTTGGCATTATTTTCAAGACAAGGAAAAAGTAGCTATTTCAACCAATGTGACAATATAAAAAACAATGTGAGAACTTGCTTGACTTGTAAAAAACCATATCACTTTGTACAAAATTATTATAAGCTAAAAAATAAGATAGAAAAAATATTAATAATGTACATGATGAACTTAGAAGAGATGATTAAGCATTCATGGCAAATAAAGGCGCTTCCATAGCTGCCATATTTAAGTGATTGTTGATTCATGTGGAAATAAATTTCACCTCTTAATCCAAATTATAAGATGGCCTTAATTAAAAGTTGCTTGTAATTGAAGGTATAAAGTGAAGGAAGCAAATAGCAAGAACAAAGAGAAGGACAAACATAAAACAAGTGAAATAAATGGTAACAAGTAAGTACATTATCCCAAACTAGATCACAGTTTGTTCACTATATTTTCACCTAGTAAAATATAAAAATAAGAAGTAAAAGTTATATTTTTGTCTTTCTAATTATATAAAAAATATATAAATCTAAATTACTATGAATAAGTTATGATAGTTTAAAGATAAAAGATAAATAATAGAAAAATTAAGTGGACAATTTTTATCTCAAGGATAATTTACTTAAGAGCTCATGAGTTCAAACCTCACCAAGACTCACAAGTAGTATATAAGAGTATCCTAAAGAGGCCATAAGGCCTTAGTCTTATCTTCCTACCTACATCCAAGGTGCTACAATACATATGGGACTTATATACCTCTTTTCTTATAAGGATTATACTAGCTGCTGGTCCTCCTATTTTCTACTAGTAGAATTTATTTTTTTGTATTTTTTAATTCACCATGGTATTAAAAAATATCCAATTAGCCTATAAACCTTATATGGCCTTCAAATCTTGCTCCATTTCTTCATAATGGCTCCCAAGGTGGTAAAACTCATTTTTATCAAAGTCTTCAAAATTATTCTAAAAATTCCTTAAAAATTCTAAATAAATTCTAAAACTTATTATAACATATCTAAAATTATAATATCAATTTAAGACTATTTTATTCTACCTTGGTGATTTTTTATAATAATAAAATCAATTTAAATTAACTAAAAATCTTATTATTTATATAAATAATTAAAAAGATATGAGATTTATTTCTCATGCCTCTTCTACCTACTAATATTTGTATATTTTTAATAAGTAGTATATGGAAATAGAAAGCTAATGTAAAAATTGGTCTCAACGACTAAATATTCATTCTTATAATTAATAGAAAATACTAAATCAACTAAGATAATTGCCTCCAAGACTTACTAAGACTTCATTTCTTCTCTTTAAATATTATTCTCCTTCATTTAGAATCTTCTAAACACATCACCTCATAATTGTAATTTTTGGATCTCTAAATGCATTCTTTTGTCCTAAAACAACTTATGAGTCAATTTGATGATTTACAATTTAAATGCTACCAAGCACATAACTCCATATAAGTATTTATTTGACACTTATGAAACATTTCCAATAACAAAAGTTTGGTTAGAAAACAATGGCATGGTGTAAACTATTGGAATTATTTCCATTGTTGTAGAAATTGTTATAAAGAATCAAACCAAAAAGATCAGATTGAAGAAAATTTTACATCTACAAAAGATGAAGAAGAACCTTTTTTTGATGAACAAACTTGTTTCAAATAGTTATAAGGTGTAATTGGATATAAATGGATATTTTGTAAAGATAATAGATGGAGATGATGTTTTAAAGGGCTTTAGAAATGGCAACTTCTATATAATCAATTGTAAGAAGGTCAATAGAATTGAAGTAGCAACATTTGCTGAATTTCTACAAGATCAAGACAAGTTTGATACTTGGCATTGATGCCTTGATCATTTAAATGACAAAAGCATGAAAGATCTCTAATCCATAATAAGTGGCTTGAATCTTGATCAATCATGCAACAATGCTACAACTCTTATTTGTGAAGGTTGTATTTAAGATAAACAACAAAAGGCTTCATTTTCAAATAGAGTTATAACACATTGTTATATTATAATTACTTATAGTATATAAAAAATAGTCAAAATATATAATCTATTTATAAATTCTAGTATATATTAGAATATTTAGTAAAATATTTAAAAGAATTGATATCAAAAAATTTATTTTGATTTTTTTTATTTATTTTGATTGTGGTATTTAAATTATATAGGATCTAAATGCTAAGTATAAAGCTTTGAGAGGGATTGGAGCCCAAAGATAAAAAACTAAACTATTGAGAGGCTTATTTGGAAAAATGAAAGTAAGATATGGACAAATAGAGGCAAGGCATGAAGATCTTCATTTCCATTGGTGGATAGTCATATCCAATAGGCTTTAAGCAAGCTATCTACGACAAGAATAAGGATTTTGGCAACTTTAGAAAAGGCATTTAAAAATCAGAGGTTAAAAAACTTATTTTTTATATTACAATTTTGATATAAAAATTGAAAGATTTGAAGTTTTTATAAGGGAGAAGTAGGCACTTAAAGTTAAGGTATACAAATCTTATCTTATAAGCTATTGTTAGGATTTTAGTAATATCTAAAGATTGGCAAAGAATCAATAGTTGAAATTTATTATAATGATTATAAAGAATATATTAATACTTTATATAAAATATAAATACTTGTAGATAGTCTAATTTGGCGATATGCACTATTGAAGTTCAAGAAAAATCCCCCTTAAGGTTAATGAAGGATTTAGTATATTTTACTACATTTTGGAGATTTTAGAATACTTGAGGCTTATGTACTTGATATAATGGCCCTTTTTAGGTATAATTTTATATAAATTTGGAATTTTTATCTATCTTGATACTTAATTGAGAAATTAGTGATAGCTAAAAATCTAGTGCTTTCTTGAAGCAAACTCTTTCTACCTTAACAATGTGCAACCAAGTTATTAGAAATTGTGCATTTAGATATTTATATACCTATGAAGATTAATAGGACCATCAATAGGAAGAACAAGGTACTTTATTACATTTATTGATGATTTTTCAAGGAAGGTGTGGATTTTCATCTTTAAAGCTAAAAATAAGTGTTTGTCAAGATAGGTATGGTATCAATCACCTATAGACATGTGTAAAGGTGATTCCGCATCTATAAGGCTTCTAAAAAGCTTCTTTTTAAGATATTATCAGATTAATTTATTTTATCTATTTCTATTAATTTATATTAATTTAGATAATTATTGAAATAACTCTTATATCCATGACATTATCCCTCCTTTTAGGGACAAGTTCCACGAGCGGTGATTACATGTTGAGAAAGTCCAGAATACGTCGGATTGTGCTTACCACATACTGTGATCTTTGTTCCCTTCAAAGGTAGTTGATAGGTCCTTTCAGCCATTGATAATGTCCCATACAAGGATGAGAGGACCATCTTGTTATTTGATCATTGTTGAGGCTTTCATAACTCCCTTCAAAGAAAACATTAGGAATATCATCAAGAATAATTCTTACCTCTAAAAATATCACCAAGCATCAAGAGTCTCTTCCAAGGTCGTGATACCAAACACATTGTATTTTGCCATCAATCTGAGGAAAGACATGTCATTCTTGAGGGTCTTCATCTCTATTATGTCGTCTTGAAGGTTGTGATAGTCGTAATATCTCGTCTGATAAATTAGCAAACAATGGCTCTTGAGTTAAATTTGCTAGTTGTTGATCATCCATCTCTTTAGCACAAATAAATCTAAAGAAATAATAGCAATGATATAAGGTAGGATGAAACCTTTATAAAACTTGCTTTGCTTTATAGCAAAGATTTTTTTTATTCTTTATCTTGATTTTGATAAATGTCGTCAATGAAATGCATTAATTTTTATTAATGTATTTGCTAGATTCCTAGATGGCTCCCATATGCATTGACTAATATTATATCCGTGCCAATGCACAAGATATTCTAGTTGATTTTGGCGCCGCCTTGAATTTAAAATCTCTTCGACCTTGAATTCTTCATTATTATCCACTTCTATATGAAGCGGTGACATTTGTCTTCTTCCTTGTATATCCACTGTCTTGTATGGCTCAAGTAGTGACATGTGGAATACAAGATGGATTTTCATAGATTTTGGTAGGTATAATTGATAAGCAATTGGATTGATTTATTTACAAATTGAAAAAGGTCCAAGCCTACGATAATCCAGTTTATTGCAAGGATAGATAGTCTTGATATTACAACAAAGTAACCATACCTTATCACCCACATAGAATTGAGGTTGTTCCTTGCAATAGACATCTGCATTGATTTTGTGTCGATCTTAAGCTTTCTTTAGTTGTACCTTCATTTTTGCATATAGCTCTGACAAATGATTCACCAAATCTTTCGCCATACAATTATCAGCTTTTAAAAAGTCAAAAATATCAAGTCGTAGATGATAATCATAATTTGCAAAGAATGGAATTTATTGAATAGAAGAATATATCGAATTATTATAAACAAATTGTACCAATGGCAAAAGAGTTGTCCAATCATCTTGATGGTAGTTGATGGTACATCTCAAATATTGCTCCAAAACTTGATTTATTTGTTCTGTTTGTCCATCAATTTGAGGATAGAAAGCTGAAGATAATTTTATATCCACCTTCAATATTTTAAAAAGAATCCTCCAAAACCTTGATATAAATTGTGTTCTTCTATCTAATATAATTTCTTTTAATAGTCCATGATAGCGATAGATATTATCAAGGAAGAGTTTAGTTATTTTTTCATGTATAATAGATTTTGTATATAATATAAAATGTGCCATCTTGGTAAAACGATCTACAATCACAAATATAGAATCATTTGAATTTGACTTTAGAAGATCTGTGATAAAATCCATAGAAACAGAAGACCAAGATTGTTGTGAATGGTAATGGTTGGAGAAGTCCATAAAATTGGTGACGAGGAGTTTTTGATCTTGAACAAATGTCACACAATTGTACAAATTCTTTAACAGCCTTCCACATTTGAAGCCACCAAAAATCTCTCAATATTAGCTTCAAAGTTTTATTATATTCAAAATGTCCTATCGCAGGGAAGTTGTGACGAGCTTCTAGAGTACGTAGTCGTGCTATGTCTTCTAAAAAATATAGGCGTCCTTTGAAATAGAGAAAATCATTCTTGAACTCAAACTTGGAAGTATCCTGAGATTTAGATGAATTATTCTTAATCTCATGGATAAGAGGATCTGAAGACATACTGGACTAGATTTACTTGATAAAAATGGAATGAACAATTAATGTTGATTTCATTGCTCAAAGATGAAATTGCTCCGGCTTCAAGAGAATCATTCTTTGTTAATCAAAAGTCAAATTTCTTTCTTTTGGTAGAAGATAAGAACATATAAAAAGGGCATCAGACAAACCTTGTTATTTTCCAAGCTAATAGCTGATAATAAACTCGAATCTTGACAAAGACATGCTCCAACGAGCCTAGTGATAATTCAATATGCACGCGGATATGAAATACTTGAGATTCTTGTAATCTGTATACATGGTGATTGCACTAGAAGCACTTTCCAGATAATAACGCTATTCTTCAAAAGAATCTATAATTACAAGAAGTTTTTTATTATGGATTTTATAATTGATCTTTGCTGCTAAAAATTTCTTGGAATGAAAAGCAACTGAGTGGAGTTTGTCATCTTCTCCCATTTGTGACAATATTGCCTTCAAAGCAAAGTCTGAGGCGCTTATTTCCATAAAAAATGCCTTGGAAAAGTCAATGCAATATAAGATTGGTGGAGAAATAAAAATTATCTTCAAAACCTCGAATGATGCTTCTACTTCTTTACTGCACTCAAGTTTGTCCTTACAAGTTAAGCATGTAAGTGGAGCTGCAACTTGAAAAAAGTTCTTGATGAAGATTCAATAGTAATTGGCAAATCCCAAAAAACATTGTACATCTCTTATTGTTTTTAGAATCTTCCAATCTATGATTATTTGAACTTTCTTAGGATCCATTTTGAGACCATCATTTGAAATAATGTATCCCAAGAAGTCAACTTGAATAGTATGAAATACACACTTTTCCATCTTGGCATATAATCTTGTATCTCTAAGTTTTTGTAACACACGATGAACATGAAATTCATGTTCATTTGTATTCTTAGAATAGATTAAAATATCATCTAAATAGCAGACAATAAAGTCATCAAAAAACTCATGAAAAATGTCATTCATAAGGTGTTGAAAAGCACTTGGTACATTTGTAAGTCCAAAAGGCATGATATTATATTCAAAATGTCCATACCTTATTTGAAATGTAGTCTTCTATTCATCACCTTCTTTGATGCGCACTAAGTTATATGCTCCTCTTAGATCTATTTTTGTATAGATCTTGACTTGATTCAATTGATTAAGAAGTCTAGATATCAAAGATAGAGGATATCTATTTTTGATGGTAATCTTATTGAACCCTTGATAATCTACACACATCCATAGTGATCCATCTTTCTTCTTTACAAATAAGATAGGAGCTCCTGTTGGAGATTTTGAATGGCTTATGAAATTCTTGGCCAAGTTTTTATTAATGTATTTCTTGAGTTCAGCCAATTCATTCTGAAATAGACTATAGATCGGTCCAAATAGAGGCTGAGTTCTCTCTTTGAGATCAATTGAGCAATCATGCAGACAATGCTTTGGAAGAATATCTGCATTCTTCTTCTCAAAAACGTCTTGATAATCTTAATATTAGCTTGGAATGCCACTTGAAGTCCTTCTACTATCAAAAATAAATGTAGCATAAATAGCAAAAGATGATTCTTCTTTAGGTTCCTTCATAAACGCTTTTGCACCTATAAATATAAATTTTATTATATTAGGAGTATAATTTGTTATTTGATTTATGAAACTCTTATTAATGCTTTGAGAAAAGTCAAGTCTATGGAAAATCCAATCTATTTGAGGGTTGTATTTTTCTAGCCATAATAAACCTAAAATGACTAGATTAGAGAGAGATTTAATTATATTAAAGACTACACAATTATTATGACCATCTATTGTTATATTTATAGGAAGGATTTCATGAGTAATATTTTATGAAGATATCAGGCAACCATCTATGACTTCTATATGTACAAGTTTAGTTTTTTGTACTGAAGATATTCTATGACTTTTAACAAATTCCTTATCTAAAAAACACGCTCAAGCTCTTGAATCTAATAAGACAGAGGCTTTGTAATTTTTAGGTCCCAAATAGACATCTACTATAAAACAAAGAGAAGGTTTTGAGGAGAGGATATGACCTTTACTAGGAGTTGTACAAGATTTCAGCTGCACGGTTCCTATTGTAGTTGGACAAATTTATTTTTCGACATATTGTCTTCTTTGACAACCATACTCCTCATCTTATAGTTGCGTCATTTTTTTGGACAATGTTGAGCAATGAGCTTAGATTCTCCATAATATAAATACAATCCTTCTTGACGACAATGAGTCTTTTCTTGTTCAATAAGAGGTTTGAAATATATTGCATCGATTTGCATATCTTCTACTTTTAAATATACATATTGAAAAAAAGTTGATGTTGTTATTGTATTATAGTAACGTTGAAGCTCCCTTGTGCGGTTCTCCAATTGAAATTTAAAAAGCCAATTGTCACACTTCACAGCAAAATCAATTGCTAGATTCAATGTCTGAGGATCAAGTAAGTTGAACATCAATTTCTTTACTTCATATTATAATCTATAGAGAAATTGGCTAATAAGCATAGCATCATCTCACGTGATGTCAATTGCTAATTGTCAAAATTATGAAACATATGATGTCACTAATCAATTCTCTTGTCGTAAGATATGGATTTTATTGGTTGCGACATAAATAGTATTATATTCTCCATATATAGATTAAAATTCCGCTAAAAATACCTCCAAATTATCTAATATTGAATCATATCATTCAAGAAAGGACAAAAAACATAATAAAGCAGAACCTGGCAGTAGCGTTCCAATAAACCTAACTTGTGATTCCTGGATTGGATAACTTTGGGGTTGAAGTTCAATCACTAGTTATACTTGATTGATGAATCCTTAAAATTTAGATCTAATGCCATCAAACTTCTGTGGAAAATTAATCTTTGGTATTTTGATGCTTGAATAGTATTCAATTGTAGGTGAAATGGTATGACTTGAAGCAGCTCAAATCATCTCTATATCTTCACTTCTTGCTAATCTTGTTGCTCATTGTGGTGGTATATTGAGTTGATCCATTACGAGCATTAATTCTCTCATTTGTTCTTGCATTTATGCTATTGCACTCTTCATTTCAACAAATTCTGCCATAATACCATAAAGGAAAAAATGTCTACTTTCACTATAAAATAAAGCACTCAAGAATAATGGAAAAAATTCTAATAACAATATCAATTTAGAAGTGGATAATCTATAACTTCTAATATGCTTCTGTCTTATTAAAAAAAAAGAGGTAATCCACTCTTAATCAAGAAGAGACAAAGATTGGATATTGTAACTTCACTCTTGTCAATATATCAAGGACACAAATTAAAACAAATACATAAGTTAGTAAGAACTATATCAAAGGAAATTAATAAGATAGAAATAAAGAAGTATATATATTCAAGAAGAAAGTGGAATGGTTAATGCCAAAGACTAAAAAATACATGAGACTCTTAAATTAGACTAGAAGCAAGAAAAGAGTTGACAAGAGTGAAGAAGGCTTCACTCTTGTTTCTATTTATACTATCTATCTAAGAATTATAAGATGGTATTCTATAAAACCTCCTACACGTGTCTAATTTGCAAGACATGTGTCAAACTTGCAAGACACGTGTCAAACTTGCAAGACAAGTTTCTCACATGTGTGCCATGTACTTAGCTTTTTTGCAAGCTACTAACATGTGTGATATGTGGCTAGCTTGTTGACCAAGTTTCTAACCTATCAATCACCTATAGACATGTATAAAGGTGATTCCGTATCTATGAAGCTTCTAAGAAGCTTCTTTCTAAGATATTATCAAATTAATTTATTTTAGCTACTTTTATTAATCTATATTAATTTAGATAATTATTGGAGTAACTCTTATGTCCGTGACACACTTGTAGAAAAGCAATGTGAATATAAGATCAAGATGTTATACACAAACAATAGAGGTGAATATTTGTCAAAGCATTTTAATGAGTATTTAAAGATTCAAGGTATTAGAAGATAAACTTCTACTTCTTATATTTCACAATAAAATAGAATTGCTAAGAGAGCAAATCAAACTATTGTAGAAATGGCAAAGAATATACTTTATATTCAATACCTTGGATATAAATTTTAGATAAAAGTTGTGATAAATATAGTGTATATAAAAAATAAGTGCCCTATAAATGCACTCATATTAATGATTCTACAAGAAGTTTGAAATGAAAAGAAATCTTATATTTTACATATGAGGATTTTTGGATGTATTGTTATACAAAGGTATCAAATTATATGAGGTCCAAACTTGATGCAAAAGATATAAAATTTATATTTCTTGGATATTATAAAGGTACTAAGGCATATATATTAATATATTTGGATTCCAAGAAGATCATCAAAAGTTGTGATGTTGAATTTTTTGAATTTAAAAGTACTTGTGAGTACTTGGAGATATACTTAAGTTGGAGTAATGGTGGATTTATAGATATATTTTCAAAATTAGCAAAGAAAGAAGGAAATGAAGATAATAAAGATGATAGAAATATGAATTTAGATGAAGAATTAAAAAAGATGGTGAAGAAAGTTTCTTTAAATCTTAAAACAAAGAATAAAGAACATGAAGATATTAAAAATAATGATAATGAGAAGTATCAACCTTTGAATGAGAAGAGATTCACTAGAGAAGAAGCTTAGATGAGACCATAGAATGCAATAAGGTGAATCTTCTTCAAATAAAAAAAGATATCCTATGAGAGAAAGAAGACTACTTGATAAATGATGAAAGAACCACATTTTTTTTCAAATAAGTAAAGAACATGTCAATGTTGTATTTCTTATTCATCCACTGACTTTATATGATGCAATGAAATCCACAGATGTTATCAAGTAACAAAAGACCATGAAAGAAGAGTAAAAAAATTTTATTGATAATGAAATATGAAAATTGACTCAACTTCTACCAAATCACTCTTCTGTTGGTTATAAATAGATATTTAGAATCAAAAAAGATGTAATAGATAATGTTATAAGATATAAGATAAGATTGGTTGCCAAAGAGTACTCATAAGTTGATAGTGTTGATTTCAATGAGACATTTGCTCTCATGATCAAATTCACCACTATTAGAACCATTATAGTAATTGGGATAACAATGGACTTGGAAATGCATCAAATGAATGTGAAGATGGTTTTCTTGAATAGAAAGTTAGAAGAAAATATTTATATAGATCAATTCTAAGGATTTGTTGAAGAAGGCAAGCAACATCTTGTTTGTAAGTTGAAGAAATCTTTGTATGAATTCAAACAATCACCAAGGGCATGGTATCAATAGATTGATACATTCTTTGTAAATGAAGGATTTATAAGGAGTGAGGTTGATCATCCCATGTATATGATGTAATCAAAAGAATTTTTGTTGATTGTAATCTTTTATGATCATGATCTAATCATCTTAATCAATATTTTAAAGATAATAGATTAGTTGAAGGTAAAGTTAAAATAGGAATATGAGATGAGTGATTTGAAAGAACTTCATTATTATTTAGAAGTGAAATTTGTGAGAAATTGTGCCAAAAAGACCATCACAATGAATTAAAAGAAGTATATTAAAGAAGTGTTGAAACAATTCAACATAAAGGATTGCAAGCCTATTGAAACACCTTTGGAAGCCAATTTGAAGTTGATAAAGCTCATAGATGATGATTTTATTATATTTAAAGGTGAAATATAAGGTGTTCCATATAAGGTAGTAATAGGCTCACTTATATATGCAATGGTTGGCACAAGGATGGATCTTGAATATGTGGTGAATGTTGTAAGTCAATATATGTCAAAAGTTGGACCAATTCATTGGACAACCATCAAAAAAATCATAAGATACTTGAAAGATATATTGGACTTCAAATTATGCCTTGGAGGTAATAACATTATATTGTATGGTTATTGTGATACAGATTGGATCAAGAAATACAAATGATAGAAGGACAATAATAGGCTATGTATTCTTTATTGGAATAGGAGCAATTTCATAGAATTGTTAGAAACAACCAATAATTGTAAGGTCCATAATGGAGGCAAAGTACATGGCAACAAGCCATGAAGCAATAGAAGCAATTTGGTTAAGACAAGTTTTGGAAGACATTGGACTTGTGCAATTAGAAGCAACTTCAATGAAATGTGACAATGAAAGATGCCTTATTTTTACAAAAAATCCAAAGTATTATTCAAGTACTAAGCACATTAATATTCAACATTACTTTATAAGAGAGAAGATTAAAATGAGAA
This sequence comes from Physcomitrellopsis africana, assembly GCA_036785485.1. NCBI lineage: Eukaryota > Viridiplantae > Streptophyta > Bryopsida > Funariales > Funariaceae > Physcomitrellopsis > Physcomitrellopsis africana. The sequence continues at coordinate 463,956 of JAWRVF010000147.1, forward strand.
TAATTGACATAAAGTATTATGCTATAGAAAATATGATTATTTATTTTTAAATAAAAGCATTAATAAAAGATAAGCATTATATGTTGACAAAGGCATTAGATTTAAAAGCCTTTGACCAACAACAAAGTGGGAGTGTTGATGTAAATAGATAAAAATAAAAATACAATAAGTTATCAAATAAAAAATATTATCTTAGATAAGTTGCTAATAGTCAAAGGATTATTTTTTGGTAAGTGGAAAGACTATTCTATGAATAAGAGATGAGTTAAAGGGCTAAGAGATAAGATCAAGAGGATAAAGGATCTATTAAAGAATATACAAAGATTAGATAAGAATATAAAATATATATCATAGAATATACTTGAAGTAGATGAAATACGAAAGGATCTTATAGATATATTGGATATATTAAAGGCATATCTTTATAGAAGATAAGATGCCAAAAGATAAACTTGGTATATTTTTTGATAAATATAAAAGTCAAAAGATAGAAATTGTCAATTAGAATACTAATCACTATCTATAAGTAATGGGTGTTGGAAGTGAGAGTTATCTCATTCTACACTTCTCTTGTATACAACCTTGCTAATTTCTACTTACTTGTGTTGTGCTTATTGTATTTCTTCAATATAGATTAATATAAAAATTAGTCGTAGAAGCAACCACCAAAGATTAGAAAATAAAACCTTAACTAAAGCAATTATAAGTGAAGAAGCACAATTCCTATTTCTTTGCCTATGCAAATCACTCTTGACTTTGCACTTTCAAACACTAATAACAAATCTTTTCAATGTGACATCAAAATTACATGATTTTTTTTAAAATTTAGCAAATATTAGATTCCATTATGAAAATGTTTAAAATTTGTACAAGCAAACTTATCCATACTAAATAAAATTTATCATAATACTCATTCTATTCTAAAATTTGTGCAAAGTTCTTTTTTAAAATTCTTGACATTAGATTATTGTCATATTGTCCCAAAACAAGCTCCAGCAAGTAAGGTAATGGAACAGAAGCCAATGACATTATCTACACCAACACCAAATCTTGGTGATGTTGTGAATAAGGATCTTTATTGCTCCCACTGCTTCCTGTTTGTCATTGACAAATGGTGGAGTTTAATGGGAGCTTTTCCAGAGACCAAGGACATTGATGTTCAGTATTGTATGGATGTCGGGTTGCCACCTCCTCATGTACAAAGGCTGGTGTATGGCTAGTGGAAAACAGACTGATGACTGATTCCGCTAAGCCCGATGATTTTCTACGGCATTATGGGAAAAGACTTCTTTTGTGGGATGTAATTTTGCTGCGTCTTCGTAGAACTGCCTCGGGACTGTACGTAACAAATCGAGTGTAGGGTATGAAGAGCGACATGTTTGTTAAGAGTAGCTATTACGGGATAAATTTGGAACGGAAATGAGAGCAGTGTTGTTCTGCAAAGCCGGGTTCTCATCCACTGCCCAAAAATTGTACATTATCAATTTTCTTGATAATCTCCAATTTTCAGGTTCTGTAGATTAACAAATGCCTGACTTTCGAGTCATGGTTTATTTCTTCCAACATGGTGTGTCTGATTGCTGCACTATATTGAAGTGATATGATACTCTTAAAGTCCGTTGTTGACAAAACAAACCATTGTATATGTTGAATTCAGAAAAAAGAAATTTGACGGTTGTATGGTTAAAAGGTGTAGGTAGAAGAAATTTCGTATCAAAGACTTATAAGATGTTGTCACTTATAATGTAAGTTGTCTCCAACAGTTTTACATGTCCGACAATTTCTTTTCATAGATGTAGGTGCTCAAATGCCGAGAGCAGATTAGAGAATACGTCAGTGGAGTGGAACGGAAGTGAGAATTGCCGTGTTCCATTTCTTATTTCTTCACAGTACCTTGCACATGCAACGGACAGTTTACAACTTTCGACAGATTAAGGAAATGAGTTGTTATTTTGCCTCCGAAAAGGTCGCTTGGGAGTACAAAAAGCAGGAGCCACACAGTATTGCCCCAACAAAGGTACAACCTATTGCACAAGATACATAAAGCTAATATATATGCTCTTTTGTACAATGTATCGTGGAGTATCTCGAAGGCTACTGTCTCACTTGCACACGATAGTTTTCGCCAAAACTCTGCTTCACACTACTTACTTCTCCATGGAAATCCTACGGGACTATCCTGTAGTCCCAAACTAGACGTCTACTAATGAGCAGGGCGTCTTTCAGCCTCGCACCCAACTTACAAAGTATGCCTAGTATTTGCACTAGTACACCAAGCACAACAGTCGATTATCACATCGCATCTGATCCAATCGATAGTTCGCTTGCAACTTCCAAAAGCTAGCAGCGGATCTATTGCTGTGATCTGAACTCTCCTCTAAAGTATCAACATAGGAGCTGTCAATCACCTCTCTGACAGCGAAGTTGGAATGTACCCCCAAAAGATCAAAAAAATCAAACCCGACTAAGTACAAGGGTGCACTCCAGGATTAGGGAGCGGAGCGGAGCAACTGGGTTCCGTGCTTGGAACCTCTTGTGCATCCTCCACATAATGATCAAAATTTCTAGACTGTTGTTCTCTTCACTAAGACAGTGTATACGGGGTCAGATTCGAACCCAATGAAGATAAAAGTACAAAATCTGCTGATTGATTACAGCAGTTAGTAAAGTCATGCATGCGTCAGGAAGTCGATGATGCCGAGTCCGCACCGCAGGGTTTAGTGGCCCACCTCACCGTTGCCTTTGCGCATCATTGTCACAAACATCTTGTAGTCGATGGTACCGTCGCGGTCGACAACAACCTCATGAAGCAAGTCCTCGATACGCACGTCCTCCATGTTGAATTCATGGCACACGGCGAGCACCTCATCCATTGTGATGTGGCCACTGCCCTCTTTGTCAAAGTACTGGAAGGCAGCGAACAGGTTTTCCTCCAGCTCAATGTGGTTCAAACTGAGAGTAGCAGCAAGGAACTCCCCATAGTCGATGATGCCATCTTGATCGATATCCGCGGCGTCCATAAGATCGAAGATCTCGGAATCCCTGAGCGTGGTTCCGGCTCTCAGAAGACCAGCCTTGAGCTCTTCAAAGCTGATAGCTCCGTCGTTGTCGCGGTCCATTTCAGAAAAGATCTCCTTCAAACCCGCAATCTCGTCCTCCGAGAGCTTCTCGGCAATAATCCGAGCGGAGATTTTCTTCAGCCTGTTCATTGCGGAGAATTGCTTCAGCCGGGATTGGACCAGCGAAGCGATGGGCCAGTTCAGTGCAACACCGCCCTCCCGAATCCAAGCATGCTTTAACACTTCAGAGGCTGTCAAGCGCTTCCGCGGGTCCGGGTTCAGCATTTTCCGAATCAAGTCCTTAGCACACTCGGAGAAGTTTGGCCATGGGTTGGCAGTGAAACTCGGTGACTGCCTCTTCATAACCTCCTCGAAGATACCCTGCACTGACTCGGCCCAGAAGGGTGGGACTCCGCCTAGTAAAATGTACAAGATAACCCCCGCGCTCCATATGTCAGCCTCTGGCCCATACTGACGGTCCAATACTTCAGGTGCAACGTAAAATGGACTCCCAACAATATCTGTGAACACATCGCCCGGCTCAAAGAACCGAGACGACCCAAAATCAGCCGCCTTCAGCACCGAATCTTCCTGCTTAGTTAGGAACAAAAAGTTTTCCGGCTTCAAACCACGGTGCACAACGCCCGAGTTGTGACAGGCCTCCAAGACACCAACGATTGTTCGAGTCAAATCTGCTGCCTTCGCTTCAGTGTAAGTCCCTCTCTCAATGATGCGATCAAAGAGCTCACCTCCTTCGCAGAGATCCATCACCACATAGACCATTGTCTCATCCTCGTACGCGCCCTTGATGGCCACGACATTGGGATGCCCCGCAAGGTGGTACATAACCTCAATCTCGCGCCCGACATTCTCATGCTCCTCCTCTGAGATTAGCTTACGCTTGGGGATGCACTTGCATGCGTACTTGAGACCGGTAGCATTTTCCGTGCATACGTAGGTAGTTCCAAATTGCCCCTCACCCAGTTTCTTCCCGAGAGTGTAGAGATCCTTCACGTCTTCGCTTTTGTGATGAAGAACTGCAAAGTCGGGGATCTGCTCTAGAGCGTTCATAAGAGCTACTTCGGCCATGGACTTTTCGTCTTCACTATGTTCGCCTCTCGTAACGAGAAGAGATCCTTGAACGCAAAGAGCTCAAATGCAAATAACTTCAGTGATGGAAAGAAAATACCGACCCTCGGAATGATTTCATTCACCAACTAACCAGCTAATCCCTGCACACCATCCGAAAATATGTTGACTCATCATCTAAGTGCATATTCTAATACTAAAATAGCACTGCGATACATTCCTTCAGACAACAGCTTGCTCTAAAAACCTCCAATTCCATTCATAGTACAAAAGGCTAACACGACAAGAAGAACATGCACTTTTCTTCTCAGCAATTGAAAAATTTTGGAACGACTCCATGAAAAGGAAGTACATGAACTGGGAACTTTCTTTAGTTAATTAATCGTGTAATCAACATAATTGACGACAACATTGAAAGAGACAAGGGAGGTCACACCACTGACCTATGGTAAGGAGTTGCAGTATCTTGAGGCCGTCTTTAGAAAAACGAATTAGTATATTTGGACTCACGGATCGCTGGAGCTGGACATCCACACAGCCATCGGCAGAGTACGTAAACCGCTACTCCTGTTGATAATCGCATTCAACTTCACAGCTCCTACAGAGATTAAAAAGAATGGTGTACAGACCTTGATGGCCTTCGTGCCCAACGTTGGATCGGGTTAATGCTTCTTCAGAACTTAGGGTCCAAAACTGCCGCTAAAGGAATTCATGATCACAAGCTGGGCTGAGAGCTCCTCATAGTCCATAGTGTTCCTTCTCGTGGATGAACTTATTCATTTCCAACAGAACCCTAGAGACAATTACTGAAACTACTGGTTTGATGACCCGAGTTGTGACAAAAGAATTGCCCTCCAAACTACCTAGTACTAATACCTGCAACCTAAGCAAACTACACAAAAATGATGATTTCAAAATGCAGGATACCAGCAGTAGGAAAGTTTCAACAGATCAACCCAAAACGACCAAAAACTACACAGACCTTCCACACTTGATCAATGGACGGATATCCAAAAATAAGCGCAAAAACTCGCAAAGACCTCACCCTATAAACATAGTCTAGGCGTTCTCTCGCTCTCTCTCTCTCTCTCTCTCTCTCCTAGCGACATACAGAAAAAAGCTCCTCTTCTCTCTCGAAGACTGCGAAGTCTGCTACAAGATTCAAATAACGGACACCGTGAAGGGGAGCTCCGCATTTATACATGTGTTTCGGCCAGCAAGGAAAGCAAGGACAACACTCCACCACTCTCGCTGTCAAAGTCTGCCCGCAATTCCTCTCTGTAGAAAATTATTAGGTACCTACAATAACCACCCAATCCTTAACTTCATCCCTTTTTCTACTTTTGCGATCCCTATGGTTTAGTTGCCGGGCAGGGCAGCCTTGCAATGTGAGGGTAAAAATGAGGCTTCGGAAGAGAATCAGGAGTAGAAAACCGGGAATATGCCTGGGGAGGTCCGTCAACATCAGCAGAGCGCCGGTTTATCCACACACACTGTACATAAAACTCTGTCAAGTGCAGGACAAGCAACCTCCAATCTCACCCCAAAACTGTGGTGCCACGAGAGATGATTGCGCTGGAGGTAATGCAGTTGATTTTTACAACTTCTTCCCCCGTCTCTACTGGTGGTGGTCCCTGCCACTGCTCGGCACTCCTCGGCTCATCATGGAAGCTACGAGGTCAAGAGCTGGAGCGACACGCCTTGCAACTGTGGGTCCTGTTCAAAATTCTGCAACACCACCTAACTGCAGCGTGACCTTGCCTAACCCCACACACTGTATTTTCTAGAATGTAACACACGAGGGGCATCTTCGGGGGAACGATGCCCATCGTTGCCGGGAGAACCAGGCGCGTAGCTGTGACCCCTCCCCGCCGGATTGGAGAAACAGGAATTTCTGAGCATGAATGTCGCCGTGATTCCGGAACGAGAAGCTTGAAGCCGCCACCCCCGCCTCCGCCCCTCTGCCACATGCAGGCCCTTTCTGCTGCCAATTCCGTTAAAGGCACTGTGGTCGACCACCCCAGCAACAGCAGAATCAGCAAACGCACCCTCATGCGCTGTGCCGTGCTTTTGTTCCTCGTGGACGCACTCGGAGCTTGTCCCCTACTCTTCATCCTCCATTCCCTCCGCTCTAACTGCCCCATTCACACCATTCCATTCCTCTTAACTACTGCAAGCATCTTGTAATATAATGGCCACCAAGAATCAACCCCTGGATTTGGCATTAGAGATGGATGTTTGAAATTAATTTTCATCCAAATGTACAATTTGGGGAGGTTTAAAAAAAAATTAGTATGTCTACTTAATGTGGTAATCCAAAGCTTACAAATTGCCCAAGGGAGGGTGGACCAAGGGTGAGAATAACCTATGAGATAATAAAATGTCTTAAAAAAAATATAAATTGAAACAAACAAACCGTGACAAATCATGCATGCATAGAAATCAATGCCATCCACATTTGATTTTGGCATCATTATGTTAGTAGGATTTGATTTTATCTTGCAAAGGAAGCTCTCTGCTAGATGTTCACCTTTCCAAATGTTTAAAGTTTTATATAGACAAAGAATTCAATTCTTTGCCCAATACCTATCCACTATTCTTAAGTTGAGGAGCAATATGTAAAAAACCATATTTTATCCAAATTGGCCACATTAGGGATGAAATTTTGTTGGGTAATGTTTATTCATGAATCCAGTTTAAACTTATTATAAAAGATCATTAATATAATAGCATGGGACATTTTTTTTTACTACGATGAATCATTTTATAAATCTTGTTATTTTTCCATTTTTTATGATGTAAATAAATATTAACCAATTTTGTTAACTTTTGTAAATGGATTATTCTACATGAACCTATCTACATAGGAATTAATTTATTTTAGTACTTATAGATATATATATATATATATATATATCTGTTTTTTTCTGTCTGGTTTAATTTTTAAAAATAATACCAAGTTCTTGCAAAAATTGTGAAACAAATTTGACAACGGAAATTAATTTTATTTATCATGCTATATATACATATATATATATATATATATATATATATATTGTACATGCCATTCATGTAAAAAAATAATTAAAAAATAAAAAATCAAGTGTAATGAGGGTTTTTGTTAAGCTGACAGATTTATTTGTGCCAGGTGTGGCTGAAATCTCCACAGATCCCAACATTGATTCTGAACTTGGAAATGGCAAACAAACATCAATGCAAGCAAGGTGGTACCCTGCAAGGAACTGCAATATTCTACACAAAACATGCACACAGGATGACATCATTGTATGAGAATAGCACCAACAGTTAGTAACATTCTGACAAATATGAGGTGTTGTGACAGCTGGACAAGCATAAGGATGATGTGCTTGTTTGTAACAGGAGAAAGAGAAAGTGGTGGATACCAAAAGCCTTGCTGTATCAAAGAACACTGTTGCTTTTGATTCCTGAAAAAGCATGGTAAAGGAAAAGGGTGAGGATAGCTCTTGGGGAGAAGCATTCCCCACTACTGCTGGCCTTATGGGACACATGTGTTCACATGGCCATCCTGCATCAATGCAGATGTCTGTGCCCAAGAAATATCTCTAATTTCTTTTTAGAATAAATGAATGATATCTGGAGAATCAAAGCATATTAAGGATAATTCTTTTAACAAAATCTGTTTGAGCTGCAGAGTTCCAGTATGTCACTGGGTAATAAGTTTCACTGGGTGGGTACCACACAATCAATTTCTGTATGTTTCAGTGTGACAGCTTTTGACTTATTACATTATAGTTGGCTATAACAAGAGCATGCTAGACTTGTTCATGATCCAAGAAAGGAAGGAAAGAAAGCAGAAGGGACAAATCTGAAACAAATATAGGAGAGGATGAAAGACAAACATATGGATGGACAGAGCATGTCATTTGTCATATCAGTGAAGAGTGTAATGTAAGAGTCCTATTAAGCCCTGCCTGGAAGGACATAGAGTACTGTCAACTTAGAGCTACATCACACCAAGCTTCAAGGCCAAGTGAAGGCCAGTAAAGTGCAAAAAGATAACAAATGGGAATGGTGAAATCTTGTGGTCCACATCCAATTGTCCAAGCAATCAACTTTCACACAATTAAATGGATCACACATGCAATGTTGAAGTAGGCATAGGCATAATATGTGCTGACCATTACAATAGAAAATCCACAGCATTTCATAATAAATGGTATTAAGCAGAGAAGGTGCTGTTGCTACTACATTTCAGAAGTAGTGTGGCTGGATTGACCTCTGAAGGATGCTAGCTCAAGCCTGCACTTGTGGGCTGAGTTCTCACAAGGAGAAGCCCATTTTAGTCCAAACAAGGTTCAAAGGATTAGGGCCAAAAGCAAAGTTGATGCTGCTTATAGGGCCCACTGTGAACCTTATTGTTTCACTTGATGAAAATCCAACACAGTCATTTGCATGGGGGACTGCTGTGTGGTGTGATCACACATGCAAATTTCAAGAGTATTCAGCTCTCTACAGTGATGTGCTCTACATCTAGCTTTGCTTGCCATGTATTGCACACGGCAAAGCTAGATGTGGAGTACAGCACCTTGGAGAGCTGCAATGCATTGCAGGCAGTTGCCAATTTTTGTGGATAGAAATCCATGCACTTTGCATTGATTGAGGAGTTTGTCAGCTCTGGATCTCTCCAGGAAGAAAGCCTTTGCAGTGACAGCTTGATGAGCTTGCAAGCAAAAAGCTGAAGTGATTGCACCTCCTTTTAGGCTCACTATATTTCTATGGCTGTGCTGGCAGTTCATTGGAAGATGAGTACAACTGCTACACTAGAGGTACAGTACCATTAGTACTATGCTATAAAAGTAGTAATCATGTCACAAGCAACGGTAGCACCATTCCACCACCCTGCTGATATTTATATGCATATACACACACACACACACACACATATATATATATATATATATATGCATGCATGCACACTCTCTCACACAAACCAAGCATTACAGACCACAGCATCTAATAATTAAAGTTGCTTATTGTCTGTTTGCCTCATTCATGAAATTTTTGGACAATGTTCGACATGCCAAAGTTATTAAGACCTGCAGAAAACCATGTTATGGACACTCCCACTCCATGGCTCACACAATCTTCCCTGCGTCTTTCATTATACTTTGTGTGCAACAGCTTCAAACCAAAAATAATCCTGCAAATCAGTTGCCTCATGAACATTGGCACTGATGCAGGACAAAACAAAAAGAAAAAGAAAAAAAAAAGAAAAGAAGTAGAGTTCCATGCAAAGAGGGGATCCATCATCCATGTGGATACAAATACACACAGAACAAACAAACTTTCTCAGTGGGAAAATTGATTGGCATTTTGGTTCAAGCATTTGCCTTGAGAATGGGATAAGGTGGGAAAACCCATGCAAAATTTGTGGTTGCTTGTCACCTGATGTATGCCACTTGTCTTCATTGCAGGGAGATGGATAACAAGTTCAAATACTGATTGGTGAACAACAACTGCCAAGCTCAAGGACATAACCATGGGGTTTGTGTTCTTTTCCCAATCCAACTATCCAATGCCCCTAGGTGTGTTAGTAGCTATTATGCAAACATTTCTTAGTGTAGCATCTCCAAAAGCCTTGCTAGAAGTTTTCAGCTGTGTTGTGTGACCTTGCAAGCCAATCTCTCTTTTTCATTTATTTGGCTTGTGTGGGATCACTAATCAGTAGGAGTGGCTTTGACAACAGTGCACTCCTCATGAATTATGACTAACTGAGTTGCCCTCTTTCCACCTTGTGGCCACAGTTCTGTATCTGTTGGATGGCACCTGTGGCCCTGGCGATCCCATCCCTGCAATTCCACCAGAACCAACTCAATGAATTCCACTGCTTGTCATCAAATAGATCACCTCCACTTTTAAGCAGATTCCAAGTTGCCAGTTGCAAGTCCTCAGGGCAGTGAGGAAAAGTGGCAATTCAAGGGCATTTCTAGACATTCCCTGTAAGAAATGTAGAGTGCTCCATGTCAACCAACCGGTTTGCAAACCTCACAGACTGAGCACATGGTATCCAGTGTAGCATAGCATCAACAAGTGGGGTGGACTGCCACAATCATGGCACTCACAGTGAATGTCAAGATGAGGCAGACTGTCTGAATCAGCAATGGCAACTCCAACAAGACCATCCCAACTCTCACTGGATTGTATGAGAGACAGCATCCAAAGATCCAAGTCTGTCTTCTCCACATTTGAGGTGTCTTTGGAGGACCTCTGGAGAATGAATGCTCTGAGTGTGAATTTTAATGATTGAATGGGAAAGCTTGATATGATTTGAAATAGAAGCATCACGCTCGAGTGCATCATATTGTAGCTGTTTGCAAATTTTGGGGGAAACATTTGGAGATATAAATGGTTTAAATGTTGTGGTATGTTATTTAAATGATTTCTATTTGTTTTTAGTTCTGAAGCTATATTATATAATCGAGGATTATTAAAATGTAGTTTACTCACATACATTGATATAATTTGAATAATTGATTCAGAGTTTCTTTCAAAAAATAAAGTTAGTTTCAATAAAATTTATTTAATATATATATATATATATATATATATAATTTTTTATAATTTTATTGATATTTTTCTATTTTAAAAATTTCATTTGAATGCAAGTATATTTTATTATAAATATGTGTGAGCCAATTAATTGAATTATTAAGGAAAGATAAATTTATTGGAATAAATTTGTTCACATATGTCCATAATATAAATATAATATTTGTTATATTATTCATTATGATTCTTTTTTAGATTATCTAATTATAAATAAATAAGTAAATAAATAAATAAATAAATATATACCACAAACTACTATTTGATTTAGGTCAAGAAAAAGTCGAGATTGTGGATAAATTTTGCATAAAAAAAACTAAATTTAAGATTTAAAATCATAACATTATATCTTATAATTTCTAGCTAATATTTTTTATAAAAAATAACAAAGACACTATATCTCAAACATGTGATAACTACATGGCACATATTTCTACATGTTTAGTTTGATCTTGCAATAAAAAGTATTTAAGACAAAACCTTAAAACAAATCATATACATAAATTCTCTTCTCTATATTTGTTAAATATTATAAGGCTTGATATGTTTTAGTTATATTGTTATATATTCCAATTTCTATTCTAATCCAACTTAATTATTCTTGTGTATTTTCTACCTATTCTTGCATATTTTCTTATACTGAAAAGCTAACTTTTATATTATTCCATTTTTTTGAAGAGGTTCAAATATTTTTATTACAAGTTATTAATATATTTAATTGATAACAAATTTTGATTTTCCAATGCACAAATTGCTTCTTCAAGTATAGTAGCTTGGTCACTTCCTATATTGTTCTTACTTTATATTTATATGTTAAACATCTTTATTAAAAATTTATACAAAAGATAAATATATATTTTTTAAAGTATCATATACTCATATTTTTTATAAATAAACTAAAAATATCATTTATTAAATTTTATAGTATAATCTTTACTAAGTAGGATCTATTATGTTTAGATGCTTATTTTTGTATTTTTAATATAAGAATCAAATCTTTCTCTACTAAAATTAACATTGGCCTCCTTGAAGATGGATGATATAACTAACAAATCAGCATAACAATGATAAATAAATTTTAGAATTTGGAGTGGCTACTAATCTTAGATAGTGAGAGAATATCTTTTATCATTTTGTCTTAATTCTTCTCTATTAGAGTATAAGACTATGAAGGAGTCAAATTGAATTAAATTTTAGTAAGGTAAAATATCTTAAGTACATAATAAAAAGTCACATCCTTATGCTAAGAGACATACTATTATACTATTTATTAAATATACAACTAATTATTTGCTATGATATACGCATGTCTAATATTTCTATTAGTTAGGTATTTAATTAATTAATATTTTTTAAAAATAAATTTCTATAATATATATTATATATTCCAAATCTTGATATTAAATCAATGATATATGATAAGGCTCCTATTTCAATAAAATATTAGAAAATTCATGGATATTATCAAAAAGATATAAACCAAGATCATGCAAAAATTGATGATATTTTTGCCAAAGTAGATTTTTAGTTAAAATATCTATTACCATTTTATTTGTAGATAAATATTGTAATTAGATTTGTTTAAATTGTACAATCTTACAAATAAAATGATATTATATTTCTATATGTTTGATTTGAAGATGTAATTTTAGATTAAGACTTAAAGATATTGTAATTTAACAATCAATATAGATTCTAATAGATTCTTTTTGAAGCAATCCTAGATTGTTTAATAATCTTTATAATCATAAGATTTTAACATATGCCTTAGATAAAGCAATATATTTGGATTTGGTATTAGAAATAGCGTTTGAAGTTTGTTTTTTTATTAGTCCAAAAAATTACTACTCCAATGAGAAGAAAAAAATAACTTGATATAGAACACTATGTATTTTAATCACTAGCATAATTAACATCAAAGTAATCATATAAAATATGGTTTATGGATGATTCTTCATAAGTGATACTATGGATTATTATTCCCTTAACATATTACATAACTTGTTTAATTCTTTACTAATAGGTAGTTCTAAGATTGGATAAATATTATAATAAATTATTGACACTAAATGTTACATGAGCTCAAGTAAACATTGTGGAATAAGTTAATCTATCAATTGATTCATAATAAGAAATGCCCACCATTTCATCTTTTTTAGCTTGATTAGTTGGACAATTTTCTTTTGACAATTTTACATCAGCTTCAAGAGGTGTAGAGATTATATTATAAATATCCATATAATATCTTTGAAGTAAAAATTATAAATATATATTTTTATTTAATATAAGAGTATTATTAAATAAATTTTAATAAATTTATAATCCAAAAATATAATATAAATTATCTTCTTCACTCATTTCAAATTCTTTACATAGAAGTCTTTTAAAAGAAATAATAAAGATAAGTTTATCACTTAAAATATAGTTAAACAAATAGATGGCTATGATAATAAAGCTTGTATTAGCACATTTTATGTAAATATTGGAATTTTCTTCAATAGAAAGAAATCTATAAAATAAAAGAAAATTATAAAATTATATATATTAAATATGTGAAGATTGTTTCAAACATAGCAAGGATTTGTTTAAGCAACAAATAAGTATCTCATTTGAGTTAGATGGAGGAATAACCATACCATCTAAAATTATCATGTATATTTCTTTAATTATATTGATATTGAAAAAATAAATTTGAAGTTCAACTAATAAGCATCAAGATTATATTAAGTGGTTAAAATAAAAATATAATCTAATTAAAGCTAATTTTAAGACTAAAAAAAGATTTTTATATAATCAAGGCCAACTACATATAAAAAACTTTTAACAACTAAATAGACTTTAAATTTATCAATGGAATTATCAGCAATATATTTAACTTTAAAAATCCACTTAAACAAAATGAATTTACGTCTTATAGAAAGTGGATTTATTTACTAAGTTTTATTTTAAAATAAAGATTAAATTTTAGAATTGATGGCTAATTGTATTAGCATTAGTCAAAGCTTGTTTAAGAGTAGTAGATTTATTGATTGTATTAAAAATCAAAGTTTATTTTTAAATAAATAAACCAATGTATATCTGGACTTGTCATTAATAAAAGTTAAGAAATAAAAAATCCATAATAAGTTGGTAGATGAATTGGTCCACATAAATCACAATGAATTAGTTTAAAAACTTTGCAGAACAAAAAGTGATGGTGTTAGAAAGGAAGCTTTGTGTTATTTATTAATAAGATAAGATTGACATAATAATATAATATTGACATCATAATCATCTATGCCAACACATATTGATTTGAGTTGATGAAGTTGTTGCTTATTTATATGATCTAAGCAATGATGTAATAAATAAGCTTTATTATGAATAATAGAAGGAAAATCAATTATATTGGAAATAAATTTATTGATACTACTAAGTTTATATAAATTATTTTTCAATAAATAGATGGTAAATATATTATTAACACTATTTTTTAATGAATATTTTTTATTATTAATATTAAGCTATCTACTAGCTTTGTCAAATTATATTATTAAAAATAGTATTTTAGTAAGATCAAGAATGTATAAAATACTAGATATTTCTTTTACTTTATTATTGAATAATTTTATTACAATATTTCCTTGACCTTCAATTACATAGATAGTATTGTCATCTAAGTAAATCAAGAGATTATTTGGCCATTGTTTATAATTTATAAAAATTTCTTTGTAATAAGACATACATTGGATGATATTAATATCTATATTCTAATAATTATGAATTGTAGATGATTTATTGGTTAAGTAAAATAAAGAAGCTATATATAATTGGTGATTTTATAAACTATTTTTATTTTGAATAAAATCTTATTAGCATATGTAAAAATAATTTATGCATATGCATATGCTAATAAGATTTTATTCAAAATAGCATATGCTAATATGCATATGCATATGCTAATAAGATTTTATTAAATATTTGAATATGCATATCATTATTTGAATATGCATATCATTTATAAAAATTTCTTGTATTAAATCAAGGTTTAATAACTAAAGAATTAATTTTGATTGCTAGCATAAAGAATTCATAAATATATGATATTGGAAAGATATAATTTTCATTAAGATATGAATAACATCTTCATCTAAAGATTAACTACCAATTGTAGCTAATTATTGGATTAATGACTTAAACTTATGAATATAGTTTGTCATAGTGTCATTAGGTTTCAATTTTAATAAATTTAATTGAGTCTTGAAATCCATTTTGGTGATGGCATCTTTGGATTCAAAAATTTGGACCAATTCATTCTATGCTGATTTTTTAATGTATAGCTTTTTATATGGGATGCTACAATAAGATCTATACTATTATTAATTATTATAAGAACTATTATATTATACTTTTTTCAATGAGCTATATTTCTTTCTCTTATTAAGAAAAGACTCTTGCAATGCTTTTAGTAATGTTAGTTGTTACAAGTATTATTAGTTTGGATTCATTACCATAAATAATAGATTAAAATTTCTCTGCTTTGAAAAAAAAATTGAATTTATATTTTCAAATATTAAAATATATTCCATTATATTTTTCAATATCTCATGTATTTAGAATTTTAGAATAAGCTATATTGCATAAAAATATTTATCTAAAATTTAATATCATAGAATGTATTGACACATTCTAATCATATGCAAAGTATTAAAATTTAAAAAAAAATATAATCCTAACTTTGATATCATATGAAACTATAAAAGAATTAAATTGAAGTAAATTTTTATAAAAAAAAATATGATCAAGGATCACATCCTTATATCAAAAGATATATTATTATATTATTTATTAAATGACAACTAATTATTGGTCATAATATACATATGTCTAATATAAACTACTATATCAAGTATCCTATGAATATTCTAACACCTATATAACATAGTATCAAAGCATTGCTTGTAGTATCAATGTTGGTAATATTTGGATTTTCAGATGAATTGGCCTTAATTCTCTAGTTACCTTCTTGACCAAGTTCAAAATATAGTTGCTCCAAATAAAAAAAAAAACTAGTGAAAAATACCACAATCTCACAAAAGCCTCAAAGTATTATAGACATAAGATTTATTTTAATAATTATCTAATTAATATAGATAGATAGAAGTAGATAAAAGTAAGTTAAATTGATAATATCTTATAGAAACGTTTCTTAGAAGCTTCATAGATGTGATTTCATCTTTATTTATGTCTATAGGTGATTGGTAGATTAGAAACTTGGCCAATAAGTTAGTCATATGTCACACATATTAGTAGCTTGTAGAACAAGCTAAGTACATGATACGCATATAGGAAACTTGTCTTGCAAATTTGATACATGTCTTGCAAATTGAACATGTATTGGAGGCCTTATAGAATGGAGTTGCATAATTTTTAGGTAGATAATATATATAGAGATAAGAATGAAATCTTCTTTACTCTTATTGATTCTTTTCTTGCATTTAGTCTAGTTTAAGAGTCTTTATATTTTTTAGTCTTTGGCAATAGGTATTCCAGTTTTTTCTTGAATATATATACTTTCTTATTTTTATTTTGTTATTTTCTTTTGATACATATTTCATTGATTTATGCATCTTCTTTCAATTCATGTCGTTGATAGATTGACAAGAATACACATACAATATCAAAGCTTTGTCTTTTCTTGATTAAGAGTACATTATTCTTTTTTCTTGATAAGACATAAGCATATTAAAAATTATAGATTATCCACTTCTAAATTGATATTGTTTATATATATATATATATATATATATATATATATATATAATATTTTATTTTGTATTTTTTGAGTGAGGATAGATATCTTCTTTTTTATTATATTATTATAATAAAGCTTGTGAAAATGAAGAATACAATAACACAAATATAAGAGCAAATGAAAGAATTAATGCTTGCAATGCATTAACTTAATATACGACCATAAGGAATAATAAGATTAGTAGGAAGTGAAGATATAGAGATGATTGAAGTTGCTTCAATCTACACCAAGCCATATTACTTCATCTATGATGGAACACTATTCAAGCATCCAAGAACCAAAAATTAATTTGTTTAAAAAATTTGATGGCACAAGATCTACGTTTTGAGGATTCATCAATCAAGTACAATTAGTGATTGAACTTCAATTTCAAAGTTATCCAATTTAAGGATCACAAGTCAGGTTTATTGAAATATTATTTTTAATTTTTAATTTATTATAGTTTTCATCTTTTTTTGAATAATGTGATCTAATATTAGATAATTTGGAGATATTTTTAATAGAATTTTGATCTATGTATAGAGAACATGATGCAACTTATATTGCAGCCAATAAGATCTGTATCTTATAATAAGGCAATCAATTAATGACATTATATACTTCACAATTTCAATAATTAGCAATTAATATTAAGTGGAATGATTTTGTACTTATCAACCAATTTTTCTATAGATTATAATATGAGGTAAAAAAATTGATGCTCAATTTATTTGATCCTTAGATATTAAGTCAAGCAATTAATTTTGCTATGAAGTATGATAGTTGGCTTTTTGAGTTTCAATTTGAGAATTATACAAGAAAGCCTTAATATTATTATAAATCAATGGTAATACTAATATCTTTTCAATATGTATATTTGAAAGTAAAAGACATATAAATTGACACAATATATTTTAAACTTTTTATGGAACAAGAAAAAACTTGTCATTGTTAAGAAGAATTGTGCTTATATTGTGGAAAATCTAAATACACTGTTCAATATAATTCAAAGAAATGACATTGTTATACCATATGTAGTCTTGTTTGATATAAGTCCCAACAATGGATCTTAATTGGTGTATTGGTTAAAAAAATAGTCTTAAGTCATTTAGTTATACGAATATGATGATTAGAGAGTTTTTTTTGACTATTTAAGTATTTATTAGAATTTAGAAGTATTTATAAATATAAAAGTCTTGTTAGAAAAAAAAGTTACAAAAATGGAGTCTTATTAAGTCTTGGAGGTAATTATTTTAGTTGGTTTAATATTTTTATTTATTATTAAATATTAAGAATTAGTTATTAAGACCAATGTCTATGTTGGCCTTCCAACTACATGTATTACTCATTAAAAACCTATAAATATTACTTAGTAGGTAGAAGAAGCATGAAAAAGAAATCTCATATCTTCTTAATTATTTTTATAGAAAATAAGATTTTGAGTTGATTTTTATTGATTTTATTATTATAAAAAATTTCCAAGGTAGAATAAAGTAGTATTGAATTGATATTATCATCTTAGAAATATTATAGAGATTTTTAGAATTTATTTAGAATTTATTTAGAACTTATTAAGAATTTTTAGAGTAATTTTGAAGACTTTGATAAAAATGAGTTTTACCACCTTGGGAGCCATTATGAAGAAATGGAGCAAGATTTGAAGGCCATACAAGGTTCCTAGGCTAATAGGGAATTTTTAAATACCATGGTAAAGTCAAAAATAGAAAATTATTAGTTCTACTAGTATAAAATAGGAGGACCAGCAGCTAGTATAGTCCTTGTAGGAAGAGAGGTGTATAAGTCCTATATGGATTGTGGCACCATGGATGTAGGTAGGAGGATAAGACTAAGGCCTCGTGGCCCCTCTAGGACACCCATATACACTATGTGTGAGCCTTGGTGAGGTTCAAACCCATGATTTTGTAACAAATTATCCTTGAGGTAAAAATTTCTACTTAATTTTTTCCATTATTTACCTTCTAACTTTGAATTATCATAACTTACTCATAGTAACTTAGATTTACATGTTTTTTATATCATTGGAAAGATAAAAAAATTATCTACTTGAAAATATAATTTTTACTTTTTACTTTTACTTTTTACTAGGTAAAAATCTAGTAAACAAACTGTGACTAGTTTTGTAGTGTGTAATTACTTAATTGCACATATTTTACTTATTTTGTGTTGTTCTTCTCCTTCATTGTTGATTATTGCTCCTTATACTTCACACCACAATTTATAAGCAACTCTTAATTGAGGCCACCTTATAACTTAGGTTGAGGAGTGAATTTTACCCTCATATTTGAGAATGCATCGAGTACTTGATTATGGAAGACTAATTCAATTGCAATTTTAATTGCAATTGAATTTTGTAAAAATTGCAATTCTAATCAAATCCTAAATAAATTCTAACAAATCCTAAATGAATCCTAATCAAATCCTAATAAATCCTAATAAATCAAAATCAAACCATATAGTAGATTGAAATTATAATAGTTAATGATTTAATTATTGATTTAATCCAAATTTTGCACACTTGTGAATAATTAAATTAAAAACATGTACAAAAAAATTGAAAGAAATCCAACTTATTAAATAGAAGTTTAGGTCAAAATTCTACTTGGGTGTAGGCTGCCTTCTTTCTCCAACCTTGATATCAAATTCTTAGCACAAATATCTTTTTTTTCCACCATTCAATTGCTTTAAAAATTCATACACAGATAAAAAAATCTAGCCTATTATCTATACAAATAATTCTAATCTCAATCCAACTAATAGATTGTTAAATATTTGAAAAACTCCTACAAATCCTTAAAACCCAATTTGTGAGATCCCAACTCACTTGAAGTTCAATAACCTTGAATTAAATTATTTGGTCAAGCTCAAACTTACAATATATATTTCTAATAATTGCAATCACAAATCCACAAATTTTTATTCATAGATCTATAATCAAACTCACAAAATGCTCAAATTTATAAAATTCCTTTTTACTTCATAATATCAAGAGTCACCTAAATCAACTATAATTTTGTAAACCTCTTACAAAGCCAAATTTTATAAAAATCACTCAAAATCAATACTCAAACAAATTCTCTTAAGTTTGCTCTCTAAAATAATTCTCCAATTTACAAAAGAAGTCTCTACTTGCCATAAACATGCAATTTTGTATCTTAGGGTCTGATTTTGACTTAGGTTCACAACCAGTCCTCTTTGGATATCAACTCTTGGAATTTTGAAATAAATTTTATTAAAATCTATTTTCAACTTCTTTCTAAAGATGCCTATATTATTTATTTTTCTAATCTACTTTATTTTGCTCTTTTTATGGCCATACAAAATAAATAGAAGCCTCTTTTATAAAAAGGCAGCATTATAATTTTTTAATTTTTTACTACTTTCTTCTCTATTATTTATATTTCTAAGATAATTTATTAAAATATTTTTATTTGAGCTCCTTTAAAATATAATTATTCCTTTTCTCTTTCACCTAATGGTCATATTACTACATAACAATGTAATTACAAAATAAAGAGTATAGTTGTCTAAGAAGATAATATATATATATATATATATATATATAAATTTTTTTTGTCTAGCTATAATAAAAACCATGCAACTAGAATCTTATACAATTTTTTTTATAAAGGTTCTATTTTCTTCTCAAAATCCTCTCCTTGTTTTATAATAGATGTGTGTTTGGAACCTATAAATTACAAAGCCTTTGTCTTAATGAATTCAAAAGCCTTAGCATGTTTTTTAGATGAAGAGTTTGTTAAAAGTTATAGAATGTTTTTAATATAAACAACTAAATCCGTATATGTAGAAGTCATAGATATTTTCCTATTTTCTTTTAAAGATGTTACTTATAAAATCCTTCTTATAAATATAATAATAAATGATCATAATAATTATATAATCTTTAATATAATTTATTTATTTATTTATTTATTTTTTAATCCAATTATTTTAGATTTATCATAGTTAGAAAAGTATAATCCTTAAATAGATTGAATTTTTCATAGACTTAATTTTTCTAAAACCATTAATAAGAGTCTTGTTAATCAAGTGAAAAGTTATAAGTTTAGTATAATAAAATCCATATTTATAGGTATAAAAGCTTTTATATATGCAATAAAAAAAGGATCATCTTTTACTATTTAAATTACTCCCATTTTTTATGGTAGAAAGACTTTAAGTGGCATTTCAAGCCACTATCAAGATTTTCAAGATATTTTTTTAAAAAAAATACTGATATTCTTTCAAAGCATTGTCCATATGATTATTCAATTAATTTCAAAGAGAGAACTCAATTTCTATTTGGACCAATCTACAATTTATTATAAAATGAATTGGTTGAATTCAAAAAATACATTGATAAAAATTTAGCCAAAAATTTCATACGCTATACAAAATTTCCAATAAGAGCTCCTATCTTGTTTATAAAGAAAAAAGATAAATCACTATAGATGTATATAGATTATCAAAGGTTCAACAAGATTACCATCAAAAGTAAATATCCTCTACTTTTAATATTTGGATTTCTTGATCAATTGAATTAAGCTAAGATCTTTGCAAAAATAGATCTACAAAGAGCATACAACTTTGTTTACCTCAAAAAAAAAAGATAAATAGAAGATTTCTTTTTGAATAAAATATGAACACTTTGAATATAATGTTATGTCTTTTAGACTCACAAATATATCAATTTTTTTTTTAACCTTTCATAAATGATGTTTTTTGTGAGTTTCTAGATAATTTTGTTGTTTGTTATTTAGATGACATTTTAATCTACTCTAAGAATATAGAAGAGCATAAATTACATGTTTATTATATATTACAAAAATTTAGAGATACGGGATTGTATGCCAAGATAAAAAGTATATATTTTATACTACTCAAGTTAACTTTTTAGGATACATCATTTTGAATGATGGTCTCATGATGGATCTTAAGAAAGTCTAAACAATCATAAATTAGAAGATTCTAAGAACAATAAGGGATATATAATATTTTTTAAAATTTGCCAATTATTATTGAATCTTCATTAAGAACTTTTTTCAAATTGCAACTCCACTTACACACTTAATTTGTAAAGACAAATTCAAGTGGAATAAAAAACAAAAATATTGTTTGAATCTTTGAAGATAATTTTTCTTCTTTACTAATCTTGTATTATATTAATTTCTTCAAGGTATTTTTTATGGAAATAAATGCATCAAATTTTACCTTGAGCAAGGTATTATCAAAAATAGAAGTAGATAATAAATTCTATCCAATAACTTTCTATTCTAAGTAATTTTTAATAATACAAATCAACTACAAAATCTATGATAAAGAACTTCTTAAAATTATAGATTCTTTTTAAGAATGGCGTTACTATTTAGAAGGTGCTTTTAGTCTAGTCATAGTGTATAGAAATCATAAGAATCTTGAGTATTTCATATCAGTACGTGTATTGAATTATCATTAGGCTTGTTAAAGCATGTCTTTTTTATGATATTAAGAATAATTTTTCTAAATCTTATGATACTTCAAAGTTTGAGTTTAAGGATAATTTACTTGATTTTGAAAGACGTTTATATATTCTAGAAGATGAAGCACAACTATGTGCTGTTGAAGCTCATAACACATCTTGTAATAGGACATTTTGGATATAATAAGATTTTAGAGCTAATATCAGGAGAATTTTGGTAACTTCAAATGTGGAAGGTTGTTAAAGAATTTGTATAGTTGTGTGATGTTTGTTCAAGATCAAAAACTCCTTATCATTGATCTTATAGTGTTATGTGGTATGATCTTCAATTTGAGAATATATTGGATACTTGGCTATAGAGAATTTACTTGTAACTTATTGGGAAGACACTAATAAGTGATTTATCCTTAATAAAAAGAACAAATAACATGATAATATTACAAAAGAAAAATTATATTAGTAAAATCTTTGTTTTTAGATTTCAAGCATTGACTTCAACTTTTAATATCTCTTTTATTCTAGCTTGGATTTTATTAAGTTGTATATAAAAAATATAGTTAAAAAAGTGTTCTTTCTGATTCCAATTGTTGATCTTCTATTGCTTTCTATACATGCAAGTTATACCCAAAAGAGTGACAATAGATACAATTTCAAATTCTTAACTTTAAACACCTATATCTCTTTTATAAAAAGCTCAAATTATATAATTTTTGTACCAAAACCATAGCTATAAATCCAAACTCCCTGATCCTAGCCTTTGATGTTCAAAATATTTTCTAAAAACAAATCCTAATTCCTAATAAGGCCTCAAGTAGCTTCCTTGAAGTCCATTAGATAGACTTTTGGTCAATAGGAATAGAGACTTCTATCATCCATCTCCATTCATCTATCTCCATTCATCCACATAGATAGCCTAATTACTCTTTTTTATACTAAAAATTCCTTTTTAATCCTTTTTTAAATAAGATTTATATAATATTTGTTCTAAATATCAAATAAAAGAAATAAATAAGATATTAAAGATTATCAATGTCTAACAAAGATAACTCAAGATATATAAAAGTTATTATAAATATAAAATCAATCTCAAAAATTGCTATTAAAAAAATAATAAGGTTGTATAAATTTCAGTAATAGTCTTTTTTATGGATTCTTTCTAAACTAATAATCTAACCATATTTTATAATTAATAAAAATCTATTGATATGGCTCACTTAGCTTTGTATTAAATATACATATATAATATTTTCACATAATAATAAATCATAACAGGACATCCACCTCCTCCAAACTTATGCATCCTTCGGTATGTATTAAGAAGAACCAAAATTATAGTCGGTGTTGTATTACTGCTTTAATAATATATATATATATATATATATATATAATTATTTTTTTTCAACTTCCTTCTTTTATTTGTATAGGTTGCTAAATCATGTATATATATCAAATCCACTTTTAAAAAGTTTTATAATACATGTATAAATGTGCTTATTTTCTATTGTGAGAGTACTTTCTCTGATATAATACTATATCTTTGTTCTATAATGGCTCCCTTTAAAAATCTTTAAACTCTTCATTGATCCTTGATAATAAGCCACTTCCTAATTAATCCTTATTGTATTCATGGTTAGCAAATATAATTATGAATTATATTATTTTTTACCATCTTAATTTTTGATGCAAGTATATGCTGATCTATTATCTAATACTTTGATTTTCATTCTTATAATAATAATATGTGGTTGTCCAAGAATCATCATAAGAAGTATTGTCTTGAACAAAGAAATTTTGTTTTGTAGATACATCTCTAATTTTTATCTTTTCATTTAAATAAACACCATAAAGGTCTTTTTGTCTGTTATTTGCTGCTTAGATCACTCAACCATATTTAGTATTAATAGGCCACCTCCCATATTTATAAATATCTTTGGACATAATATTAATTTTAAATCCATGATTAATAAGAATAACTATTGGATCTACCAAGTCTCCCATCTTCACTAAGATCTTTGTGGTGGCTCTAACCCAATGTCTTTTACAATAATGATTAGGACCTTTATCATCAATCTTATCCTCATCCAAAAAAAATTAATCCATTTGATTGATGCAACATTCAATCAACTCCAGCTCCTCTTCTTCTATTAATATTATATCTAAAATATTAGACATTATAGATTCTCCTATCAATTATCTTTTTTGCTTAATAATATTAATAATGATATTATAAAATTCTTTCTTTATAATATCCAAAACTTCTTGTAATATAAATTCAATTTTGGCATTTAACATCCTTTTTTCTAGTATTCTTTTTAAATTTGTAATTGCCTCAATATCTAATTGCAACTTATAGGTAGTATGCTTATTTTTTTTTTTATTCTTACCAGCTTTTTTTTTATTTCTCCTTTGGTAGTGGTATATCTCTAGGGTATGATTTTGATGGTCTAATCTCAGATAGTCTATTATCCTATGGTATAGGTACTTCTTTATTTTATATTATCTTTTCATCTCTTTAAAATCTCTTTTTGTTATTTAGCTCTTTAAGATTTTTTTCT
Source organism: Physcomitrellopsis africana (assembly GCA_036785485.1). Classification (NCBI taxonomy): domain Eukaryota; kingdom Viridiplantae; phylum Streptophyta; class Bryopsida; order Funariales; family Funariaceae; genus Physcomitrellopsis; species Physcomitrellopsis africana. Next base: position 488,496 of record JAWRVF010000147.1, read on the forward strand.
ATCATATTTCTATCCTTTTTCACATCTAATTAAGCCTCATGCTAGGATTTCGTAATATAAGTATGTATAGATATGATAACAATAGGATCATCCTATCCTATAGCATTTTTAATGATTATGGATGTATTAAGAAATTCTTCCTTTATTATTTTTTTTTTATATTTATATTGGATATAACATTGTTCTACAAATCCCTTGTATCTATGTAATTGTCAAAAATACTCTCTTCTTCTTTTACTACCTTAATGCCTGTGAGTCAACTTTCATGTCTCACATGTTTGTTGATCTAATTTTTATTAAAAAAATTAAAAATTTAAACCAATGTTAGTTTACAAAGATATAGTTATGAGATATATTAATAGAAATAGTTTCATTTAAATATTAGAAGAAAAAAAAATATAGATTTGTAAGAATTTTTAAGAGAATTAGTGAGTTAGAATTATTTTTATTAGAGGATATGGATTTTTACCATTGAGAGTTAGAATTAATAAAGTATGATAGAATTGTGTGAGTTTTTTTATAAAATTAGTTGATAGGTATGTAGAAAGCTAGAGAGCCAATCTTGTAAAAGCTTTTATAAAATTGTACTGCAAAAAAAAAAAAAAAAAAAAAAAAAATGAAAAACTACTAAGCGGGAGTCAAAGAGACTATTGGTAGATAATTTTTGGAATTAGAAATAAGTAGAAAGGATGAAAAGAGGTGTGGTAAAAGAGGATCAATCCTTTGTGTGGTAGAAAAGTTGGTCATTTGGGTAAAAAGTCAAAGGGAGGCCATTTAGGGTTCTTTCTTTGACTTAAGAGGCTTAGCGGCTAAGGTTTGAAGGGGTGGTTTTGGATGGCCGCCCCTCCTCTCCCTTCACTCTCTCTCTCTCCTTCTTACTCTAGAATCTCTCTCTTTGAGGAGGCGTGTGTAGATGTGTGTGGATGTTTGTGGGTGTTTTCTCCTTTTTAGTCTCTTAGAATATAATTGGGAAGGTTTTGTTTGTATTAGAGTTGAGGTGTAAGACCTCCTCAGTTGTTGTCAACCAATAGGCTTGTTTTAATGTTATATAAAAAATTCAATATTTTTTCTTATAGATCTCTCTTCTAATTTTCCATAGCCATTTTCCGTTTGTGATTTGGTGGTGTGCACAAGAAGTTATGAATTTTCAAGAATGAAGAAGATTTTGAGGTATGGATTCGGATGGCGGCCACTAGATCTGATTTGGCGTCTTGGGGTAATTTTATATCTTTGATTTATGTATTTTCCTGGTAGACATTTTTAGTGGCTTTCTAAACCTATTTAGAACATGTGATTTGGTTAAGAAATGAGTGAGATATGATTTTTCAAAGATTAGAGCATAGCTGGATTGCGGCTATTACCTATGTGTGGTGTTCCGGGACTGTGGGCCTGAGGTAAGGTAGGACAGTTGAGTTGATAATTTTTCCTTATAAAATACTTCAATGAATTTATAAAAATGTCTTGATTATTGAATTTGAAGAAAAATTGAATGACTTATCAATTTTCAAAATTTAGTTACAAATTTTGGTGAGTTTGTAAATGGTGGCTGTTGGAGCAAGGCCGATGGAGCGAGGTGAGTCTATTATACAAGTTTGATATTTTGCCTAGTAGTACATTAGATCAACTTTCCAAGGGTATATGGCACGTTCAATTCCAAGTTGAATTGAATTAGTTAGAAATTTTCAAAGTCTGGACACATAATTCTAATTTTTCTTAGAGATAAATTGTAAGTGCGGTTGAAGTTGGATGAATGTACTAGTGGATGAATGGATGATGGTCGGTTAGAGGGATGATGAAAGGATGACAATGATAGATGGATGAAATTACATATTGGATGAAGGTTTTGGATGAAAAAACTTAAAATGAATGAATGTTATAGGATGAATGAAAATTAATGAATTGGATATAAAATTGATGAATAAATATCACAGAACTTTGAGGTCTCATAACTTTTGTAATTCTTAACCATTTTACATGAATTTTATGTCTACGGAAAGCTCTTAAGATGTAGTGTTGGAATATACATGGTAAAGTCAGAGTTAAAGGATTTAAGGGTGCTGTTTTAGCCTTTAATGAGGGCTGATTTAGTAATCAAACATTTTGATAATTAATATGAAATAAAAGTCCATTGCTTGGAGTGTAGTAAAATGATTTGTGTGTGATGAATTGCATAATATATATATATATATATATATATATATATATTAATACAAATAAATATGTGAACATAACTATTAAGAATTACCTTACCTACATGTAAGTGAAGTAAATCCACTTGACTATTAAACGCAATTAAAGGTGGATGAACTTGATTTACAATGCCATAGATAGTAGCTTCTCTTGATGCCATTGCTTGGCAAGACAAATGATCTTCTAAAACTTTTCTCATCCCTCTTTTTTTGAAATTGATTTTCAAGAACTCACTTATATTTCATAAAGCAATCTTTCTATCCTTCTATAAAATTACTTGTTATAAAATATGAGAAAATCTCTACACTCCTTATAAGGATGTTTAATACTATTATCTCTAATATATCTTTATATATTCCAGCTTTAATATAGGTTTGCCTTTAAATATTCTACACTTTTTTTCTAGCTTTGTCACTTTGATTTGTAAGTCTTTTATTCTTTTGACCAACTCATCTATTACATCTTTTTGTAGCGCAATTGTAAGCATAGGAATTAGAGTAGTAGATATAAGTATAATAGGCTTTAGTACTTACTTCCAAGATATTGAAATTAGTGGAGGCCTAGTTTCTTGCCTAACCACCACCTTACTTCTCCAATATTTTCTTTTAATAAGTATAATCACTATTTCAAATACCTTCTTCTAATCATTAGTGAGTCTATTGTCTTCTATATTATCCTCTAATAATAATTCCAATTTTTTTGATAATTTATTATTACATAATTGAAGAAATAACTCTATCATATTATTTTCAAGTGTAAGCTTTTCTATCTAAGACAATTGAAAAAATTATCTTTCAAATTTTCAAAACAACTCTGTAATAGCAAATTTTTTATTAAATCTATTTATCTATTCCATAAATGATTTTTTAGTCATTCTATCTATATCATTTAAAGAATATTTTTTCTTTAGCTAAAGAATAAAATCCTCCCATTTAACTCTATAAGCTCAAATAATTTTTTTTATATACTCTTACAACTCTGATACGACTATAAATTAAATATAAAGATCATTTTTTTTTGGTACCTTGTTAAATTTTATGTCTTGCAAATAATATTTCAAATATTTAGAGATATTTCTACCATCAAATTGATCCAATAATCCAACCATAGATTGCAAAGCTTTAATAGCCATCGCTTCTTTGCGTTCTACGGCTTGCTACTACTTTATAAAAAGTACAAATGCTTAAAATATTTGAGTTGTAGTACGATGAAGCAGCATTGATGGTGTACCATTATAGCCTCCATTACCACTTTTTTATTCTCTTGCCATAATAAAATACCAATAATTTTCTATCCTAGATATTTCACGTTGTCGTGTAGCGTGAACTTCTATCTAAGAATACATTAGGTATCTAGCTATGGAGAATTTATCTTTAACTTATTGACAAGAATCAAATAAATGATTTGTCTTTAATAAAAAGAATAAATGATATAATAATATTACAAAAAAGAAATTATATTGATAAAACCTCTTGTATTTAAGTAGGTTTGTACAAAAAACTCAGATTGCAACAAAAACCTTCAATAGCTTATTTATCCACAAGGATTTATTTCTTTTTGAAATTTAGAGTTTAATAACTCTTGATCTAGCCATTCAATTTCTATAAAACTTTTTCCAAAGTGTAGATAATACTCTTGAGTTCTATTACAAAAGAAAATCAAGTATAGATTCACTTTTAATTATTCAATATCTTAAAAATTTTAGCAAGTACTTAAAACCCTAATTCAAAGATATCCAAGCACTATTTTCTTTATATCTCATAAATCCAAAATCCTAATGCCATAAAATTTTTGTATATAGTCTTATAATATGAATATATATATATTTTTAAAAATTTTGAGTTAAAAAATTATCAAATTGCTTAAGATATAGCTCAAAATATAACCATAAGTTAAGTAGGGTCACTTATTGCCCATGATTCCAAGCACTAAATTTAACTTCTAATATCTCCTTTATCATAGCTTGAATTTTATCAAACTATATACAAAAAGTGTATCTAAAAAAGTGTTCTTTTTAATCTTAATTGCCGATCTTCTATTGCTTTTTGTACATGTGAGTTATACCTAAAAGAGTGATAGTAGATATAGTTTTGATACCTTGACTTTGAGTGCGTATATCTCCTTCATAAAAAGCCCAAATCACACAAATTTTGTACCAAAACCATAGCCAAAAATCCAAACTTTCTGATCCTAGCCTTTGATATTTGAATCCATTGAAAAATAAATTCTAATCCCTAATAAGTCCTTGGGCAGCCTCCTTGAAGTCCATTGGGCATAATTTTTGGCCAATAGAAATAGAGACTTCTATCATCCATCTCCATTCATCTACAAGGATGGCCTAATTACTCCTTTTTATACTAAAAATTCTTTTTTAATCTTTTTTTTGATAAATTTTATATAATATTTGTTCTAAATACTAAATAAAAGAAGTAAACAAGATCTCAAGGATCACCAATCTCTAACAAAAGTGACTCAAGATATATAAAATTTATTATAAATATGAAATCAATCTCAAAATTATTATTAAAAAAAAAAAGATTGTATAAATCTCAAAAATAGCCTTTTTAATAGATTCCTTCTAAACAAATAACCTAATCATATTTTGTAACTAATAAAATCTATTAACATGGTTCTTATTTAGTTGTGTAATAAATTACATATTAAATATACATGTATAATATTTTCACATTGTAGCCAAATCACATTACAACAATGTTGGATTCACAAAATTATCATATGGCATGATCTTCAATTTGGAAATACATTGAGTATTTGGCAATAGGAAATTTACTTGTAATTTATTGGCAAAATACTAATAAGTGATTGGTCTTTAATTAAAAAAAAAAAAAACACAATAATATTACAAAAAAAAAATTTATATTGATAAAACCTTTATCTTTAGATTACAAGTATTGACTTCAATTTTGAATATCTCCTTCATCCTAACTTGGATTTTATTAAACCATATATAAAAAATGTAGACAAAAAAGTGCTTCTTCTAATCTCAATCATTGATCCTCTATTGCTTTCTATAAATATAAGTTATATCCAAAAGAGTGATAGTAGATACAATTTCAACATCTTAACTTTGAGCATCTATATCTCCTTCATAAAAAGTCCAAATTATACAATTTTTGTACCAAAACCTTAGCTAAAAATCCAAACTTACTGACTCTAGCCTTTGATGATCAAAATATTTTCTATGAGTCATCAAATTAACTTATTAATAGTTTTAAAATAAAAGAATATATTTAGAATATCAAAATTATAATTATGAAGTAAAGATGTATTTAGAGGATGCTAAATAAAGAAGAATAGTATTGGTAGAAAAAAATGGAGTTGTAATAAGTCTTGGAGGCAATTATCTTAGGTGATTTAGTATTTTTTTTTAATTATAAGAATTAATAATTAATTATTGAGACCAATGTCTACATTGGCCTTCTATCTCCATGTATTATTTATTAGAAATATATAAATATTATTTAATAGATAGAAAAAGCATGAAAAGTAAATCTTATATCTTTTTAATTATTAATGTAGAAAATAGGATTTTTAGTAGATTTAAATTGGTTTTAATTATTATAAAAAATCACCAAGGTAGAATTAAATAGTCTTAAATTGATATTATCATTTTAGAAATATTATAGAAATTTTTATAGTTTATTTAGAATTTATTTAGAATTTATTTAGAATTTTTTAGGAATTTTTAGAATAATTTTGAAGACCTTGGTAAAAATAAATTTTACCACCTTGGAAGCCATTATGAAGAAATGGAGCAAGATTTGAAGGCCATATAAGGTTCCTAGGCTAATTGGATGTTTTTTAATACAATAATGAAGTCAAAATTATAAAAAAGTAAGTTTTACTAATAGAAAATAGGAGGACCATCAAAAAAATTTACTTAATTTTTCTATTATTTATCTTTTATTTTTGGATTATCATAATTTACTTATAGTAATTCAAATTCATATATTTTTTATATCATTAGAAAGATTAAAAAAAAATTATCCATTAAAAAATATAACTTTTAGTTTTTATTCTTATTTTTTATTAGATAAAAACACAATGAGTAGATTTGGATGTAGTTTTGAATTATGCACTTGCTTGATACCATTTATTTCACTTATTTTGTGATTGTTCTTTTATTACCCTTGCTATTTGCTTCTTTTACTTCATACCACTAATTACAAGTAATTCTTAAGCGAGGCCATCTTGTAACTTGGGTTGAGAGGTGAAATTTTACCCTCACATTTTGGTGCATTTGCCGGAGGGTGGTGCTTATAATTGTGTGGATGAATGTAGAGTGTGTTAATTGTATTTAATCTTTTATATTAATTTTTTGAGTGAATATTTCAACTCTATTTTCTATCATTAGTAATTCCTCTATCTTTCTTCATTGTTGTCATAAAAAAAATTTATATCATTTATATTAAAAATAAAAAGAAAAAAAATAGAAAATAATTTGATCTCGGATTTTAATCAATCAATTTTTTGTGTTTTTTAATTGACTTTGAAATTTTGTGAGATTGTGTATCTTGTTGTTATCTTTCTATAAAATTATCACAAGTTTAATTTGGATCAAATTTGAATTTTTGGTGAATTTTTATTAGAAGAAGATTCACTGCTTTGGAAGTTTGCTCCCAAGAGTGATTTGCTCTCGGATTTTCATCAATCAGGTTTTATGTGTTTGTTATTTGACTTTGAAATTTTGTAAAGTTTTGCGTCTTAATATCAGCTTCTTAAGAGGCTATTATAAGTTTGATTTGGAACCAAATAAAATTTTTAATAAGTTTTTGATTAGAAGTGAGTTCATTGCTTTGGCAATTTTGTGTATTCTTTATTTGAAAAGGCATTCTTTGTACCTATTGACTATTTTCAATTGGATTTTTTTGGAGGCAAAAAAATTTAAAAGATAAACTTGGAGTGATAAAATTTTCATTGAACTTTCATCAATACTCAATTTGTGGCAATTTTTGGAGTAGAGAAGGGTTGCTACCTTAGGTGAAATATAATTGAGAGGTGGAGTTTATCTTCAAAGGTTTTATCATTTCTCTCCTTGTAAATTTCTTATTGATGGCCTATCTCTATTGATTGAGGGATTTAATCATCTTCTCCACCTCTTGTATCCTATCTTTTTATAGGAAATAAAAAATTAGTTATTTGAATAAGTAATCTTTTACATTCTCCTTGTAAATCTTCTCGTGGGCAGCCTTTCTTTAGTGGTAGAGGGATTTAATCATCCTCTCTACTTGCCATATTCCATCTCTTTACAAGTGTAAGATAGAAAAGGTTCTCCAATAGTAGATTAGATAAGTTACTCTATTCACAACACAAAAAGAAGAAGAAGAAAAGAAGAGTAATCACTTAAGACACCATACTTCTAAGGTAAACCTTCATTTAAGCAATTTGGTTGAGTTTTCATTTCATTAAACTAATACAGGTTGTGGATTGAGGAATAAAGGATGCAATATAAGAAATAGCACTAAGAAACTAAATTTCAAGTAAGTTCTTTTTCTCTTGTCAATTCATTTCAATTCTTTTAAATTTAATAAATACATATAAAAGCAAGAAGCGGAAGCTAGGAATTAGAGGGTAGAATCTAGAAGGAAGACATAAGAGAGGTAAGTCTCCAATTTCTCTTATACACATGGATATAGGAGGTAGATAGAATCTTTAATTTATTAATTTTAAATCCTAATCCTTATTAGAATATTTAGTTTGGATCAAGAGAGGGGCAATATATATTTATTGGCCTTTATTAATAAGTGTCAGGTTGATTGGAGATGCAATAAGATGAGTTCTTCTTCAAAGTGGTGTGAATTGATTACAAAGAATTTTTTTTATAATGTGACTTTTATTATTAACTATTATAGTAGATAATTCTCTAACAACTTTTGTGTGAAAAAATAAAAAAAAAGGGAGAGCTTCGGCTCCCTATCATCTTTTTACAAATTTTTTCTTATTATTGGTTAAGGTCACTCCTATATAAGGTCGTACCATATAATAAATAAAATTGAAAAAAATATTACTTGAGGTGATACTTATGCAATCATTCTTTTTTTACTTGCTTTTATTTTATTTTCTTTCCCTACTAGAAGATATTTTAAGTGAGTTGTAAGTAGACGGTATTGTGGTAGAGAGAATTTGCTTTAAAAAAGCATGGAGCTTTTAATTGCCACTAATTATTTAACTAAGATCCAAAATAATAAAACCTCCAAATTTATATAAAAGACTTCTTCATAGGACTATTGTATCTAATAGATGAGTCTTATTTCCTTAAAATATTCAAAATATAACAAATACTCTAAAATCCTCATTTACCAATAAAGAGGGAAATTTTCTTGAACTTCAATAATTCATAATTTTTAATCCAATTGTCCAAATTTATTCAAAATATATATATGTCTAAAATATATATCAAAAGCTTAAGATATGGTAAAAACCATCACTATTAATAAAATAATCTATTTATTGTCTTAGAATTCAATTTACTATCTTTGACTTCTAATATCTCCTTCTTCAGAATTTCAAATATAATAGTTAATCTATATTTGATAATGATCTTGAAATCAACTCTCTAGTTGCACCTCCCAATCTCCAAAAATTCTCATACAATTCAAATTTTTAAAAGAGTGATATTAAATATAATTTGTATATCTTAATTTCAAGTATCTACTCCTTCCTCATAAAAATTCTAAATCTCTTGATTCTTATACCAAGATTATACTAAAAAAAACAAGCTTTTTGATCCTAGTCTCTGATTTTTAAATGCTCTCTTTGAAGTTGCCAAAATCCTTATTTTCCTTATAGACAGCCTCCTTAAAGTCTATTAGATATGATCATTGACCAATAGGAATAAAGAACTTCATCCCTTACCTTCATTCATCTATTATTTGCCTTCATCCTTCCAAATAAGCCTCTTAATAGTTTAATTCTTTATTTTTGGCCCCAATCTTCTTTCAAGTCTTTATATTAAATATTTAGATCCTATATAATTTAAACACATATTATTAATTATTCTAACATATATTAGAACTTATGAATATATTATATATTTTAACTAGTTTTTATATATTATAAAGAATTACAGTACAATAACAATAAAAACTTTTAAGTTAATTTTTTAGAAATTGGTATGTTAAAATTATAAGTCTAGATAAATATTATGTCTATAGTCATGCTAGATGCATCATTCTATTAGATCTAGACAACTTGAATTAATTCCACTCATAGAAAATCCAAAAAAACTTCTTAAAAATTCTACTCCAAAATTTAGAGGAATTGAGGTTCTACGGTGTTATGTTGTAATACGTTTATGTGGTGAAAAATATAAATAAGAATGATTTCTATTTAATATTTAATTATCTTGATTCAATAGAAACTCAAGATACTTAAGAAAAGGTTTATGAAAGCCTCTTAGATTATTTTCTTGTTTTAATAGCTAATAGATAAAAGTTAGTTTCTAATTTTTTCTTCTAGGTTGTAGAAATTTTCTCACTACTTTTAAAAAGCCATAAGTTAATAAAAATAAGATAGAAGAAGTAAATAGTTAATATGGTTCATATTAAGGTTCAGTTAAGGATAGAATCAAGCTTAAAAATTCCTAGAATAAGTTGGATTGATATCCGAGGGTCGACCATATATGAGGCAAGGTCAAAAAAATACCTCTAGCCATAAAAATAGCCACCAAGGACAAAATATCAAGTCATTTGGAGATCAACAAGTCAAATTAGAGAGCTAGCTTTAAGTTCATTTTAAACACATTAGGCTTATTTTTATAGGATTTGGGAGAACTTAGCAATCACTATGTAAAATTAGGATCTGTATGAGGGATTAAGTTTTTATGCAATAAAGCTAGGACTAGCATTCTCAACTATTGTGTGCAATTGAAGTGACATCTATAGTTAAAAATTTGATAATGTGTAGAAAATTGAATGTGTTAAGATTAAATAAATATTTGTAACAATCTAATAATGTAATTGGGGTTTATTTGATCTTTAATATGAAGAGGTATAAAAAATTGGCAGTTTAAGATTGTTTAGGATTTTTGCAATATCTAAAGATCTATTAATTGAATCAATATGAAATTTGGAACAATGTTAGAAGACTTTAAGGGCAAGATTTTTACCAATTTTTAACTGAAGTTAATAGTTGAAGAAGGAGAAATTGCTACTAGGATATCTGTATTAACTTTAAAGTTAGTAGCCGAGTGACATCAGTGCGGTTTTTGGTTAATTTTCAACAATTTGTATATTGAGTTGTGCTAAAACTTTCTAAACATATAGAAGACTAATATTTTTATTTGTGTGAAAAATTTCACACCAATTTGACAATTGAATTAAGAGTTATAGCTTACTAAAGTTTACTGACTAAGGTTAAGACTTGCAAGGAGAAATCTAAGTTGGTTAATTGTGAAAAGTAACAAAGCAATTAGATTTTGTATGTGGTTGAAGTTACCAAGAGGAGTATTTTTAAGCACTTTGTATTGACTTGAGCATTCTAAAATTGAAATTTGAATCATATTCTTCTTGTATGGATGAAACCTATTAAAGATTTTTGAAGATTTGTGAATTACAACGTCACCTTCCACAGCCAGGTGCCTAGCGTATTTCCAAACAAGACAACATGTAATATAATATAAGTGGTAAATCCAACGTGAAAGTTTGGAGTAGAAGGTATTTGATTTTATTTGTGATTACTTCGAATTGATGGCACAAGAAGATAAGAAGATTGAATTTGGAGTTTTTGATGGAACTTTGGATGGCGCTTCAAGTGGATCTTCAAGTGGAGCTTCAATTGGATTTTTTTCTGGAGGGCAAGATATATATTTGGATCCAAATATTATAAATATGTTTCAAGCATTTATATTATTTATACAATAACAATAGGGCAATGATCGTAAGGAAGCTTTGGCAATTAAAGCATTGCAAGCAGTGGTTAATATGATCGACGAGTTTGATAGAAGGGATATTTTTAAATATTTAAGATCTTATATGAAAGAAATGGAGTTGAATTGAATTTTTGAAAAGGATATGATTTTATTATTTGAGCTTGTTGCGATATTAAAGATTAGAGAACATGTAAAATTAATTATCGAACAATCTGAAAATTCTTGGAAGATATTCTTTCACGCATTGAAAGATGAGTATTTCTTAGGAGACTCTGATTGGATCACTAAGAAATCATTTTTGGAATGGATTGAGTGTCTTAATAAGAAATTACAAGTTATTGATTTATTAAAGAAGTTTGAGAGGCAGTATTCTTGATTATCAAAAGTGGAAAAGATAATCTTGGGACCAAATAAAGTTGAAATATTTCTTGAAGAAACTGATAGAAAATTACAAAAAAGAATATGTAGAATGCGGGATCTTCAAGTTAAGCTTACAAGGCTTGAAGAGAAAACTTCTATAATGAATTCAAAAGCTATTTTTAAGTATGGATATGTATAAAGATGTATTTGGTGTGATGATGATTCTCATTCTTGAAAAGATTGTAGTGAATTCAATGAAATAGTGCAATAAGGCATTATTTTCTAAAAAGATGGAAAGATGTCATTAAAACATACTAGCAATTTTTTTCAAACTAACTTTAGTAAAGGAGATATGAAAGCACTATTCAAGGATTATTTGGCAATACATGGGATTACAACGATAGAAATTATAAGTTATGGTACTAAGATGGATGACAATGACAAGTAAGATTTTTCTAGATGTATTGAACCAAGTGGACTTTGATCTTCTACCATTGCCACAATGTATTAAAAAAATATGCTACAAGAAGCTTTATTGAGGACTGCTACAATAATTTGTGGAACTACGGATTGGAAGGATTATGTAGAAGCTTTGTTAGTACATGCCTATATTACTAAGAGCCAAGATGAAACCTTGATAGAAGAAAAGAGAAGATAAGATTCTAATGAGACAAAAGAAAGAAATTCTTCCAAGAGGTAGACTTGAAGAAATAAGGCTTGAGAGATGGCTTTACAAGAGTTACCAATAGAGAATGCCTCAATATCATTAAAATAAAAAAATCAAAGGACTTAGGAAAAAAACGTAAGTCAATAAGTTACAAACTTCTCTCTGATATTGAAGCAGCAACAGATTTAAAAGCGATACTTAAAGAACATGTACTCAATGCTAAAATTGAATTTATATTGAAAGAGATTTTGGATATTATAAAGAATGAATTTCATGATGTCACTATTAAAAATATTAAGTGGAAAAGGTAATTAATGGATGAAGTTGGATCAAATCATGCTATTGATATATATATATATATGTGAGGATGAAGAAAATAAAATTGGCAATTGTTACAAACAATCAACAAGTGGAAGAAGGAATTATAATCAAAGAGTATATTGTTGTTTTGTGACATGATTATATGGTGAAACTATGACTAAAAATGATTTTTCAATTAATACTCTATTATCTTAGTTCAACAAGAATTCAACATATTTTAACAAGGTTTTTATGAAAGCCTCTTAGTTTATTTTCTTCACTTAATAGCTAGTAGATAAGAATTAGTTAGTAATTTTACCTTCTAGATTGTAGTAATTCTTTTATTGCCTTAGAAAGGCCATAAAATACTAAAAATATAATAAAAAGGATAAATTATTAGCATGATTGATATTAGGATTAAGTTGAGGGTAGGGTCGGGCTATAAAATTCCTAGGATAGGTTAGATTGGTACCCAAGGATTGACTGTTTGTAGGATAGGGTCGAAATCAGACCTTTGGCTACTAAAATGGCCGCCTAAGGCAAATCAAGAGTCTTTTGGCAGATCAAAAGATGGGATTAGAGAGAAGACTTAAGAAGTTTTGCATAGGAATTGATTTCAAGTGATTTGGATTAGAAATAACTTTGTAATAGCTTTGCAAAGTCAAGGTTGTTTTTGGCAACTTGGGATTTTGTGAAATAAAATAGGATTGATGTTTTAGGCAATTTCAAAAGTTTTGTAGCAGATCCACAGCTGAAAATTTGTGTGTTTGTAGGTATTGTTGTTGTTAATGTGTGCTATGAATTTGAACTGAATCTAACAGTTTAGTTGTATGTAATTGAGATTTAAGTGGATCAAGTTTTGAGGGTTAGTTAGGGTATTTGAGATCTTGAGCAATATGCTAGTTGGATTGGAGTGAAATTTGTGTATATGGGTCATAGACTTGTTTTTCTATGCACATACAAAATTTGAGAGCAATTGAATGGTGTAAGCGGGAGATTTAGGTATTGGAATATTGGCATCAGGATTAGAGAAAGAGGCCGGCCGTCACTCATGCAAATTTATGGGTTTTTTCTTTTTTTTGTGAAGTTAGATCTTTTTCAAAGTTAATGTGCTTGTTTTCAACTTAATTAATAAGATGTGTGCAAAATTTCAATCAAAATCAATGGTTTATTTGGTAGTTGTTGAGGTTCTAAAATTGCCTTAGGATTTCCTTAGGATTTGGTTAGAATTCGACTAAGGTTAGTTAGGATTTGTTTTAGGATTTGTTAGGGTTGATTAGGATTTAGTAGGCTTTGTTTTAGGATTTTTTTTTGAATTTGATAAAGATTGATTAGGATTTAGTTAAGGTATGATTAAGGACTGTTTAGAGATTGATTAGAGAAATTAGGACTAGTTATTGTTGCGTATTTTGCTTTTATCTTCTACAACTAGGTGCCCAAAGCATTTTCAAGTAAGACTTCACGACATACGACAACGTTGTTGGATGGCATGAATTTCTGTATGGGAATACATTAAGTACCTGACTATCGAAAGTTTATTTGAAATCTTTTGACTAAATTCTAATAAGTAATTTGTTCTTAATAAAAAGGACAAATAATATAAAAATATGAAAAAAAAAAGTTATATAGATAAACCCTCTTATATTCAAGTAGGTTTGTATAAAAAAGGTTCAAATTTCTACAAAAATCCTTCAAAACTTTATTCACTTGCAAGGACTTATTTCTTCCTAATCTTTAGAGTCCAATAACTCTTGATCCAACTATTTAGTTTCTATGAATTTTTTTTCAAAGTACAGATGATCTTTTTAAGTTTTAGTAAAAAAAAAAATCAACCATAAATTCATTTTCAATCATCCAATATCTCAAAATTCCTAGTAGGTGCTTAAAACCCTAGCTTAGAGACATCTGAGTTTTATTTTCCTTATATCTCACAAACCCAAAATTTTAATGCCACAAAATTTTTGCACATAGTCTTGTGACATAAACATATACACTCTTGAAAATTTTGAGCCAAAAATCTATCAAATTGTCTAAGATATAGCTCAAAATGTAACCACTAGTTAAAGAGTACTTACTGCCCTTAGCTTACAAGCACTAATTTCAACTCCTAATATTTTCTTCACTTTAACTTAGATTTTATCAAGCTGCACATAAAAAATATAGCCAAGAAAGTGTTCTTTCCAACCTTAATTGCCAATTGTCTATTACTCTATGTATGAGCATGTTATGCTTAAATGAGTGATAGTAGGTAGAATTTCAACACCCTAACTTTGAGCGCCTACAACTCTTTCATAAAAAGTCCAAATCATACAAGATTTGTACTAAAACCATATCTAAAAATCCAAACTTGCTAATCCTAGCCTTTGATGTTCGATTCCTCTCCAAAAACAAATCCTAATCCCTAATAAACCCTCGGGCAGCCTCCTTCAAGTCCATTGGGCATGATTTTTGGCCAATAGGAATAGAGACTTCTATCATCCATCTCCATTCATCCACATAGATGGCCTAACTATCCCCTTTTATACTAAAAATCCCTTTCTAATCCTTTTTGTTATAAGATTTATATAATATGTGTTTTAAATACCAAATAAAAGAAATAAATAAGATCTTAAAGATCACCAATATCTAATAAAGGTGACTTAAGATATACAAAAGTTACTATCAATATAAATCAACTTCAAAACTACTATAAAAAAAAAAAGGGTTGTATAAACCTCAATAATGACCTTTTTAGATAGATTCTTTCTAAACTAACAACCTAACCTTATCTTATAATCAATAAAATCTACAATTATAGCTTTCACTTAATTATATAATAAATTATATATTAAATATACATATATAAATTTTTCACATGGTAGCCGAATTACAACAAGACAATATTTTGTTGATCTAAGTGACAAGGAAAAATAAATTTTGAGTCATTATACTGAAAAGCATTAGACTAGAGCAACTGCAAAGGTATTAGTGAAGATTGGAGATATGGATGAGCGAGTTGTTGCTTTGATTGACTATGGTTTGAAAATAAATCTTATATCTAAGGATCTTTATATGAAGCAAAAGTGGCCAATTGATATGGAGCATGGATAGATAATATGGGGAGCTAATAATACACAAGGTTAATTGTATGGTGCTTGTCTTGATGTGAAAATTTAGATTGATGATATTGCAATGGAATAAAATTTTTTTATTCAAGATGCAACATCTTATCCTCTTATATTGAGACAACCATATATTATTGCAACTCAGATCAAAATACAAGTGCTTGATAATGGTTCAACTTATGAATAGATTTGTAATTAAAATGAGAAAATGATAGTATAATTTTTGGCTGTGCCTCCAAATCATGAATGCAATCAAGACAAATTGAGAAAAAATCTATTGCCAAGGCTTGTTGAAGAATTTACAAATTCTTTTGGAATACCATTATAAAGCGGGATTATAGAAGTATAGAATAGGAGCTACCTTTGCAAGATATAGATGCCTTTGATATAAGTTTTATTGATATTTTTGAAAATGAAAGTATTATATATAAGAAAGTTGTAGATTTAAAAAGAAAAGAGAGAAAAAAATTATATAATATTGAAAAAAAATTATATAAGTTGGAGACATTAGAGGATGATGAAAGGATTTTTGATGTTTATGAAGAAAATGGATTGGAAGATTCTTTGGAATTGATTGCATCAATTGAATTAGGAGATAATAATAAGATTGTATAAATTTATTTAAAAAAAAATTATTCTATATTTGAATCTTTTTAAGTACCAGAGGTTATGATTGAAACAAAAAATAAGACAATAGATAAGAAGATAAAACTTGTTGCCGGACCTTTGCCAAAAGATTCTAAAGAACAGATAGAAAAAATATCAAAAAAAAAGAATTTAAGGAATCTAAGGAATATTGGACATAAGTTCACTAAAAAAACTTTTGAAGAATTAAAGATTGATTCTAATGGTTCTTTATTGTCAGAGGAAATTGAATAATTCAAAGAGATGTTAATAAAATGAGATAAATCATTTGCCTTTGAATCTCATGAAATTAGATGTAAGGATACAAATATTATAATTTCAATGGTTATTTTTACTATATCGTATGTATCTTAGAGTTTGAGGCCAATTCCAATACCAAGGGCACATTTGCCAAATTTGATAGAACTATTGAAAGAAAAGATGAAGATGAAGATTCTGAAGCCTTCTTTTGCATCATATTCTAGTTGATGATTTATAATACCTAAGAAAAATGGATCATTACAATTCATTCAAGATATGCAACAAATAAATGCACTAACTATAAGAAATGCAGGAATTAGACCAATAGTAGATGAATTTGCTGAAGCATTTGTAGGAAAGGCAATCTATTCAATAGGTGATTTGTATTCAAGCTATGACCAATTTCAACTTGCAATGGAAAGTAGAGACATAACAACAATAAGAACACCACTTGGACTAGTTAGAATGTGTACTCTTCCTCAAGGTACTATCAATTTAGTAGCACATATGATGAATATGATGAATAAGGTGTTGAGAGATTTTATTCTTGAGAAGACTATGCCTTTTCTAGATGATGTTCCTATGAAAGGATGCAAGGAAGAAGACAAGAATGAAACTTTAGATAAGAGACGATGTCGCAAGTATGTTATTAATTATATACAAGATTATGAAAAGATATTGACTCAACTTGAAGAAGTTCATCTTATATTATCGGATGTAAAATCTATGTTTAGAGTACAAGAAGATATAATTATTGGATATTTATGTAGATTTTATAGAAAGAAATCAGATCCAATCAAGGTTGATGTTATTGAGAGAATGAAAGAAGATTGCAATTCTTTAGTAGAGGTGCAAAGGTTTTTAGATGCATATATATTTTATCATATTTGGATTCTTCACTATGCTCACATAGTAGATCTATTATATGAATTATTACGCAAAGATTATAGATTTAAATGGAAAAAAAACATATCAAAGCAATATAAAGATTGAAGGATTTATTGATATCACCTCTAATATTGAGAAAAATTAATTATGAGTGCAATAGACCAATAATTCTTATAGTGGATACTAGTCCAATTGCTATTGGATAGGCCATAGGTTAAGATGATTCAAATCAACTTAGATTTGCAGTTTGATTTAGAACTAAGGTTCTAAATACTCGCCAGCATGCATATTTACAAGTAAAAAGGGAATTATAGGGAGTTGTTTCAACTATAAAGGCTAAAAAAGATTATTTGATTGGATCAATGGTAGTGATTGAAATAGATTATTTGTCTTTATTTGAGATGATCATTAATTGTACAACACTGGTGTCATGATGTACTTGTGACAAGTGCATCAAAATCAAATAAGTATGTATAAAAACTATAATATAAATAAGATTAATTTAGAATTAATTCTAAAATTATAATATGAACAAAGATAAATTAGAGCTAGTTCTAAAATTATAGTATGAATAAAGATAAATTAGAGCTAATTCCAAAATTATATTGTGAATAGGGATAAATTAAAATTAGTTCAAAAATTATAATATAAATAGAGAATCTCAAGATTCTAGGATATCAAATATGAAATCTCAAGATTTTAAGATATCAAATAAGAAATCTCAAGATTCTAGGATATCTAATAAGAAATCTCAAGATTTTAGGATATCTATTAAAAAATCTCAAGATTCTAAGGTGTCAAATAGGAAATCTTAGGATTCTAGGATATCAAATATGAAATCTTAAGATACCAGGGTATCAACTAAAAGAATCTTAGGATTATGGAATACTTGAGATCCAGGTATCAATCGGATATTAGACAAGTATCAGGCCAATATTAGCATACATTGGATATTATCTAGATATTAGCTAAAAATGCCTATTTAAATTCTTTTAGGATTGAAAATAAATACTTTTTTTCTCTCATCTTTTGTTTGAATCTTGAATGGGATTTATTTTGCTTCAAAAGAATCTTTGACGAAATCTATATGGAAATTTATAAAGAATTTGTAAGAAAATTTTAGGATCAAAAAAGAACTTAAATTGAAAATTTGCGAGGGAATTTCAAGATACAAAGAGAGTCTGAATTAGGAATTTATAGGGAATCTCAATTGAAAATTTATAAAGAATCTTTAAAAAAATCTTGAAGGTAGTAAAAGGGTTTGACCAAAGAATCGTTGAGGGAACAAAGAGGTTGATAAACACGATATTTTGAAGGAAATCACAAGGATATAAATTGAGATATCAGCAGTATTTTTTTTTTTTCACTTAATAGGTAGCTAAGATTCCAGCAATTTTTTGAAGAGAGCTCTCTCTTTCACGATAATATTTGGTGCTTCCATTGAGAGCTTCTTCAAGGCTATTAAATATTAATGAAATGGAGGAAACAAGAGGGTTTAGGAATGTTGAGGAGATGTTGAAGGCATTTTTTATATATATGGAAAAGCAATCACGAGAGTAATCGAGGATGTAGTACGTGCAAATGGAAGAGAAAAATGCTTTTAAAGCTCTATAATCTATCATCAATCAAGCAAAGAGATTTGAAAGAAGAAACATATCCAGATATCTTAAAATCTATATGGATGAAATAGAAATATATCAAATTTATTACAGAAGGATGTATTTGAATTTTATACTTGCTTGCGTTTATGAAGTCAAAGAAAGAATCAAAGGTTTATATAGAGATGATATAAATTCTTGAGATGAATATAAAAAAAATTTAAAGGAAGAATTTTTTGAAGAGGATTCAGGAAGGGTGACCAAGCAAACATTCTTAGAATAAGTAGAATAACAACGTGGGAAGCAAATGGGTCTTAAAGAATTGCTTGGAGAATTCAAAAGGAAATTTTTCCAATTTCCTATAGCACATATGCAATTGCTTTGATGACAAGAAGGTGGAGTTTTTTCTATAAGGAGTTGATGGGAATTTATAAGATAAATTGTTTCTACTTTTGGTTAATAGAAGTAGCAAGAGAGGCCTTACTAATAATTGAAAATAAGTTAAAGAAGCTATGGCGACAAACATGGAGCAGCGGAGGATAAATGCTAAAAGAGATGTAGTTGTAGAGTCAAAAATGGCTCTTATTTCCATCTCAATAGCTCCAACGATTTCTATTAATCTAATATTAGTTCTAAAAGAAGGTATTCCCGATGAAACTCTTAAAGAACTTGTCAAGGATATGAAGGAATTAAGAATCAAATTCAATGAATTGGAAAAAAAAAAAAAAACGAATTCTTCTAAATTTCCAACAGAAATCAAAAAATAGATGAAGAAGTATATGTATTGTGACAGTGAAGATCATGACAGTAGGAATTGCTTGGCCTATGGAGAGGATTTGAAGAGAGAGATGATCTTCTTTAAAGAAAGCAAGATAAGACTTACTACAATTATAGAACCTGTTGAATTAAATTTTGGCAAGGATGGAATGAAGAAACTTGTGCAAGGCCACATTGGGAGTTCTAGTGGTGCATCTATCATTAAAGAAGCAAGTGCATATCCCATTATTATAGAAATGGAAAATGTAGGAGTTTCTATAATTCCCAACAAAGAAGTTATGCTTAGAAGTGCATATGTTATTAGGAAGAAAATTGGATGGAATAATCTAGTTGATGCTACACGTATTAAAGCTTACTTAGAAGTTTATGAACAGAAGGATGAGATCCAGGAGGCTATAGTTGAAGTTAAAAGGGACAGAATTGCAGAAGAAATGAAACTAGAGGAGCCCAATAGCAAGAAGCAGAACCAAAGGTTGATGAATAAAAATCAAGAAAAACAAACCACCACTCCGATGGAATCAAGGCCCTTTTTTTTTCTATCCAATTAATAACACCACATTACTTAAGGAAAAATGGGAGAAGAAAAACGAGAAAGAAGAGTCAAGGAAGGATAAGACTAAAAATATGATATTTAAATTAAAGTCGGATATTGAATCCTCTGTTGATATGAAAGGTATTCTTGAAGAGAGGATTTTAGATGTCAAAATTGAATTTTCTTTAAAAGAGGTTCTTGGTATAGCTAAGAAAGAATTTCATGAGCTCATCATTGATGTCATTAAGAAGAAGAGGCAAATGACATCTGAAGCAATGATGATGAAGACTTTGGCAGATGCAAAGGATACAAAAGAAGAAAAAGAGGTATAAGTATTTACCTTGTTTTGTAATAGTAAAGAAAAGATTATATAAATTCAAGGATGTAAAAATTCTTGTATTAATGATATGAATGTATTTGAAAATGAGGAGGAATTTAGCAAAAAAAAAAGATTTGATACCCTTGATACTTCCACTAATAAAATAAATATGAAAGAGGTTAAAGTAATTGAATGTGGAGTGGAGAAGGCGAAAGATAAAAAATATAAACAAGTAAAGGCTCCAATTTGTAAATATGAAAGGACAAGATTTGATGAGAAGTTTACATTTTTTTGTACATATTGGACTAGGGCTACTACAAAAGCCAAGGTGAAGATTGAAGATTGTAAGGAAACCTATTTGGCATTAGTTGATCATGGATCTGAGATCAATATAATGTCTAGAAGCGTTTATAAAAAAGAAATATGGCCTATTGATACCAACCATGGATGGATAATAAAGGCTACAAATAATGAGAGGGGTGAATTATATGAAATATGTCCAGTAGTAAGAATAAGAATTGGAGATGATTTTTTGGACTTTTGAGGAGCATCCTTGAGGATGGAGAGTCTAAGGGTACAAATAAGTCCTCTAGTTTTATACTTCTCAATGTAGATAGGTTTGAAAATGGATTTTTGGATTATACAAAATTTGGAGTTTCAAAGTTTTCAAGAGTTGAGAATTTGAATTGTAAATATCAAAGTTGTATAAAGAAAAATCAAAAAAAGCTAATAAATATGGATTTGATTTTAAGTGATGAATTTATTTCTGGAATGATTGATGAAAAAGGTTTAGAAGAAGATTTGAATAGTGTTTTAAAGAGCTTAGAAGACTTGGCATCTGGAGAAGGTTTAGATAAATATGAAAAAATATTTATAGATTTACATTCAAAAAAATTATATAAAGTAATTAAAAAATCTACTTCCAAGCTAAAGATGATTAAGGATTATAGAATTGAATAAGAAGCAAGGATTAATACCAAGAATAAGATAGTGGTTAAGAAGGTTAAATCGATTGCTACTTAATTATCTTTTGATACTTTAAAACATATTGAGAAAGCAGTAAAGGAACCAAGTCTTAGGGAACCAGGGAAGATTGGTCACAAGTTTATTATGGAATCATTGGATAAGTCGAAGATTGGAGGAAGTGAATTCCTGATTGAAGAAGAAAGGGTGAAGTTTTTAGAGATGATATCTAAACATGGTAAGACTTTTACTCTTGTACCAAAAGAAATTGATTGTGTTGATCCAAGCGTAGTCGGACCAATGGTTATTTTTATTGTGCCTCATGTACCATGGAATTTGAAGCTGATTCTTGTACTAAGAGCTTTACTTTCAAAGTTGGTAGATTTATTAAAAAATTGGTGAGAACAGAGATCATTGAATCTTCTATTGTATCTTATTCTAATTGTTGGTTTATTGTACCTAAAAAGCCTAGAGCACTAAGATTTATTCAGGATATGCAACTAGCTAATAAAGTCACTATAAGGAACATGGATGTTGGGCCAATTATAGATGAGATAGTTGAGGAATTTGCAGGTCATTCTATCTATTCTATTAGAAACTTGTATTCGGGATATGATCAATTTCAACTAGCTAAAGAAAGTAGGGATATTACTACAATGAAGACTCCATTGGGATTAGTACGCATGTATACTTTATCATAGGGCGCTACTAACTTAGTGGCACACATGCAAAGTGCTATGAACTAAATTTTAAGAGATTATATTCCAGATAAGATAATTCTTTTTTTGGATGATATTCCGATTAAGAGTTACAATGTTGAAGACATGGATTCAAAACTAGATGAAGATGGATGCAAGGCATTTGTAAAGAAGCACATTAATGATATTGATCAAATATTGACCAAACTTGAAGAAATAAACTTAATTCTATCTCTTAAAAAATTAAGTTTTGGAGTTGATGAGATAATTGTGGTCGGACATTTGTGTAGCTCATATGAAAGAAAACCTAATCTAGAGAAGGTTGATGCAATTTCAAGTATGAAGCCATACAAGAATACAATTGAGGTAAGAAGATTCTTAGAAGCTTGTGGATTTCATCAAATTTAGATACTTCATTTTGGACACATAATAGAACCTTTATATAAGTTATTGAGAAAAGAGAAGAGATTTTCTTGGAAACAAGAATAAGATGAAGCCATGAAAGAATTAAAGGTGGTTTTAAAATTACCACCAATATTGAAGTATGTAGATTATCAATACAAGAGACTAGTGATTGTGACTGTGGATACAAGCTCGATAGCCAGAGGATGGGCTGTTGGACAAGATGACAATGAGGATAATAAATTTGCTATTAGATTTTGAGCCAAAGTTCTTATTGAGAGGCAAAGTGCTTATCTTCATATTAAAAGAGAACTCTGGGATATTTTAATTATACTAAAGATAGAAAAAAATTATTTAATTGGAGTAGATGTAGTTCTAGAAACAGATTGTTTACCTCTACTAGATATGATTTCAAACTGTTCGACTCCTGATATTGCTATGTTGAGATGGATAGTATATATCAAATTTATGAATCTTGCTTTAGTACATATTTTTGGAAAGAAGAATTGCGTTGCAGATATATTGTTTAAAGTAAGATATTCCTATGAAGAAGAAATGCTTGCTTATGACAAGGATGAAAGGGTTGAAATGGATTATATATGAGTAATGGGAATATAAATCCCTACTAGTGAAATCTTACCTTTTAATATAGATTTTTATGAGGGCAAACTATGGAACATTGATTTATACTTGAGTACTTTAAAGAAGGAAGAAGGTTGAATTGGAAAATATTTTAAAGAAATTAGATACCAAGCTTACGGATATATTTTGAAGGAAGGACTCTCGTGAAAGAGATTTAAAAGAATGGATGGAATTCTTTTGAGGGTTGTTGATGATGTTGACACTAAGCATCAAGTTTTAAGAGAGTTTCATTATACATTAAAGAATTATTGGCAATTGTTGATGTTTTTGAAGAATGGCGCCATTTGTTGGAAGGGGCTTAACCCAAAATCATGGTATATACTCACCACAAAAATTTGGAATATTTTATGAGTGCTCGAGTTCTAAATCGTTGATTAGCAGAATAGAGCATATCATTATCTCAATTTGATTTTGTAATTATATATCGTCTAGAAAAACTTCAAGGAAAATTAGATGCCCTTTCTCGACAATCATATCTTGCACCAAGAATAGGAGACATTGTATTGGATCAACAAAAATCAATCATGTTGAAGTCGTCTAATTTACAGTTAAAGACATTAATGATATCTACCTATACAGATACAACTCTCAAGATGGAAATCCAGAAAGCAATGAAGACAGATCCATTTATAAAGAACATCCAACAATGTTTAAAAAATACACATGTGGAAGAAAATTATAATTTCAAATTCAAAGATGGATTGTTATACTTCGAGAATCTCTTGTATGTTCCTCCAAGACCTACAAGACTTCAAATTCTTCAAGCTTGACATGACCTTCCAGCAGCTTGACACTTTGATTTCAATAAGACCTTAGAATTGGTATTAAGAGACTATTGGTGGTCTCAAATGTAAAAATTGGTGAAAGAATTCATCCAATCATGTAAAATTTGTGCGCGAATAAAGATTCTAAGATACCAATCATATGGACTTCTGCAATCCCTTCTAGTTTCTAAAGGTCCATGGCAATTATTATCTATGGACTTCATTACAGACCTCTCAATTTTAAATGGAAAAGATTCAATTTTTGTAGTGGTAGACCATCTTACCAAGATAGCACACTTTTTTCTATGCAATAAGACTATTTTTGGAAAAGAAATAACCAAGCTTTTTATTGATAATATTTATCGAATATATGGCCTTCCAATTGACATTATTTTATATCGAGGACCGCAATTTGTATCAAACTTTTGGAGAGGATTATTTCGACTTTTAAAGGTCAAGATGAACCACTCATCTGCTTATTATTCTCAAACTGATGGTCAAACAGAACTAGTGAATCAGATCTTAGAACAATATCTTCATTGCAGTATAAATTACCAACAAGATGATTGGACGGACTTTCTACGATTGGGTGAGGTTGCATATAAAAACTCTAAACATTCTTCAACAAAGCAAACTCCATTCTTCTCAAACTATAGATACCACTTTAGAGCAAATCCATTCCAAATTGAAGATGTAGGAAGCCCTGCTGTAAAAAGTCAAGCTACCTTTTTTAAAACCATCCATGAAGAATTGGAATTCCAATTACAAATAGCCCAAGATCGATATAAAGACTATGTAGATATTCATCACAAGAACCAATCAAATTTCAAAGTAGGAGATTGTGTCTAGTTATTTCGATAAAATATACAAACAAATCGACCATCATGAAAATTAGACTATCAAAGATTTGGACCTTTTACAATTCTATACCAAGTAAATTCAGTAAGTTTTTGTCTTGAATTACCAAGTAGAATGCATATTCATCCAGTCTTTCATGTCTCATTTTTAGAAACCTATTATAAATCAAATATTGCTGGAAGAACTATTCCACCACCAGCTTCAGTTGAAGTCAATCAAGAGATTGAATACAAGGTGGATGAAATATTGGATTCCCATATAAAATATGGATGATTTGAATATTTCATCCATTGGAAGGATTATGGAGTTAGCGAAAGAATATGAGAATCTTCAGATAACCTTAACAATGCACCTATAAAGGTTTTCCAATTCTATCAATAATATCCTAAAAAATCTAGATTCAATGGTCATTGAAGATTTCGTGGACAGTAACATCTCTCGGCTTTTAAATGACACTTCCTATCAATAACAAAAGACCAATATAAAAAGGAAAGAGCCACGCCAAGACCTACACTTGTATTTTCTTAGGATAGAATAGATCTTGCTAGAAGCTTATTAGTTATCATCTCAAATCTTCATGTTTCAAGGAAATTGCAAGAACAAGAGTTAGAAGACTCTTCTATCATACTAGCGATTGAAAAATCATTCCAACTTTTACAATTTGCTAGGTTTGAAGAATATAAATAAGATGAAGAAGGAGTATCCCTATGTCAAGTAAGGCCACACTTAGAGTCTTTGGAGATACAGTGTCATGGTAGAAAGAATTTGCCTCAAAAAAGCGCTGGGCTTTTGGTTGCCATTAATTATTCAAGCAAGATCTAAATATAATAAAACCCCCCAAATTTATATAAAATATTTCTTCATAGGGCTATTACATCCAATACATAAGCCTTATTTCCTCAAACCTTTCAAAACATAACAAATGCTCTAAAACCCTCATTTCCTTGTAAAAAGGAAATTTTTGCTGAACTTCAATAACCCATAATTTTTAATTCAACTATCTAAATCTACTTCAAATTTACACGAAGTACTAATGTATTTTTCACAACTATCACCACAAATTTCAACAATTGATTCATTATCAATCTTTAGATATCGCCAAAATCCTAGCAGTAGCTTCAAACCTTTGTTTACAAAGACCTGTATATTAAACTCTTCATATCTCACAATCTAAAAGTCCAAATGCTATGAAACTTTGATGTATAGCTTTTTAGCATAATAATACACCTTTTTAAAGAGTTTGAGACAAAAATTCGTCCAAAAACTTAAGATATGACAAACCCCATCACTATCAACAAAATGGCCTACTTACTACCTTGGAATCCAATCTGTTGTGTTTGACTCCCAATATCTCCTGCTTTAAAACTTCAAATGTAGTAATTCTTCTACATCAAGTGTAGACCTTAAAATCACCTCTCTAGCCGCACCTCTCAATCTCCAAAAGCTTTCATTCAACTCCTTCAATTTTCAAAAGAGTGATAGTAGGTATAATTTGTATACCTCAATTTCAAGTGCCTACTTCTCCCTCATTAAAACTTCAAATCCCTCAATTATTATACCAAAATTGTAGCCTAAAAAACAAGCTTTTTAATCCTAGTCTCTGATTTTTAAATGGCCTCTTTGAAGTTGCTGAAATGATTGTTAAGATCGTAGGCAGCCTCCTCAAAATCCATTGGGCATGGTATTCAACCAATAGGGATGAAGTTCTCCATTCCTTGCCTTCATCCGACCATGCCTTGATTTCATCCCTCCCAATTAGCCTCCTACTAGCTTAAATTTTCATCCTTAGGCTCCCACCTTCTCTCAAGGCTTCATACTAAACATTTAGATTTATGTAATTGAAATCCCATAACCAAATCAAATAAAAATCTAAAATAAATTTTCTTATACCAATCTGCTTTAATTTATTTTACTAATCATTCTAACACATATCTAAACCTATAAACATATTATGCATTTTAAGTGGATTTTATACACTGTAAGCAATTACAGTACGACAACGGCCTCATCACAAAAATCTCGATTCAAATGCTCGAGCTTTGGTTATATTCCTTAAAGTTGAAAAGGTGACTCCAAGTGGACCAGAAATTATTTTTGGAGGATGTTTTGAAGGTTGCAATGAAGAAAAAATTCTTAGATGGGATGTTGGTCTAACAAAGGTTATATCTGGAAGTCATCAACACCATCTCAAGAGACCTATTGAATCGATAACCAACGAATAAAAGACGGAATATGTTGCTTCTTTACTTCGACAAATTTTAGAATTTTTAGGCATGTGATTTGATCATCAAATTGCTTTGGCTCCTCATGAAATTTATCGCTAGAAGGGAAGGTGATGTCACAAGCATACTTTAAGCCATTATTAGAATTTTTTGTAGTCTTCTAGAACCTTCTATAGCTTCTAGAATCTTTTAAAATCTTCTAGAATCCTCCTCAATCTTCCAAGACCTCTCGTGGACTTTTTAGAGTCTTCCAAAATATCTTGCATCTTTAACATAGACAATAAAGTCCATCCTATTATATTTTATTTTCAAAAATTTTTTGCTATCAAAGTTAATTATAAATCTATAATAAAGAACTTCTTGCTATTATGCAATTTTTTTCAAGAATGGCATCAATGTCTTGAAGGAGCAATATATCCTATGATTATATACGTAGATTACAAGAATCTAAAATATTTTATGGCAGCTTGTATTCTTAATCGCCATCAAGCTCGATGGAATATGTTATTATCTCGATTTGACTCTATTATTATTTATCAACCTAGAAAGCAAGAAGGATTGTCTGATGCTTTATCAAGGAGATCATATCTTATACTAAAGGCAACAAAAGCAATATTTGATCAATAATATGCAACTTTCTTGAAGCCGAAGCAATTTTGTCTTTGTGCCACTATTACATTGGCATTTATTGATTCTAATTTCTTCAATAAAGCACGTATTGCAATCACTAATAATATTTTGGTTCTTAATATCAAGCGTTACTTAAAAAAATATGCTGATAAGTTCAAGCTTGAAGAAAACTTTCTATATTTTGAAAAACATTTGTATATCCCAAAAGGACCTATATGACTATGCATTCTTCAATCTCACCATGACTTTCAAATTACAGATCACTTTGGATTTAACAAGACCTTAGAATTTATTTTTTGAGATTTTTGGTGGCTTCTATTGTAGAAGGTGGTGAAGGACTTTGCACTCTCTTGTGACATCTATTCAAGGTCCAAAAGTCCTTGACATCGCCTTTATGAATTCTTACAGCCCTTATCTATTTCATAATAGTTATGGTCTTCTATCTCGATAAATTTCATTATGGATCTACTGTCACCCAATTCATTAGATAACATCCTTCAAGTGGTTGATCAACTCACAAAGATAGCTTATTTTATTCCTTGTAAGAAGACTCCATCTTATGAAGAAATGGCAAGGCTTGTTTTTAACAATATACATTGATATAATGGCTTATCAAATGATATTGTATCTAATCAAGGATCCTAGTGCATATCTAAGTTTTGAAGATATCTTTTTGAAATATTAAAGGTGAACATTGAACTTTCTTTGGCTTTTCATCTTTGAACTAACAACCAAACAGAATAAGTTAATCAAGATTTTGAGCAATATTTACAATGTAGCATCAATTATCAATAAGACAATTGGATCTTATATCTACCATTAGTGGAGTTTTATGAGCTTAAGACTTATTGGTTTTTGTTGTGATTTTTATTTTTTTAAGTATTTATAATTAGCTATCAATGGAAGTAATTTGGTATTTCATCAAGGTTGATTATCAATAGCTTTAAGTTAGTAAGGTTAGAGAATAAGTAGCAATGGAATAGCAAGGGGCGCTTGCCAAAAGAACCGATTGAAAGTAGAGAGTTGTTGCGGTTGGAGGGATTGCTTTGTTTTATAGCCGGAGAGGAACCAATTGAGAGGCAGTCTGCTTTGAGAGAAGGGACTCATGTGGGTGAGAGCCGGAAGGGCCACGCAGCTCTTATTATTTTGTATAAATCTGTTGTGAATTAACATGACACTAAGATTGTGATGAAGTATGATGAATGATTGTATGAGTGATAATTGTTATAGGTGTTAAGTCTATAGTGCATGAAAGTCGATTGATTAATCTATATTTACAGTTAGAAGATACAATTAGAGATTGTTTCTTTGCTAAGAGATCTTTGGTGGTCGAAGTGAATGCAATTAGTGGAAGACTATTAAACTAGTAAAGGCCAAGTGTGATTGATTAAAAATGAAAAGTTGGAGAATAAATTAATATTGAAGATGAAAATTTTTTGAAATAAAAGAGCAATTGGATTGACTTGGTGAGAATTCAGATCATATGCTAGACTGTAAGAATGAATCAATGGAGATTGTGTGAATGTTGGTAACTTATAGAAGTGGTAATTATAATTTGAAATTCATCAAGACTAATTGTATAAAGTTTCGAATTATGGTGTAATAATTGAAAGAATCGAATTAATGTGATGGAGATTCGAAAGAAGAGAACGCAGTCGATTATGAATATAATAATTAGAAAATGGATTATGAAGAGTTGAATGAATTAGCGAGTATTAATAAGATTATCAATCGGAGAGAATGTGGCCAAATCAAATGCAAGCTCAATAACTAAAGAGCAACCCAACATGCGTAATGATATTGTAAATGAGAAATATATTGCATCAATTGGGAAAGAGAAGCAAAGACAAAGTAGTGTTAGAAATGTCTTCAATTCTTTTAGTTGAATTATAATATATTACAAGTAGTACTATTAGATTGGATGTGAGGACAAAATTCCCTCATTAGCTTTAAATGTGCAAATCCATAGGTTAATCACATCCAAAATCACCTATCAAAATCTAAAATTTAATCATCTATTTTTTTGCAAATAAATCCTTGCTATTGGAAATAAACTCCCATTAATAAATTCCACTATAATATTTGGTGCCGCTGCCAAGGAGACGGCAATTGATGGAAAATATTTAGGATTTTCTTTTTAGATCAGTTAAGAAATGTGATTAATTGGATATTTTGTTGCGGGGCTCTAATGAGCCAATAATAGGATCAAAAAAATAATAATAAAGTGAAATAGATAAAAAAAAAAAGGTTTTTAAAGCAAAAAGAGTAAAAATGAGGAATTTAAGGGCCAACTAAAACTTTCTTTTTTAATAGAATAAGGATAAAAGTAATACATCCTTATCTCCACAACAATTGGAAAAATCAATTATACACCCAGATTATGAGGAATTAATAAAATTTATAGGCATCAATCAATCAGCTATCGAAACTACATCCTAATTATTAGTCATTAATATAAATCAAGAAAGTATAAGTGGTTACAAGCAATCACAATTTAATGGGTCTATGGCAAAGTCACTAAGTCCAATTGTATTGATTGAGCTATAGACTCCAATTGTATCATGTTGCCACGTTGTAAATTAAAACATAGTATAAAAGATATAAAAGAATGTGTTAAAATAAAAAGATTAAAATTAGAAGAGCAGAGGATGAAAAAAAGAAGGAGTTGTGGTTATAATCACATTATCTTGGATGTTACAGTATTTATCACATGCTCAAGGATGATAGATAGGCCAAACTACTAATTTCCTGTTGAAATGTTCACTAGCAATACCAAGTCATAAAACCAAAGATTTCTACTGGAACTCAAGTGGATTTGAACTCACGTCAGTTCCAAAGTAGCTAAGAATTTAATCACATAAGCTTCTTTGACTTGGCAATGTAAGATGTAGTTTTTTTTTTTTTTTTTTTTTTTTTTTTTTTTTTTTTATCTCTAATCTAATCTAAATTGTTTCTTTCTACTTATTAGGTTTTCTTCTATTTTATCTTAGATCTACTTAATATTTATTTTCTTCTCTCTTAGATCTGAATTTAAATGTTGTGGGCTGAAATTAGAAAAGAAGTTGGTAGAAAAATGGTAGTAAGAAGATAGAATAGAAATTTATCTCAAAAAGTGAGATTTCTTCAAATTAATCCAAGATAAAAGGCTAAAGAGGTGGGAAGACATGGATGAGGTGTCTCTTTGACCAAGGGGAAGAAGGGAGACCAGATAGGGATGATAAAGAAGGGTCCTGAGTATTGAAGAAAGTAAAGCTTGAAGTCACAACTCTTAGCATCAACAAGGTTGTATACAAAGAGAAGTGTGGAGTAAGATATCTCTCACTTCCAATATCCATTATTTATAGGTGGTGGTTGCTGCCCTTAACGACAATATCCATCTTTTTACTTTTATATTGATCAAAGGATATATCAAGTATATCCTTTGACATCTTATCTTTTATGTGGATATATCTTTAATATATCTAATATGCTCTTAGGATCCTTTGACATCTCACCTATCTCAAATATATCCTAAGATATCTACTTTATAATCTTACCTAGTCTTTGGATATTCCATAAGATATCTTTTATTCCTTTGACCTTGTCTTGTGGCCCTTGGCTTTGTCCCTTATTCATAGGATGGCCTTTCCATGCACCAAGAGACAACCCTTTGACCATTAGTAACCTACCTAAGATAATATCCATTACTTGATAACTTATTCTATTATTATCTATTTATCTTGACTTATCTTAACACTTTCACTTTGCTATTGATCAAAAGGCTTTTAAGCCTAATGCCTATATCAACTCATGGTGTGTATCTTTTACAAATGCCTTTGTAAGCACATCAGCAAGTATGTCTTTTGTAGTAAAATACTTTATACCTATTATGCCATCTTCAATCTTCTCTCATATGAAATGATGTTGAATATCAATATGATTCGTCCTTGAATGGTGCTTTGGATTCTTGGCAAATGCAAGACATCCTTGATTGTTACACATTATTGGAATTTCTT
This sequence comes from Physcomitrellopsis africana, assembly GCA_036785485.1. Classification (NCBI taxonomy): domain Eukaryota; kingdom Viridiplantae; phylum Streptophyta; class Bryopsida; order Funariales; family Funariaceae; genus Physcomitrellopsis; species Physcomitrellopsis africana. Next base: position 520,180 of record JAWRVF010000147.1, read on the forward strand.
CAATTTGTACTAATCCAATGTCTTCTAAAAGTTGTCTTATCCAACAAGCCTCCATTGCACAATGACTTGCTGCCATGTACTCAGCCTCCATGATTGATCTTGCAATGGTAGGTTGTCTCTTATTATTTGAAGAAATGGCTCCCACTTTAATAAAGAACACATATCCTGATGTGGATCTTCTATCATTTGCATCTCCAGCCCAATCCGCATCACAATATCCTTACAAATCAATGTTTTTACTACCAAGGCACAAATTAAAGTCTTTTATACCTTTTAAGTACCTCAATATCTTTTTTACCGTTGTCCAATGTAAAGGTCCAGCCTTAAACATGTGTTGGCTCACAACACTCACCGCATATGCAAGATCCACCCTTGTGGCCACCATTGCATACATAAGTGAGCCAACTACTGTCTTGTATGGAATATTTTATATTTCACCTTCAACTTGGATAAACTCCTCATTTGTGAGCTTCATCAACTTCAAATTGGCCTCCAAAGGTGTTCCAATGGGCTTACATTCTTCCATGTTGAATCGTTTCAATACTTCTTCAATGTACTTACTTTGGCTCATTGTAATGGTCTTGTTGCCACAATCTCTTATAAACTCCACTCCTAAGCAATAATAGAGCTCTCCTAAGTTACTCATTCCATACTCTTTTTCTAATATGGCCTTCATTTAATTCAACTTCTTCATATTATTAGCCAAGATAATCAAATCATCAACATAGAGAATTACAATTAGCAAGAAGTCTTTAGATTGCAGTACATATAATGAATGATCAGTCTCACTCTTTACAAAACCTTCATTGACAAAAAATATGTCAAAACATTGGTACCATGTTTTTGGTGATTGCTTCAATCCATACAAAGATTTCTTCAATTTTCACACAAGATGTTCTTTGCTTTGTTGTATAAATCCTTGAGGTTGATCCATGTAGATGTCTTCTTGCAATTCTCTATTCAAAAATACTGTCTTCACATCCATTTGGTGTATTTTCAAGTCTATTACTGCCCCAATGGCTATAATGGTCCTAATAGTGGTGAATTTGGCAATGGATGCATAAGTCTCATTGAAATCAATACTAGCAACTTGTGAGTATCTTTTGGCAACTAATCTTGCTTTGTGCCTCACCACCGCACCCATTGTATCTCTTTTAGTCCTAAACATCTACTTACAACCAACACTAGATTGATTTGGTGGAAGAGGAGCCAATTCCCATGTACCATTGTCTATGAGAGATTAGTACTCTTCTTCCATAGCCTTCTCCTACTTAATTGCATCTTGGGACTTCAAAGCATCACACAAAGACAACGGATCAGCAAGAAGAGCCACATTTGTATATTCTTCACTTACTTGAGAAAAGATGTGGTTCTTCCACCATTCACCAAGTGGTCTTCTTTTTTTCAAAGGATATCTTTTTTCATTTAAAGAAGAAGATTCACCTTGCTCTTTTCTAACCTTCTTCTCTCTTAAAACTTGTCTTTTTTTATTCAAAGATTAATACTCCTCATCATCATCGTCATCATCTTTAACACTTTTATTTCTTTCATTGCTGGTTTTAGCAATTGTAGAAAACTTCATCTTTTCAATCTTCTTCTCATCTTCAATCACATCTCCACCATCTTCATAATCTTCATTGTCTTTCTTTCCTGAATTTAAAGATGTGTCCACAAACACACCATTACTCCTACTTGGACATATCTCCAAGTGCTCACAAGCACTCTTATGCTCCAAAAACTCTACGTCATGACTTTTGATGATCTTTTTAGTATCCAAACTCATTAACCTATATGCCTTGGTATCTTCACAATATCCCAAAAACACACACTTTGTATCTTTTGCATCAGGCTTAAACTTCATACAATCCGGTGTTTTTACATATGCAATGCATCCAAAGGTCCTCATATGTGAAAAACAAGATTGTCTTTCACTCCAAACCTCTTGTGGTATCATTAATGCAAGGACACTTGTTGGACACCTATTCCTTGTATATACAGTATTCACCACAACTTCCATCCAAAACTCATAACCAAGGTTTTGAGCATGAAGCTTGCTCCTTGCCATCTCTACAATGGTTCTATTTGCCCTTTCAGCAACACCATTTTGTTGTAGAGTGTATGGAATTGTGGTTTGTCTTGCAATTCCTTCATTCTTTAAATAAACATCAAATTGCTTAGACATGTACTCACTTCCATTGTTCGTCCGCAACACCTTGATCTTGCACTCATTTTATTTCTCAACAAGTGCTTTGAATTCTTTAAACTTCCAAAAGCACTCATTCTTGGCTTTAAGAATGTAGATCCAAATCTTTCTTGAAAAATTGTTGTTGTCGTCCGTCTCACTTACTCTACCAATACTGCCTAGAGTAAATCTATAAAGGGGGATTCGAACACAGGGAAAGACTATTTGCATTGAGTTAAACCATTAGAGTTACATAACTAACTGCCTACTGAACATTATAGTCCAATGCACACGTACACGCTTTTCTCTAAAATACTGCTGTCCACTCTATTGGTTCTACTATTCCGCAACTAAAGATACTTCATGATACAATCGTCCACTAATACTCCTACTGTAATCTTCTGTCTTCTTCCGAATTCATAACAACAATTGGGAATATCACACCATTTCCACAGACTGCATACACCCGCTTCTTTCTCCAATCATTGGAAATAATTCCTCACCTACAACGTCTCTCGAAACAAATTGTTACTCCAATATTCTCCACTGCTCAACTCTCACAATCAATACGGCATGACACTCACATCCACAACCGTATTTCATTGATATAGCCGGTCTTCAACCTCCAATTCATCGCAAAGAACTTCACGTAACAAACAATCATAATTTCTTACTCATCCACATATATATAAATTTTCTATTTTATTATTGTACTTCATCATTGACATGGTATAACCCTTTGAAATAGAATCTAGATCCTCCGCTATAGTCTAACAAAAGAAAAGAGAGAGAGGTAGCACCAAGCTTACCCCGGCTCAGGACTATCACAGTCTGGCCTTTACAGCTACTGTCCAAATCAATTTATACTTATCCCAATCGGTATTAACCACTACACAATCGATGATAACTACTTTTTTTAACTCCCTTATCCATGCTGCCTTCTAAATTGGCCATTTATCAGCTTCCTGCCTACTCTTAACCCAACAAACTATATATTGTAAATCCTAAAATTCCTACCCATTCTACATAGCCCCACTCCTAACTGAGCAGCGTCCTTGCAAATACAAAATCGGTAAAACTTGTTATGAGGCTGGCTCCTGAGATTGGGATACTCCTGGATTCGTAGCAGATTATTCTCCGTTTGGCTCTAACGGCACATCCTCATCCTGCTCCGACAAATCCACATGTTTAATCTTCAACTGCGTTGATAAATCTTCATTATCCGCTTCTAATTCCCGAACTTGAAAATTCTGGCATCCTTCACCTCTAATTGGTGCCCTTGTCGCTTCACCTTCTCCTCCAGCTCACTAATACTCGAAACTGGGGGAGCAGATTCCTGTGGCCAAACGACATTGGCCAAATCACCTTCCAATTTTCCCACTTCACTTTTCAAGGTACCAATTTTTGTCTGCAGCTTCTCCGTTCCAATTCGATATTGGTCTCCCAATTCCACCTTTTTCTGTTCCAATTTCACTACTTTATCACGTTTTGTCTGCAACTGACACTTCGACGCTTCCCATTCCAAATCCCACATCCTGCGATTTTCTATTAATTCTTGCTTTTGACCGTTCAAGATTCTTTGTATGCGATCTTTTTCATTCACCCAATTTTTCTTTTACTCCGCTACTTTCTGCTCCTATGCCACCTTGGACTCCGTCTTTGCCCTAATCAGATGCCCCTGTTCCACAATTTGGCGGCCTTTCTCTAGTATCTTCTTCCGGCTAGACTCCAATTGTTGTCTTAGATTCCCTTCTAGCTGACTCACGGTAAGCTGCAATTGGAAAATTTGTCCAAATATTACTTCCGTGAGGTTTCCTTCTACCAGTACGCCGGTGTTCAAAACTAGAACTTCAACCACCCTCTCTATCACTGCACGAATTGAAGCCCGCCCTAGTGTAGTCTCCGAGATAATCTCCCGTTCCCACGATCTACTGGATTCCTCAATTTTGTGCACCACTACCCGTGGGCCAACTGGTAAACTCTGCATACCCTATTGCGGCATTGGGGAAGGCACGCTCTTCTCCTCTACTGGTTGATTTAACGTGTCCGCAATCACGGAGTGCACATACTTACAGCATAGCAACAAAGCGAATTTATCCGTTTTTTGCTTGGCTCCCATTTTTGAATGGATACGGGTTGCTACAAAGGCTGCCCAATTAAAGACCATGCCTTCCAATGTTCCAATCGCAGCAAACAACAAGCGCTTGGACATGTACGTGATAGGCCGCTGTCGTATTGAAATTGCTTACAGTATGTAAAATCCACTCAAAAATCATAATATGTTTATAAATTTAGATATGTCTTAGAATGGTTAGTAAAATAAATTAAAGGGATTGATAGAAGAAACTTTATTTTATTTTTATTTGTTTTGATTATGGTATTTAAAAATTATAAAATCTAAATGATTAGTATGAAGCCTTGAGAGAAGGTGGGAGCCTAAGGATGAAAATATAAGCTAGTAGGAGGCTAATTGGGAGGGATGAAATGAAGGCATGGTCGGATGAAGGCAAGGAATGGGAAACTTCATCCCTATTGGTCGAATACCATGCCCAATGGGCTTTGAGGAGGCTGCCCGCGACCTTAACAAGGGTTTCGGCGACTTCAAGGAGGCCATTAGAAAAACAAAGACTAGGGTTGTAAAGTTTAGGATTTTGGGTACAATTTGTGTACAAAAATTAGAGGATTTGGAATTAGGGTAAAGAAATTATAGCCATTTGAAGATAAGGTGTCAATATGAGACATACTGTCACTCTTTTGAGGATTGGAAGAGTTTCATGAAAGCTTTTGGAGATCAAGAGGTACGGCTAGAGAAGGGATTTCAAGTTCTACACCCAATGTGGAAGAATTATTACATTTGGAATTTTGAAGAAGGAGTTATTGGGAGTCAAAGACAGCAGATTGAATTCCAAGGTAGTAAGTAGACCGTTTTGTTGATGGTGATGGGGTTTGCCATATCTTAAGTTTTTGGACGAATTTTTGTCTCAAAATTTCCAAGAAGGTGTATTATTTTGCTAAAAAGCTATACATCAAAGCTTCATAGCATTTGGACTTTTAGATTATGAGATATGAAGAATTTAGTACACGGGTGTTTGTAAACAAGGGTTTAAAGCTACTGCTAGGGTTTTGGCGATATCTAAAGATTGATAATGAAACGACGGTTGAAACTTGTGGTGGTAGTTGTAAAGAGTACATCATTACTTCATGTAAATTTGGAGTAGATTTGGACAATTGGATTAAAAGTTATGGGTTATTGAAGTTTGCAAAAAATTCCCTTCCTACGAGGGAATGAGGGTTTAGAATATTTTGTTATGTTTTGAGTGGTTTGAGGAAATTAGGCTTATGTATTGGGTGTAATAGCCCTATAAAGATCTCTTTTATATAAACTTGGGGGTTTTATTATACTTGAATCTTGCTTGAGTAATTAGTGGTAGCCAAAAGCCTAGCGCTTTCTTGAGGCAGATTCTCTCTACCCCAACACAGGTTCAAGCCTAGCCGCTTCTAAACAAACCGCATCCACTCCGCAAGCTCTGGAGTAAGTGCCTTTGCTACTTTCCAGCCTTGATTTTTCTCAAAGGACGCCATGTCTTCTTTGAAGTAACTTCTCGGTCTAAAGTCACTTGACACTTCGACGCCTATCGCTAATTCACCTATGGGTAAATATAATACCTTTTGTAAGGTACTCTCATTGATCCCAATTATTCTCTCTTTTATTACACTTGAACCATCCTTTGGGTCATAATTTCTTATGTACTCTGCAACTAATTCTACATTAATTGGAGACAAATTATCCGATCCTCACAAAAACATGTACATTTGTGCATTTTTGAAATCTCTCTATCTTTGTAAGGACCAATAGATTTCTAACTTAATGGGCTCCATGTTGGTGACTACTACTAAAGACAGCAATTACAAGTTACTCTTGCTTCGCACGTTTTGGACATTCTCCTCTCTGTCCGCAACTCTCTTCGACCTCTCCATTGACATTATATAATGCTGACTATGTACTCCTCGCTCGGACTAATCATTACTCTCTGACTGCAGAGAACTCTACACTCCAATAACCATAGACTCGGATGACCAAATTCAAAACAGAATGCTAATCAAAACTCCCATTAAGTGCCCTGCTCCTTAGCTTTTACTCGGGATCTAAAGCAACAATCCTTAATCTAGTGTATCAGAACGTCACTTCCGATTTGCATGATTAGTCTGTATTAGGACCCAAAATTGACCATCAGCCGTCTTTCTAGCCATCATGTACCTTCATTAAAGGTAAGCTATCATGAACAGGTACACCTTCTTCCCTCCAATTTTGAAAATCCGTTCCGGATTTACGTAAAATAAAGATGTAAACGGTTGTCGTTAACTTGGGTGATAAATTGAGTACCCATAAAATCTTCCAATTGAACTGAACCATTAGAAAAGGCTTCGATTACTCGATAACATCCATGCCAACGGACTTAGAATTTCCCCGGAAAATGGTGAAAGCGACTATCATAAAGAAGCACCAGATCATTGGGCATAAAATATTTAGGACATAATTTACTATCATAATAACTCTTCCGGCGGTGCTGTTGTGAAGTAGGTACATCCTTATATAGAAACCTAACTTAACTATCTTTTCTTCAAAATTTTATTAAGTTCTTTCTTTCTTCTTACCAATCTAAGTTTTTATATAATTTAAAAAAAATTTCTCACTTTCTTTCTTTTTCTTTGGTTAAAATTTTACCTTATCTTTAATCTTAATTTTAACTTTGATTTAGCCTTAAAACTTTCTTTTATTTCTTTTATCTTTTTTCCAATCTTAGATTTTAGTAGATTCAGGGTTATATTTGTAGATATAAGGAGTTTTGACTTTAAGGTTAAATTTAGGAATTTATCAAGGATAAATAGTAGATTTGAATGTCAATAGCCGGTTACCATTAATAGTGCTGACTTGGAGGATTAGATTTGGGGTTTTTATAACTTTAAACTATTAATTGTTGACTTGGACTTTGAAGACCTTGGCTATGACTTCTTTGACGAGCTCGAAAGAGAAGAAGACGGGGTTTTTTGGCAAAGGCAGAGAGGTATTCAGAGAGAGCTTCTTCTTGGCATGAGTTTAGGTGGTACAAACACATGATTCAGAGCTTAGATGAGAGAGATATGCTTGTTTGAACTTAGACTACTAATATGACATCTACTGTCACTTTTCAGGGTATATTAGAAGTTTTAAGATACTAGCAAGAAATCAAGAAGTTGGGTTAGAAATTAGACTTCAAGCTATAAATTTTACGTCCAAGAATTGATAGAAATGAGTTTAGAATGAGTGAGATATGGCTAGTTAAACCCAACAAATTAAATTGGAGTTTTGAAGATGTTAGATAAATAGAAGGGTTTGCTTTAAGCTAGAACTTGAGATTCAAGACGAATTTGAAGTTCATTTTTTGTGTACATATTATTTATACTATAAAGAGTCTATGTCTAAAATCTCATATCAATTGAGACTTTGATTAGGGAGTAATGGCAAATTTGTTCTCAGGTATCTAGGGTTTTGACTTTTAAAAGTATCTGCCAAGGATTTGGTGTTATCTAACGATCAGCAATGAATTCATGGCTCAAAATTTATGTGATGAGGATCAAAGGTATGAGATATGTTTTCCCAAATTTTGAGCTTATTTGAACAGCTGGATCTTCAATTACGAATTTTTAAGTTTCAGATTGAAATTTGACTTCTAAAAGTATCTGCCAAGGATTTGGTGATATCTAATGATCAGCAATGAATTCATGGCTCAAAGTTTATGTGACAAAGATTAAAGGTATAAGATATGTTTTTCCAAATTTTGAGCTCATTTGAACAACTGGATCTTAAATTATGAATTTTCAAGTTTCTGGTTTGATTTTACTTATATAATTACTTGCTAATATTTTGATGATATTTGGTGATCGGTAATGAATTCACAGTTGAGAATTTTTGTGAAGATGACTAAAGAAGTGAAATCTATGCTTCCAAAATTTGAACTTATATAAACAACTGGATTTTGATTTATAAATTTCCAAGCTTCTAGTATGTTGATTTATTATACGCATGGTTTTGTGACTATAAAAGAAAAATTTAAAAAAGTTTGTGCATATTGGATCCAACTTGATTGTAAAGAGGGACCTTGCGTCTACTTGAAGCGGACTTTCGCCACGACAGCGCTGTGTAGCTTCCATAGTTAAAAGAGCCGTAGCCCTAACTTCATCCAATTTTTCCAATTATGCCAATGCAATTCGTAAACTCTGAACTTCCAATTCAATTGGTAATATTGTCTCTTGCCCGTACACCAATTGGAATGGTGTGGAATTGGTAGTCACTTTATATGCAGTACAATATGCCTACAAGGCTGCGAACAATTTTGTATCCTAGTTCGTTCCCACACCAGACACTGTTTTCATTAAAATTTTACACAAAATACCATTGGTCTTTTCAGTCTGCCCATTGGCCCGAGGATAATATGGAGTTGTCTTCCGATGCTTGATCTCGTATTTATCTATCAAAGCCGCAATTGTAGAATTAATAAAATGGGTTCCACGATCACTAACCAATTCTTTCGGACACCCAAATTGAGTGATAATGTTCTCATATAAAAACGTGGCTACGGTATCGAGATTATCAGTTTTTGTTGCCATCGCCTCCGCCCATTTTGTCACGTAATCCGTCGCTATCAAAATATATCTTTTCTGTCTATTACGCGAGGCTGGTGCGATTGATCCTACAAAATCAATATTCCATTTCTCAAACGGTGCTTGTGCTAAAATTGGTACCAACGATATGGGAGAAGTTCCAATAGGTCTACCAATACGCTGACAAAAATCACAATGTCAGACGTATTGATGTGCATCTAAGAACATTGTTGGCCACCAATATCCAGCCATTAAAGCTTTGCGGGCAGTACTGTCACCGGCAAAATATCCTCCACAACTATCCAAATGACATCCTTCCAACATAATACGTACTTCACTTTGAAAAATACAATGGCATAGAATTCCGTCTCTCCCTTGCTTATACAAAGCGTCTCCAATCATCGTATACAAAGCACTTTTCAAAATCAAGCGTTTCTTAAGTTTCTCACTATATATAGGTGGAATTGTTTGAAATATTAGATACTGGATCAATTCACTATATTTTGGGGTGATCACGTTGACGGCAAGTAATTCCGCATCAGGAAGTGCATCATTGATAGGTTTGTTACCGAATATATTGGACAATCAAGATAAATGATCTGCTTTGGCATGTTTCTTTCCTAGTCAAACATTAATAGTAAAATTAAATTCTTGAAGGAGTAACATCCACCGAGCGATGCGTCCACTCAATTGAGGTTTATTAATCATATACTTAAGAGCATTATGATCGACATGAAATACAAATGGATAACCAAGCAAATAATGCCAAAATTTTTGGACAGAATAGATTATGCCCAAGGCTTCCCGTTCAGTCGTAGTATAATTTCGTTCCACAGCTACAAATTGTCGACTAGCATAATAGATGGGATGATCCAAATCCTTTTCATCTTTTTGGCTTAACACGGATCCAATAGCAACATTCGAGGCATCAATATAAATATGAAAGGATTTTGTCCAACAAGATGCAACAAGTATTGGTGCTGACACCAATTTTCGTTTTAACTCCTCAAACGCAACTGTACATTCCTCAATCCAAATTGGACTAGATCCATTCGGTGGCGGTTTCTTTAAGAGATTCGTTAACGGTTGACATATTTTTGTAAATAAATGAATGAATTGCCTATAATAGCTGACATGGCCTACGAGACCACGAACACCAGACACTATTTTTGGCTTTGATAAAGCCAATATACGAGTAATTTTATTTGGATCAGTAGCGATATCAGCCACGGAAATAATATGTCCTAAAAGCTTTCCCGATGGTATGCCAAATTGACACTTCTCAAAATTCAAAGATATCCCATATTTATCACATTGGTCCAAACAGTTACTAAGACGTTCCAAATGATTCGCTATTGTAGTGAATGTACAAAAATCATCCAAAAATATCTCCATCGACAATCATAAATAATCTTGAAACGCTTGCATCATTACTCTTTGAAATGTGGCCGGGGCATTACATAACCCAAATGGCATCACTTTATAAGTAAATGTGCCCCAATCTGTAGTAAAAGTAGTCTTCAATTGATCTTCTTTTATAATTTTTATTTGATTATAATCCAAGAATCTATCCAAAAAAGAATAACATTCATGCCTAGCTACTGCGTCCACTATACTATCTGTATAAGATAAAGAAAAATAATCTTTCTTGGTAGCCGCGTTTAATTTACGAAAGTCGTGACAGATACGGATTTTTCCATTTTTCTTTGATACTATCACAATTGGTGAAACCCATTGACTATACGGGACTGGATATATGAAGCCCACGTCTAATAGTTTATCTACTTCCTCCTTGACCATGAGAGAATATTTTGGATTAAGACGGTGTTGTCTTTGACGAATTGGTGTAGCATCTTCCTCTAAGATAATTCGATGCTCACAAACTTCGGCAGGAATACTTTTTAAATCCGCATACAACCAAGCAAAAGCAGATTTATGATTTAAAAAGAATTTGTTCCAATTTCTTAGCTCTATACCTGTAGTATCGATGTATACTTTGATAATCTGGGGTGTTTCATTGGAACCCAAGTTAATGGATTGGCACACAGGTTCCTCAGTAATCTCCAGATTGATTTGCCCTTCCTGCTCTGAACCTTTCATATGGGCCGACAAATTGGACTTATCCAATTCAGGTTCCAATGTACCAACTTCATTTATCGCACAATTATTCATCCAGTTTGCGATGACATCGTCGAAATTTACTGCATCCTCCTGATCTAAAAATTATTCCCCTGGACTTCCATACTGATGTAACATGCTTGGCTTCTACATGTGAGTTGGGTCCTTATCAACTTGCATCACATTATTAACTTCATCATACTCTGCCTGAAATTGGCCCTCATCTTCAGATGTTGCTTCTGTGCCCCTAATTTGCGACTCCCCATGATATTGAACTGGATACATCTGTAAAATAATCTTGTCATATCTTCTCCAATAGTTAACGTTCCACGGCCCCAATCATTCCTAGCTTTGGCTTGATATAGCCACGGCCGACCCAATAATATTGGATATGATAGAATGGAACTTTGTGATCGGAAAACAATATAATCAATTTCATATATAATTCCCGCGATTATAGTATTAATATCGCATAAGGTACCCATTGGTTTTATCCTACTATGATCTGCCATTCTCAATGTCGTATTAACAAAGAATTCAATGTAGAACGGTGTCGGGGTAGAGAGAATCTGCCTCAAGAAAGCGCTGGGCTTCTGGCTGCCACTAATTACTCAAGCAAGATTCAAGTATAATAAAAACCCCCAATTTTATATAAAAGAGATCTCCATAGGGCTATTACACCCAATACACAAGCCTAATTTCCTCAAACCTCTCAAAACATAACAAAATACTCTAAACCCTCATTCTCCCGTAGGAAGGGAATTTTTCCCGAATTTAAATAACCCATAACTTTTAATCCAACCGTCCAAAACTACTCCAAATTTACATGAAGTACTGATATATTCTTCACAACTACCACCACAAATTTCAACCGTTGATTCATTATCGATCTTTAGATATCGCCAAAACCCTAGCAGTAGCTTTAAACCCTTGTTTACAAACACCCGTGTACTAAATTCTTCATATCTCACAATCTAAAAGTCCAAATGCTATGAAACTTTGATTTATAGCTTCTTAGCATAATAATACACCTTCTTGGAAATTTTTAGACAAAAATTCGTCCAAAAACTTAAGATATGGCAAACCCCATCACCATCAACAAAACGGTCTACTTACTGCCTTGGAATTGGATGCGCTGTCTTCAACTCTTCATATCTCCTTCGTCTAAACTCAAAACTTAAGAATTCCTTCGTAACAGACGTAGATCTTGAAATCACCTTTCCAACCGCACCGTCCGATCTCCAAAAGCCTCCGTATAACTCCGTGAAATCCCAAAAGAGTGACAGTATGTATGAAATCCACTCTTTAACTTTGAACAAGTATAACTTCTTCACCCTAACTCCAAATCGCCTAAAATTTCCTCTCAAACTATACCCAAAACCCTAAACTTTACAACCTTACCTCTGAAATTGCGAATCCCCTTTTTGAAGTCGCCGAAAACCCTTGTTAAGGTCGCGGGCAGCCTCCTCAAAGCCCATTGGGCATGGTATTCGACCAATAGGGATGAAGTTCCCTATTCCTTGCCTTCATCCGACCATGGCTTGATTTCATCCCTCCCAATTAGCCTCTTACTAGCTTGAATTTTCATCCTTAAGTCCCAACCTTCTCTCAAGGCTTCATACTAAACATTTAGATCTTATAATTTTTAAATACCATAACTAAAATAAGTAAAATAAAATAAAATAAAGTTTCTTCTATCAACCATTTTTAATTTAACTTACTAACCATTCTAACACACATCTAGATTCATAAACATATAATATATTTTAACTAATTTTTACATACTGTAAGTAATTACAGTACGACATCCACCCCCTCTAAACCTGCACATCCTCTGGCATGTGCCACTTTTCACGTCCCTTCTTACGTCATATATATTGCTCTTAATCACTTACAAGTTCATCAACCTCCTGCTCTTGGCTCAAGTATTGAGGTAGAAATTCTTCAAGATTTTCTACTTCAAATCGTCCATCTCTTCTCTTGAAAGCTTTCACCCTCTTTCCAGCTACTGGAATTCTGATAACAGCTCCATCTAGCTCCCGTAAGGAATACGTAGCATTATCATTAACTTTAAATACTACATATGGCCCAAACCATTTCTTTGCAAATTTCTTCACAGTGCTATGTTGATGCTCTAAGCTGCTATCATAGATAAGAACCCAATCTCCAACTTGAATAGGCTTAGGTCTTAGCCTGTGACTCCTATCAAACCTCTCCTTGTTTCCCAGTCTTGCTGCCTTTAATCTTTCAGTTGCAATCTGCAAGTCCTCAAGTAACCTTCTCAATTGTTGGATGCGAAGTTCTAATAATCTTTCTCTATTGATGCCATCTTCCCAAGACAAAAACATCCACGTAGGGTGGATTTCCTCAATTGGCATCATAGGCTTTTGTCCTAACATCAACTCCGTGGGCATATAACCAGTGACAGTACTATGAGTAGTCCTATCAGCCCACAAAGCAAATGGAAGCAATTTAGGCCATTGAATTGGCCTACCCTTGCATGCCTGGACCAATGCTTGAATGATGGGAGGATGACCCCTCTCACTTTTACCATTTGCCTCAGGATTATAAGAAGTAGTCAATTTGAGTTGAACTCCATACCTATTAAAGAATTCCCGTGCTTCAACAACATCCAACTCTCCTCTATCAGCTCTCATCCTTCCAATGCTTCCATATCTACTGAAGATGTCTTCGAGTATAAATCTGCATACTGCTTCAGTGGTCTTGGCCCTCAATGCCCTTCCTTCAACATAATTTGATAGCTCTTCTCTTGCCAATACCAAATATTTCATGCTCCAAAGTCCTAATGGCATAGCTACCAAATCAATTACCCATTGAAAATGTATAGCAGGTGGATAAGTAGGATGTAATCCATCTCTATGTCTGACCTTAGATTGTAGCTGACACTCTGTGCATGAACTTACAAAATCTTCAACATCCTTGTACAAGCCCTTCCACCAATATCTTTCCTTGATCTTTGTATAAGTGGACCAAACTCCTCTATGTCCTGCCCAAAGTGTGTCATGAAATTCTTTCAAAATTTTATTCTTGGTCACAAAATCTCCTACCACCCTCAATGGGATTTTGTCACCTCTTTTTGGCCTTTTCCAAAGATATCCATCCTTAAGCAAATAAGCATATGATTGGTGCCTGATATCTTTGAAGGTCTTATCCATCCAATCTTCTTGCCTCTTCATTGTGCTCAAATAGATTCCAATATTTTTTAGTTGGCCTTCATATAGATCTTCATAGAAGATTTGAACATCATCTCCAAAATCCATTCTATTAGTAACAAACGAATATCCATAGCTCCTCTTTTCTTGATATTCATCTTCTTCTTGTGCCATCATTCCCTCCTCAAAGGTATATCTAGCTCTAGATAGCATATCTGCCACCGAGTTCTTTTTACCAGTGATATGTATCAATATTGGATTCAATGTTTTAATGTAGGCTATCCATCTCAACATAGCAATATCTGGAGTAGTGCAGTTGATTACCATTCCAAGTAAAGGCAAACAATCTGTCTCCAAAATCACACTAGCTCCAATCAAATAATTCCTCTCTGCCTTTAGAGCAGTGAATGCTCCCCAAAGCTCTCTTTTAACTTGTGGATAAGCCCTTTGTCTTTTGTAAGAATCCTGGCTCCAAACCTTATAGCAAATCTCCTTCCTTCTCCATCATCTTGTCCAATAGCCCATCCAATTGCTGTAGGACTTGTATCCACTGTTACAACCACTGGTCTCCCACATTGATAATCTACTTGTCTAAGGATAGGTGGTGAACTCAAAATCCTTTTCAAATTTTTCATGGCTATCTTTTGTTCATCTTTCCAGATAAACCTTCTTCCTTCTCAATAATTTGTATAGTGGCTCTGAGATATGTGCAAAGTGAGGCACCCAAATGTGATAGAACACACATGCACCCAGAAATCTTCTAACTTCTGTAACACTTCCACATGCCTTCATTCTAGATATAGCATCAACTTTTTCAGGGTTTGATTTTCTACCATACCTGCCACACATGTGTCCTACCACCAAAATCTCACCAATTCCAAAACTTGATTTCTCCACAGATAATGTCAGATTAACTGACTCAAGTTTCTCCAATATCCGAGCCACATCTTCAATGTGCCGCTTGACAAACTGCCTGCAATCTTTAGTATCCATAGTCTCATCCTTGTCTTCCTCTTTGCTTCCTTTTATAGGTATGTCATCCAAAAATGGGATGGTCTTCTCAGGTACAAACTCATTTAATATTTGGTTCATAGCGTTTTGCATATGAGCCACAGAATTAGTTGCACCTTGAGGTAAGGTGCGCATCCTCATTAATCCCAAAGGAGTTTTCATGGTAGTCAAGTCTCTACTTTCCTCAGCCAACTGAAACTGATCATACCCAGAATACAAGTCTCCGATAGAATAGATGGCATGGCCTGCAAATTGTTCAGCTACTTCATCCACCACAGGACCTGATCCCATATTTCGAATAGTCACCCTATTTGTTGGTTGCATATCTTGAATGAACCTCAATGCCCCTGACTTCTTAGGTACTGTGAACCATCTGTTAGAATAAGGAGCAATTGAAGGTTCAAGGATACCCATTCCCACCTTCTGTTTTAATAATTCTATTAACTTGGGAAGTAAAGCTCTAGGTACAGGTATAGGCTTCAAATCCCATGGAACATGTGGTATGGTGAAAATTACCATAGGTGTTACAACACTAGGATCCACACACCCAATCTCATCAGGAGTTAAAAGCAAATGCCTTACCATGTCTAATAAGCATTTCTTGAAACGCCATCCTTTCTGGCAATGTCAAGAAATCACCCCCTCCAATCTTCAGCTTAGCCAATGACTCCTCCGTAAACTGATGTCCAATTTTGCGTTTCTCTCTCAACCGTGGTTCCATGATTGCTTGCTTGATGTGCTCCATAGTATCAAATGGTAATTGAGTGGCTACTGGTTTCACTTTTTTGGCTACAGTCTTATACTTGGTTTGCACAATGGCCTCAGGTTTCAATCCATAGCTTGTAGCAATTCTAGCACATGTTATAATTTCCTCCAACTCCTTATAAGTCTTCCATGATTGTACCTCCACTATAACATCTTCATCCATCTTTGTAGCTAAGTTCTCCATAACTTGTATCAATCCATCTTCAAACCCAGCTTCTTCCAATACTCCAACTATAGATTCATCACTCGAAACTAAACCCACTCTTTTTAAGTTTTTCTCTTGCTTCTTTACTCTTCTCTTATTCACAGAATCTAAATCTTCAACCCTTTGCATACTCACAAATCCATTACCACTCAAATTCAAAAATCCAAAACTCAAATTGTCTACATTGGGATTGGCAGATGATCCATTTGCACCCATGTATTCCCATCCTACAAGGGTGCTCTCTAGAAATCCACAAATTTAATTTCCGGATCTAGAGGCATGTCCCTCAATTGCGCTCTATGCCTTTCATGAATAGGTTTCACTGTGATAAATTGCACAACCTTTTTCCCATCATAGCTACGAATCCTAGCATAATGTGAGCCATCATCCAAGACTCTAGTTTCCATTCTAGCAGCTGTAATATAAGGTTGACCAAGTATTACCGGATATGTAGCAGAATTTTGCACGAAGAAGTTCTGTTCCACTTCCACATCTCCAATCCTAGTCTTCACAGCTGGACAAGCTCCATATAAATCACCTTGCTGGTTATTTGCAGCTCTAATCACCAGCCATGGTTGATATCGATTGGCCACTTACTCTTTTCATACTCCCGCCTGGACATGATGTTGATTTCTGATCCATGATCAACTAAAGCTAAGACTGTGTCCTTACAGTTTCCCAACCTCACATAAGTCTCTGTCGTAGCTCTAGCCCAATAAGGAACTGAGTAGATATTATTCCCCAACTCGCCACCATCTTCTTTTGAGAAGCTAATAACCCGTGCTTCCTGTGTAATCTTCTTTTCTTTGCCAGATTCCATAAGTATGTCATTTGTTTGATGCCCTTCTATATCCTTTGCATGATTGATCTGAAGTCTATTCTCCATATCACCCTTGCTTCCAAACTCTGGTAATGCAGTCTGTACAAAAACTTGCCCTATCTCCTCTTCCTCATCCTTGGTCACACGAGTATCCAATGCTTCTACCATGATGGCTTCAGTTGTCATTTGCCTCTTTCTTTTTATCACATCAATGATTAACTCATGGAAATCTCTCTTGGCTATACCAAGAGCTTCTCTTAGAGTGAATTCAATCTTAGCATCCAAAATTTTTTCCTCCAAGATACTCTTCATATCTGTAGATGTTTCAATATCAGATTGAAGCTTGTAGGCAAGATTTTTACCTTTAGTTTTATATGTGCCATCCTTCTCTTGCTCTTTTTCCTTCTCCCACCACTCTTTTGGTGGTGGTGAATCACCAGGACGAGTAGAAGGAGACACCTTCTCCGATTTTTGCTCTGGAAAAGTTTCTTTGTTTTGTGGAGATCTCTTTTTGATTGTAGATTCCCCAACATCCTCCTCTTAAACAACTCTACCTCTCTTCTCTTCAACCACAGTATCATGCATACCATCACTCTGTTGGTTTCCACCTAAAAATGCTTTGATGCTAATAGCGTCAACTGGATCATTCCATCCAGACATCTCCCTGATAGCTTCAGCTCCCCTGATCATGGCCTCTGTAGCTGGTGAAGAAATAGTCTTAATTGTCTCATGTTCAACCGTAATAGAATAAGACTCTGCTTCCTTCTCATGCATGGCACTAGTTTTATATGCCTGCACTTCTACCAGCTTTTTCATGCCTCCTTTCCCAAAGTTGGTCCTCAAAGACTCATCAGACCCTGTGAGTCTTATCCTGCCCTCCTTGAAATATATAATACCCTCTTTGATTGCAGTCTTATAATTGTCACATTCACCACGCTTGTGATTTGGACTATCACACCACATACATCTCTCCACAAATCCCTTGAAACCTTCGGTTGGCTTTGATGAATTCGCAACTTGAGATTTCTTCAACTCAGTCATTTCAACCCTAAGATCCTGTATGCTCTTGATTAATTCCTCAAGAGTGTCTTCCTGGACAGTCTTCATCCCCTTTTGAGGTGACACTGAAGTTTGAGATGTGGGTACTTGCTCCAATCGTGATGATAAGCCACGAGTCTTCATCCTCTGTTGCTTGGCCACAAGTGTTACTGTTTCTTTCACCAGTCTCCAATTATTTATAAAGCCACTCTCAGATTCCCTATCTGCAAGATGAAAAAGTAGCTTGTCTTCCAAATCTTCATTAGTTGTTTGCAAAAACAACTCAGTCTTCCTAGTGTCCAATAATTGTCTCTCTTGTCGTGGCAATTGGCCAAACTTCCTTTCAAACTCCCTGATTAATTCATTCGGAGCCATCTGGTTTCCTGGCCTATGTTCAATCCATTCTAAGAATGATCTTTTAGTCATCCTTTCTGAGTCTTCGTCAAAAAACTCATCCTTCAGCAACTCCTCAAATCTCCCCCATGATATATCCTGTTTATGCAACTCTTGCACCTTCTCCCTGATCTCAGGTATAACTGCCAAATCAAAGGTGGTAATCATTTTAAGTTCTGAAACTTGATGTACCTCCATTTCACACGTGTAAATCCCTAGGAACTTAGTGATGTTCCTCCCATCAAACCTCCCAATCTTGTCCACTACTCCTTGTAAGGCTTTAGAGGTGTTTTTGTCATCTCCTTGCACCTGTTGCCTTTGTTCCATAAATTGGGCAAATGCCTTGAAAAGGTCTTGAGCAGCCACCCCCCCGGGTAATCCAAAACTTGGATTTTGATCCCCCATCTTCACTTATTGAGTAACTAATGCCTCAAGGCTCTCTCAGTGGAAGCACCAATAATGTCGGGGTAGAGAGAATCTGCCTCAAGAAAGCGCTGGGCTTCTGGCTGCCACTAATTACTCAAGCAAGATTCAAGTATAATAAAAACCCCCAATTTTATATAAAAGAGATCTCCATAGGGCTATTACACCCAATACACAAGCCTAATTTCCTCAAACCTCTCAAAACATAACAAAATACTCTAAACCCTCATTCTCCCGTAGGAAGGGAATTTTTCCCGAACTTCAATAACCCATAACTTTTAATCCAACCGTCCAAAACTACTCCAAATTTACATGAAGTACTGATATATTCTTCACAACTACCACCACAAATTTCAACCGTTGATTCATTATCGATCTTTAGATATCGCCAAAACCCTAGCAATAGCTTTAAACCCTTGTTTACAAACACCCATGTACTAAATTCTTCATATCTCACAATCTAAAAGTCCAAATGCTATGAAACTTTGATTATAGCTTCTTAGCATAATAATACACCTTCTTGGAAATTTTTAGACAAAAATTCGTCCAAAAACTTAAGATATGGCAAACCCCATCACCATCAACAAAACGGTCTACTTACTGCCTTGGAATTGGATGCGCTGTCTTCAACTCTTCATATCTCCTTCGTTTAAACTCAAAACTTAAGAATTCCTTCGTAACAGACGTAGATCTTGAAATCACCTTTCCAACCGCACCGTCCGATCTCCAAAAGCCTCCGTATAACTCCGTGAAATCCCAAAAGAGTGACAGTATGTATGAAATCCACTCTTTAACTTTGAACAAGTATAACTTCTTCACCCTAACTCCAAATCGCCTAAAATTTCCTCTCAAACTATACCCAAAACCCTAAACTTTACAACCCTACCTCTGAAATTGCGAATCCCCCTTATGAAGTCGCCGAAACCCTTGTTAAGGTCGCGGGCAGCCTCCTCAAAGCCCATTGGGCATGGTATTCGACCAATAGGGATGAAGTTCCCTATTCCTTGCCTTCATCCGACCATGGCTTGATTTCATCCCTCCCAATTAGCCTCTTACTAGCTTGAATTTTCATCCTTAAGTCCCAACCTTCTCTCAAGGCTTCATACTAAACATTTAGATCTTATAATTTTTAAATACCATAACTAAAATAAGTAAAATAAAATAAAATAAAGTTTCTTCTATCAACCATTTTTAATTTAACTTACTAACCATTCTAACACACATCTAGATTCATAAACATATAATATATTTTAACTAATTTTTACATACTGTAAGTAATTACAGTACGACAACGGCATTCAGGTGCAACTGCTAACAATTGGTTCATGGTAATAGAAGGTTTAATTTCATCCAAATCTTTCATAATATCATATGGTTTCATATTGGTAATGATTTCCAATGGCCTCTTCTTTTTTATGGGTTTTAATTTGACCCCTTGAGATAATTTTCTTACGGAGTTCGGAACTAGAACTACTGCATGGACTTTGTCGTAATTCTTGTCCATAAGAGGATCTTTTAATGGATAAGATGGCTCCCGGATCTTCGCAGATATTGATACTGGTTTCGATTGAACCATTATTTCAAGGCTAAGATTATCCTCAAGTTGCACAGACGAATTGGATTCCTGCGTTGGTAATTCTTTTGATACTGGTGTTAGATTTAAAGCATCATTCAATGATTGACATTGGTCCACTGCAACTGGTACTTCCAATTATTGAATTGGATCTTTGTCCTTTTGTTGGGCCCGAGTAAGTACTGCACGGACGCATTCCATCCGATTTACCGGAGAATCTTGTAGTATTCGAATATTATCCTCCATCTTATTTTGCAACTGAATACGCTGATCTCGATTATTAATATTAAACGGAGCGTTGTACTGCTGGTAAGTATGTCTAGATTGCTTACAATTTCCACATACTGGAGCGTAATCATCACTGGCTCTAAGATTGGAACATTTACTAGCATAATGTCCTAGCTGCTTGCATCGATAGCATCGAAGCAGTCTTCTTCCTCCTCCATCTGGTATATATGGCGTCTCAACTGGTAAATATCGGCTAGGCTTGTTCCAGGTTTGATGAGTAAAGGATCCCGGTCGACCAGTTGGTATTGTAGGATCTGAAATTGGATTCCGAATAGGAGGATATTTAGATTGTCCTTGCTGATTTTGCCCAAAATCTTGGGAATTGGGATCACCTTCTTGGTTATACTCAGAATTTTGAAAATTATAGAAATTTCTATTTTGTTTAATAGGACGATTTCCATTCCAGCCAAACCTATTTCTACTCTGAACTTGATTATCATCCCACGAAGTTGATTGAATCATAGTTTGATTGCCTAACTGATGTTGCCTTCTTAAATTCCAGCAATTTGTGGTTACATGCTTACCTCCACAAAAGGTACATTGCACCGTCATTTGGGGTGACGAAGGGCACTCCGTTACTAAATGGCCTTGCCCCTTATAATTACTGCACCAAATATTGGGGCATATATTAGTCGGTTTATGCCTCTTTTTCTTATCCTTTGCCAGATTAACAGCCAACTCGTCCATCTTCTTTGTCAAAGTTAACAACAAAGTCTTATTTAGATCCTTTCATACTAGTTCGTTAGAGAATTCTTTTATAGATATTGGTTTTTGATATGGGGAGTATGGGACTGTAGTTGTTGGTGGTATAGCTTGCAATGGAACAGCATTCACTATCCCTTGTGAATTAATACTAAGATTTGCACCGTAGTCAATTGTCCTTAGGTAACTGTTCACTGTTTCATTCCAGATTGGTATTTAATACCTTCCTTGAGATGGAATTAGTGTCGCTCTTGTGGTTAAAAATTGATCATAATGACATTCCTCCCATACCTTAGCTCGATCAAATGAGGCAGCCACAGTCGCAGGTTGGGCCTCCTTTACAAACAACTTCAATTCTGGTGGATATAGTCCGTTAATCAATATGGACATAACAAATGAGTCCGGCATTTGGTTATTTGGCCATTTTCAAAGGATATCTCCTACTCGGCCATAATATGACTGCATCGCTTCTCCCGGTACCATTTTTCTATTCATTAATCTTTTTCTAAGACGTTCTTCAAATCCTATTGGTAAAAAATGAGTCAAAAATGCATTTTTCAATGCCTTCCAATTAGAAAATTGTCCCACGGGTTGGCAATTATACCATTCAAACGTCGTATCTTTCAAGGTTGCTGGCAGCCATCTTAACCAAATATCTTCAATTCTACCATTATTGGCTACACATGCGGTCAAGAATTGAGACAAGTGTTGTTCTGGATTGGCTCCTGGCAGACCCCTAAAGATAGGTAATGGAGCTATGCTAGTTATGCGATCACCCACTGCACCCATTTGTACCGCAATTGGTACTGCTAAACCCCCCGCTGCTATTGAAGGTGACAATATTCTACTTACTTCCTTGTGAAAATAAATGCTGCCTCCCTCAATTGTCTTTTCCGGAGTTTTAGGCCTCCGTTCTTTATTATTATTATCTGCGAATAACTTTATCGGTTGAAGTTGATTACAACAGCGGTTACTGAAATACTGCTGAATTGGCCGCTTCTTGACCAATGATACATTCCTCTTGGTAGCCTTCTTTAATCGGTACATGTCTGGCATGGAAAAAGTATCAATAGATCTATCAATATTGTGTTTCGTTACTCTTTCTTCATAATCAGAACCGAAGATACATTGGGCTTATTAAGCGGAGTGCTTAAGCGACTTACTTTTCTTGATATATATGTCTAAAATATTAAAGATCTTTCATGTTCTTGGTATGCTCGGATATGCCAACAGGCGTGCAACCACGGTTTAATCCAACTCTATCGACGCTTCCTTTTTAGCTTCCGTTCTTGCTCATCCCGCAACAAATTTCTTACTTGTGCTCTCTCTTGTCTTCCTTTCGACTGACGTATTTTTCTCAGAGTAATGTTTTCATTCTTATTAACTATAATCTTTCATCATCTATTATTAATATTGTTTTCCATCACTATTGTAACTACTTATTCAGCAGTTAATTCCTAACACTCAATACTATTGTCAATCCCCGGCAGCGGCGCCAAAATGTTGTTGTCGCCCGTCTCACTTACTCTACCAATACTGCCCAGAGTAAATCTGTAAAGGGGGATTTGAACACAAGGAAAGACTATTTGCATTGAGTTAAACCATTAGAGTTATATAACTAACTGCCTACTGAACATTAGAGTCTAATACACACGTACACGCTTTTTTCTAAAATACTGCTGTCTACTCTACTGGTTCTGCTATTCCGAAACTAAAGATACTTCGTGATACAATCGTCCACTAATACTCCTACTGTAATCTTCTGTCTTCTTTCGAATTCATAACAACAATTGGCAATGTCACACCATTTCCACAGACTGCATACACCCGCTTCTTTCTCCGATCACTGGAAATAATTTCTCACCTACAACGTCTCTCAAAATAAATTGTTATTCCAATATTCTCCACCGCTCAACTCTCACAATCAATACGGCATGACACTCACATCCACAACCGTATTTCATTGACATAGCCGGTCTTCAACTTCCAATTCATCGCAAAGAACTTCACGTAACAAACAATCATAATTTCTTATTCATCCACATATATATAAATTTTCTATTTTATTATTGTACTTCATCATTGACATGGTATAACCCTTTGGAATAGAATCCGGATCCTCCGCTATAGTCTAACAAAAGAAAAGAGAGAGAGGTAGCACCAAGCTTACCCCGGCTTAGGACTATCACAGTCTGGCCCTTACAGCTACTGTCCAAATCAATTTATACTTATCCCAATCGGTATTAACCGCTATACAACTTTTTATAATATTGCCTTGTATGCAACCTTCACATGCAAGTTGTATTGCATTTTGACTTGTTTTGCTAAGGTCTAAACCACTTACCATAGATTTAAGTTCTATCATGCTCTTCATATTCAAATGGCCAAGGCAATGATGCTATATGTTCAATTTATCTTCATTTGATGTAACTGTAGCAAATGCAGCTACTTCTACTCCATTCACCTTCTTACAATTGAGGTAGTACAAATTTCCCTCTCTAGAGCCTTTGGCAACCATGTTTCCACTCAAGATTCTTATAAATTATCCATTTATATTTAATTGAACCATAAAACCTCCCATTATAAGTTTATTCATCAAAAGTAGGTTTTGCTTCACCCTTGGTACATGGAAGATGTCTTTAAATCTGATCCTATTGATTTGTCCATTTACCACCACCTCTACCATAATGGATCCAATTCCAATGGTTTCACATGCACCACTATCCGCCAAGACCACATTTGATGCTGGAATTGCCTCATAAGTGTCAAATGAACACTTATAAGGTGTCATATGCTTGGAACAACCTGAATCCACAATCCATCTTGCCATAGCAGCTATAGAGGTTCTATTTGATGCCATGAATGCATAATCTTGTCCTCCAAATTCATGTTGCATGCTATTTGTATTCTCCTTCTCCATCTTTTTGCCTTTGTAACAATTTTGAGCAAAATGTCCTACTTTGCAACAAATGAAGCAAGTTTTGACATTACCTCATTGACTTGAGTAGTTGCTTTTGCTTTGATGTGAATAGAGTGCTAAATCTTCACCTTGAGGCTCCTTTTCTTTCTTCTTGGTCACTTCATGGGCAAGTCTTGCTGTGACATAGTCCATAGTAAGTTGCTTTAAATGAATGGATTCCAAAGCCACAATAAGGTACTTGTAGGACTCTGGCAAGCTCATAAGTAGAGTCATAACAACATCAGCTTCTTCTAAAGGCTTGTCTACAATTGCAAGTTGATTTGCAAGTGCCTTCATCTTGTTGATATGTGCTATAAGGTCTTCAACTTCTTTCATCTTGCAAGTGAAGAACTTCTTCCTTGTATAGATGATATTGGATAAGTTTTTGCTCTCATAGATGTTGCAAAGAGTCTTCAATGCTTCCGCTGGTCCTTTGCAAGAAATAATGTGGGAGAAGTTGGCTTCATCAACATTGATTGCAATCAACCCAAAAGCCTTCTTTTCATGGTATTTGTATTCCTTCTTCTCCTTCATATCAGCATCCATGCTTAGAGGCTCTTCACTTTCATCTACAATATCTCAAAGATCTAAAGAGGCCAACAAAAGTTCCATTTTCACCTTCCAATGGTAGAAATTCTCACCTCTAAACTTCTCAATTGCTCTCAAGCCTTCACCCTCACTTAAAGCCATATCTAAGAAAGAGATGTATCAAAGAAGATCAAGAGAAGTAGTTCTGAAGCTCTCAAAATCAGCAAGAAGGTGTTGCAGCCTTACAAACCCAGAATACTGTCTTTGTGAATAAACTAGTGTTTTTATTGTCAAAACACTCTCAACTTCACTTCTAAGACTTCTTACAAGTCCTATAAAGCATATAAACGTCTCAAATCTGATTTTCCACTCTCATATCACTTTAATACTCACAAATCACCTCTAAGCACCATAAGAGGTCTTTTAAGCACTTTAAGCTTCTTTGACAAAAGAAACTACAAAGTTAGTCCACCAAAGAAATTACTTCAGAAACAAACACAATACTAGTGTTCTATAACATCACTTTAAGATGTAAATAAAATCCCAAATCCAAAATGCACTTAATAACAAGTAAGAGCAAAATAAGATCTAGATCTATATTTGAATCTCAAAGTTGGGAGTTTCTAAACCTCAACATCAGCAACAATAATATGATCAACTCCACACATCAACAAAGACTTCAAAGCACTTCAAAATTCACAAGTGAAGGTGAGTGGGCCTATAACGTATTAAAGAAAGCAAAGCTTGAAGTCACAACTCTTAGCATCAGTAAGGTTGTATACAAAGAGAAGTGTGGAGTAAGATATCTCTCACTTCCAACACCCATTACTTATAGGTGGTGGCTGTTGTCCTTAACAACAACATCTATCCTTTTACTTTACATTCATCAAAGGATATACCAAGTATATGCTTTGACATCTTATCTTCTATGTGGATGTACCTTTAATATATTCAATATGCTCTTAGGATCCTTTGGCATCTCACCTACCTCAAGTATATCCTAAGGCATCTATTTTATACTCTTACCTAGTCTTTGGATATTTCCTAGGATATCCTTTATCTCTTTGATCTTGTCTTATGGCCCTTTGCTTTGTCCCTTGTTCATAGGATGGTCTTTCCATTTACCAAGAGATAACCCTTTGACTATTAGCAACCTACCTAAGATAATATCTATTACTTGGTAACTTATTCTACAATTATCTATTTACCTTGACATATCTTAACAGTGAGAGAGAGGAGAGAGTATTTTTTAGAGGTGCATAGGATTTTTGTATAGGCAATGTATATTTTTGTATATAGAAGAAGCTTGGAGAGGATTTTAAGTGCAATTTTTTATAGATTTGTAGTAGACAAGATAAGGCACATATAGAGGTAATTATCATGTCTTTTAATTAAATATCAAGAGAAATATGAGTCGTCAAAGTTGTAAGTATTTAAGACTAGGGCAATGAGAGTTACTAAATTTTAGGCCTTGGCTCTTGGGAACCACTTGGACTCTAGAGGCAAAATTTGTTGGATTTTTATTTCTTATAGAATTAATTACTTTGTATAATTTCAAGTCAATATGATCTTTGAGCAAAGAATTATGAGTGAAATTGTAATCAGATTTGGATGAAAAGAGAAATAGAGTGAAGGCAAGATTGGGGTTTGTAAGGGCAGTGTGTGTGTGTGGATTTCTCTAGATACAAAGGAAATTAGAAGATGAATTTGAATGTGAAATTTGTTAGACATTATCTATGTAAGTTAGAAAAGAGATGAGAGCAAGTTTAATACTCATTTATATTATGAATAAAATATTATGCTCTTTCAAAGTGACAGGGGTTTATATTCAAATCAGTGAAGTTTGAAAGAGCATATCTTTGTGATCAAAGCAGCATTTTGAGTAAAATTTATTGGATCTATTAAGTTGTTTAAAAAATTGATTGCTATTAGAGTTATGTTTAAAGAATTAAGAGGAAATTTGTGGTTGGATCTAGAGTTGTTAGAAGACAAAATTAAAGAAGAAGGATATAATCTATAATTCAAGTTCAAAGAGGAATTTTGGAGCAAAAATTGGAGGACATTTATAACATAAAACAAGCAACAAGCCTACCAAATTTCAGTACTTAGGTCTTTGTTAATGAGGAGCAATGAAGGTGTGAAGCAAAGAAGGTCCAAAATCAAAGGCAACATGGAGGGATTACTTTGACAACATGGTTCTCCCTAACCACATGAGCTATAATAAAAAGTTTTATAGGGTTTGTTTCCTTATTTCTTTAAGTGCTTATAGTTTAAATTTTGTTTCAATTGATATGATATCTTAGGATTTATGATCAAAATTAAGGGTAGGTCTCTAAAGGCAGAATAGGTTAGGATTCATAAAGTATGTTGTTTTAATGTAAATTCTTTAATTTTATGAACTCTTATGGATCTCATTTTGCACTTAATTAACTAGAGGCACAAAAGACCTAGTATTTCTTAGGATTAAGACTCTCACCACAATATATGGTGCTTCCAATAAGAGAGCTCTAAGGCTTCAGGATTTTTTAAGGCAAGATGAGGGATAGTAGAACCAATGGTAGTTAAGCTCAAGGAGGTAGCCAAAACTTTGCAGAGGAGTTCTTTAAGATCATGCAAATATTTATGGAGCAATAAGTTGCCAATACAGGTGGACAAAGAGCTACAAAAGCTTTGAAAGTTATTATTTCTAAAAATGAAAGATTTAATAGAAAGAATATTTCAAAATTTTTAAGGAACTATACTTGTGAGGTAGAAATCTATCAAATTTCAAAGGAGAAGATGATAGAGATGTTTGACTTGGTAATTGTATAAGAGATCAGAGATAAGATAAAACATCTTTATCAAAATAGTTTTGAGATTACTTGGGCCAAATTTGAAGAGAGGCTTCGAGATGAGTTTTTTAATGAAGATGAAAAAAAGATGTTCGAAAGGAATTTCCTTGATTGGGTGGAACAACAACTAGGTAACAACATGGTTCTTTCTTACCACATGAGCTATAATCAAAAGGTTTTTGGAGTTTGTTTCTTTACTTCCTTAAGTGCCTACTGTTCAAATTTTGTTACAATTAATTAGATATTCTAGGATTTATGATCAAAATTAGGGGCAGGTCTCTAAAGACAGAATAGGTTGGGATTCATAAAGTATGTTGTTTTAATGTAAATTCTTCAATTTTATGAACTCTTATGGATCTCATCTTGCACTTAATTTACTAGAGGTACAAAAGACCTAAAGTTTCTTAGGACTAAGATGCTCACCACGACAATGTGCTTGCAAGATTGACTTAGTACAATTGTTTACTAAAAGAAATTAATTTTTAATTTCATCAATTAATAAGAAAATCCCAACGATAGTGCCGAGTGAACAAACTAATGAAGATTATGAAGAATTTATAGGAGGTGAAGGAAGTCAAATAGTTGACAAAGAATCTATTAGAAATTAGTAAGCGATAGTAAAGAAGAGGCAAATAAAAGCGATCAATTGGAGGAAGTATCCATTGAATGGCAATAGGTCAATCAATTGTATGAAGGATTCAATAAAATCGATAGAGATTAATTAGTAAAAAATCAAAAAATAGAATTATTGCTCAATCCTCACGAAATAGTGAGTGAACAAGAGTGGTTGAAAGAATTAAGCGATAGCAATTTAACTTTTAATAGAATCAATAGTAATCCTAAGAAGCAATTAATGAATACTATTGTATTAATTGAGGCCAATCAATAGGATATTATAAATAATACCTTTTTAAAAATTAATAAGTAGATTCTACTCATAAGGATGGCTGCTCAGTCATTATTGCCTATGATTATGAGGGCTGATTTTCCAGAGGATAGACCCACATCCCTGGTATCTTTATCTAAATTTCATAGCCATATTGGTAATGATCTTGATAGGTATATAAACAAATTTCTAATTAGCTGCAATGCCAATAATATTAGGACTGAGAGCCATTGGCATGAAATATTTTCTACCACTTTTGAGGACCATGCCAAAGAATGGTTTTTAAAGCAACTAAGAAGCCATTTTGCTAGTTTGGCTGCATTAAGAGATGCCTTTGTGGCATATTTTAGACCAATGGAGTATGTGAAAAGATTGAATGAATTTTTACATGAATTGCAAATAAATACCAATAAAATAATTAATAATTATTATGGTAGGATGGAAGATTTAATTTTGAGACTACCTATAAGGCATGGCTTGAATAATGGTATAAAAATAGAAATTTTTATATGTAGATTAGTCCCTTTTAAACTTAAAGGCTATGCCAAGGAAATATCTCCTACGACATTACTTGCAACCTACAATAGGGCAAAACTATATGAAAATATCTGGAATAATCTAGAAATTTTTAGTAGCTATAATCTTACATTAGTGTCTTATAATAAGGTGGTTCCAGTACAACCGGTAGTCACACAGTTAGTACCCTAGGGGACCCATGATAATCCACCTTTTAACTATGGGGCACCATAATATTTGACTCATCAACTTAAGGTTCCATCAAGTATTTCTAATAAACCAATAGGTGGAGCAGCCCAGAATACCACAGATGTGATAAGTGAACTGGCTATATTAATGAATGAATTAAAAGTCAATAGAGTTGGATCTTATACATCTAATAAAGGGCCCCAATTGTATAAGGCTAATATTTGATGTACCAATCAGAAGGGCTAGGGCTATTACAAAGGTGATTGTTCTTCTCCATAAGGCATGTCTTCCAAATATCGCTATAGTAGAGGTAGTTATGATATTGATGTAAACAACCAATTGATTGAAAATGGATATAATAAAACACAAGTTAAGAAATTAGTGTATTAGGTGGAAGATGATCATGGTTATTTAAAGAATGGAAGAAGAAACACTTACATGGAAAATAATTGGAATAATAATAATAAGAGACAATAATTCAATCAAAATTATAGTAATAATAATTTTGTAACTCCTAAGAATTTGAATTCCAATTTTTATATAAATAATTTTAATAATGGAGGCTATAATAATAATATTAATTGATTTATGCCTAGAAATCCAAATTTCCAATCGCAAATATGGAAATAAATGTCTTATGGCAATATTAATCAGAGTGGTCCTACCTATAGGGGAAGAAATCCCAATTGGATGAATAACAGTGTGGTGTGTTATAATTATAATCAAAGAGGTCATATTTGATCTAATTGCCTAAATTTTGGAACTAAGGTCCCTTATATACCTATTTGTGGCAATTACAAACAACAAGGCTATATGGTTGAGGAGTATAATGGCCATAGGAGGGATGGACCCAAGGATATTGGTAATGAGAGAAATGTAAAGGATAATAGTGCAAAATTAGTTCAATTTCCTGATGATTATTTGATGCCAAGTAGTAGCAATAGGAGTAATCAAAATAACAATAGGTTTATGAATAAAATAGATGCTTATATAAATAAAAATAATAGGTCAGATCCATTAGTACGATCTTTGAGTATGGTGCAACAAATTGTGGATATTAGTATCTATGGCATGTTTACCAAGCAATGGCATGAAGGTGGGCAATCAATTGAATCTGATAAAGTAGAATCGATGACTAATTGTAATGGAATGATCAATAGGTCTATCATAGAAAATCCAATAGATGGAAACCTCTGAGACCTTGTGGTGATTAATAAAGAACCTATTGGTAGTGCTATTCTTGTACATATAGATGTGCCAAAATGCTTGGTGGGATTTTTCAATCCATAGGTGGCTATGTCAATAGTGCCTATTCCACCTATGAATCAAACCAAGAGTGAAAAAAATAAAAAAAAAATATTACAGCCCCTAATATAAGTAAAAGTCAACCAATCATATTTACAAAGAATCCTACAATAATACCAATTGGTTTGAAACTGCTTGATCCTATTGGCACTTAAAAAATAAATTAGGTACTTGATAATATGATACATCTAGAATCAATAGATAATCAGTTTTATGCTATTTAAGGAAGATAAATGAAGAAATTAAACACTATTGGAATAACATAAGATATTGTATCTTATGATTTATTAGAAGACCTAAAAAACATTAAAGCTGATATTATTCTTAAACAATTGTTGAATATTGTCCCACAATGTCATGCTCTATTACAATTGACCCTGATCAAGAGAAGACATAAGTCAAAAGTAAGTGAAGTGTTTTTTAGTCCAGACCCTAGAGCTCTTAAAATAGATATTCAAATAAAGGGTCTATTGATTAAAAGAGCCCAAATAGATGGTGGATCTAGTGTAAATTTAATAGATGCTAATATCATGGTAGATTTAAATTAAAGGGCTTCCAAGAAACCTAATTGATTTTCAAGATGGCTGATCAAAGTAGAATGAGGCCATTGAGGGTTTTGGCTAAAGTTTCAACAACTATAGCTGGTATCAAATATTTTATAGAATATATTGTATTTAAATCCAGCACACTTCATGTAGCATATCCAATTCTATTGGATTGGTCTTGGCTTTACGAAGCACATGCCAAGGATGATTGAAAAAGAGGCTTAATAACAATTGGTAAAGATAGTAAAAAAGTGAAGTTGGACATATATCCTATCAAGTATAATGGAAAAATCCAATGGTATTCTTCTGAGGTATCAAATGACAAAACTTATAATTTTGATTTAAAAGATGCTAAAGCTAATTGGATACATGATAAACTTGATTGCATGCATATAAATAAAAATCTAAAATTGACCTATAAGAAAGCAGAGCTTGGAGAATGTATAATTTCATGTTCAAAAGATGATAATAGGAATAAGTGCATCTTTGCATGGATGGCACATAAAGTTGTCTATGCTGTTCAACATATCCATAGTAAGAATGAACTAAACAATCTTGTGGATGATATTAAAATTGATGTTCTTAACCTATTGGAGTCTACCCTGGTTGCACAACATGTTCCTAAAGGGTAGTGCTGCAACCTATCTATTAGTAAGGAAAGGAATGAATTTAAAATAATTAAGATTAGTCAACAATTATCTAGGCAAGAAAAAACAACATAGCAAAGATTTTTTTCTAAACATGTAGCATCTTTTACTTGGATCTATAAAGATTTAAAAGGTATCTCCCTTGAAGTATGTGAACATCATATTAATTTAGAACCAAATGCTAAACCTATTAAACAAAGGCAATGCTGTCTTAATCCAAAATATTTCCTATTGATAAATGAAGAAATTAAAAAATTACTTGAGATTGGTTTTATTTATCTAATATCCTATAATAAATGGATTAGTCCAATTATAATTATATCCAAAAAAAATGAAAAAATATGAATTTTTCAAGATTTTAGAAAATTAAATAAAGCTACAAAGAAGGATTATTTTCCATTACTATTCACCGATGCTATATTAGATGTTGTGGCAAGTCATGAATGTTACTATTTTCTAGATGGACTTAGTAGATATAATCGAATTAAGATTGTCCCAAAAGATCAATTAAAAACAACTTTCACTATTGATTGGAAAAATTATGCATCTAATGTGATGTTGTTTGGCCTTTGTAATGTTCCAATCACATTTGAACGGGTGATGATGATAGCCTTTTTACCTTATCTCTGATGGTTTATGGAAATATTTTTAGATAATTTTTGTATATATGGCAATAAGAAAGACCATGAGGACCAATTGGTATTATGTTTTGAAAAATGTA
Source organism: Physcomitrellopsis africana (assembly GCA_036785485.1). Lineage (NCBI taxonomy): Eukaryota > Viridiplantae > Streptophyta > Bryopsida > Funariales > Funariaceae > Physcomitrellopsis > Physcomitrellopsis africana. Next base: position 552,640 of record JAWRVF010000147.1, read on the forward strand.
TTGAATATGGCATTTCTTTGAATGCAAAAAAATGCCAATTTGTTGTACCATATAGTAGGCTATTGAGACATATAGTAAATAAAAAGGGTATAGCAGTGGACCTTGATAAGATCCTATTGATTGTGAACTTTCCTCGTCCTAAAATTATAAAGAAGGTGAAGAGATTTTTAGGTTTGAATAATTACTATAGAAGAGCTATTTATTTGTTTGTTTTATTAGCATCCCTATTGACTAAATTGTTGCAAAAATTGGAAGTGGAAGCAAGTCTAGTGTCAAATACTAATTGTAAACAGGCTTTTTTAATTCTAAAAGATAAACTATCTTCAGCCCTTGTGTTGATTCCCTCCAATTGGAATAAATCATTCCATGTATATGTGGACACTTCAAATGTGGCAATTGATTGTATATTGAATTAAAAGAATGCCACCAATATAGATCACCTAATTTATTCTGTAAGTCGTTAATTGGTAGCAGCTGAAAAGAATTATACTACTACTGAAAGAAAGGCCTTGAAAATGATATTTGTTATACAAAAATTTTAACATTATCTATTGAATTATGAATTCACATTTTAAGTGGATCACAATGCATTAAAATATTTAATAAATAAACATGATCTGAATAGTCGATTGGCAAGGTGGATATTGCTATTGCAAAAATTTAATTTTACAATTGTAGTATGTTGTCGTGGTAGAGAAAATCTGCCTCAAGAAAGCGCTAGGCTTTTGACTGCCACTAATTACTCAAGCAAGATTCAAGTATAATAAAAACCCCCAAAATTATATAAAAGAGATCTTTATAGGGCTATTACACCCAATACATAAGCCTAATTTCCTCAAACCACTCAAAACATAACAAAATATTCTAAACCCTCATTCCCTCGTAGGAAGGGAATTTTTTGCAAACTTCAATAACCCATAACTTTTAATCCAACTGTCCAAATCTACTCCAAATTTACATGAAGTACTGATGTACTCTTCACAACTACCACCACAAGTTTCAACCGTCGTTTCATTATCAATCTTTAGATATCGCCAAAACCCTAGCAGTAGCTTTAAATCCTTGTTTACAAACACCTAAGTACTAAATTCTTCATATCTCACAAATCCAATGTCCAAATGCTATGAAACTTTGATGTATAGCTTTTTAGTATAATCATACACCTTCTTAAAAAGTTTGAGACAAAAATTCGTCCAGAAACTCAAGATATGACAAACCCCATCACTATCAACAAAACGGCCTACTTACTGCCTTGGAATTCGATCTGCTGTCTTTGACTCCCAATAACTCCTTCTTCAAAACTCCAAATGTAGTAATTCTTCCACATCAGGTGTAGAGCTTGAAATCCCCTCTCTAGCCGCATCTCTCGATCTCCAAAAGCTTTCATATAACTCCTCCAATCTTCAAAAGAGTGACAGTATGTCTCATATTGACACCTTATCTTCAAATGGCTATAATTTCTTTATCCTAACTCCAAATCCTCTAATTTTTGTACACAAATTGTACCCAAAATCCTAAACTTTACAACCCTAGTCTCTGTTTTTCTAATGGCCTCCTTGAAGTCGCCGAAACCCTTGTTAAGGTCGCAGGCAGCCTCCTCAAAGCCCATTGGGCATGGTATTCGACCAATAGGGATGAAGTTTCCCATTCCTTGCCTTCATCCGACCATGCCTTCATTTCATCCCTCCCAATTAGCCTCCTACTAGCTTATATTTTCATCCTTAGGCTCCCACCTTCTCTCAAGGCTTCATACTAATCATTTAGATTTTATAATTTTTAAATACCATAATCAAAACAAATAAAAATAAAATAAAGAGTCTTCTATCAATCCCTTTAATTTATTTTATTAACCATTCTAACACATATCTAAATTTATAAACATATTATGATTTTTGAGTGGATTTTACATACTGTAAGCAATTTCAGTACGACAACGTACTTCAAAGTCCCATAGTAATGTTGATCATTTGTCCCAATTGGAATCCTTTGATATAACTAATCTATTATCAATTGATGATAATTTAGTAGATATCTAATTACTTGAGGTTGATGTGATCTAGCCAAAATATGCAAAAATTCTTCAGTATTTGAATATCCAATTATTTCTAGCCAATAATATACCTATGCAAATCAAGGCTATTGTTAAGAAATATGTCTCTTATACATAGATAGCCAATAGTTTATATAAATAGAAACAAGATAGAATTTTAAGGAGATACATTTATAAAGATTAATTGGATTTTATTAACTAATACAAAATTAATTAATATCTTTTTAATTAAACATTTAAAAACCTCCCCTTATTACTCTCGTGCCAATGGGCAAACCAAAAATTGTCTAAAATAACTTTCAACGATAGTAATTCAAATTAAATTGATAAAATAGCCTCTTGACCAAATAATAATTGAAATGGATGATATTGAGAGTTTAAAAAAGCGGCTATTGTAATTGGAAGCTTTAGATGAAAAGCAACAGGAGACCTATTTGAATATTGCTGCTATTCAATCACAACGAAAATCCTTTTATGATAGCAAATTGGCTCTTAAGTAGTTTCATGTAGACGATTTGATATTATTATATGATAGTCATTTTTTAAAATTTTTGGATAAACTCCAATTATATTGATTAAATCCATATACAGTTGTTGATATTTCTTCCAATGAATCTATACAACTCGAAGATCTTAAGGGCAATTTATTGCCTATCTAAATCAATGGATATTATCTTAAATTATATTATGATTAAGCCGGGGACAGCTTTATATTTGTAAAAGGAGGAGAAGATTTGAATACATGTTGGAGCACCAAGGCTTGTCTTTGTGATTGACAAGGAGCATGGGATGAGATTGATGCATCTGTTGAGCTCTCAGAATTCCATCACAATTATCTTTCTGCCATCCCTTCTTAAACTAGTATAAAACTAATAAAAATAAATAAATAAATAAATAAAATATATATTTATATTTATATTTAATAATAATAAAAATAAAAATAAATAATAATAATAATAATAATGATAATTAATATGTCTATCAACGAGTTGTCAACTCGATAATCAATATGTCTATCAACGAGTTGATAGTGCATGGCCCTCTACTCTCTCATGTGAAAATAGCATGTACAAAAAAGTCTTGTCACTATTTTCAAAGACTCAACGATGATGAAAAGAAGGTATTTACAATGAGATATTTACAATCTGAAGTATGTCTTGGAGAAACTGTAGATATTATAGCATCATAGTCCATTAAACAACCAACAACTCAGATAGCACTTAGCTCTGCGTGAGAATAGTAGGTGGTGTTGTATGATTGTAAGGATACATTGTGAGAGTGAATAATGAGCAAATAGCAATTGGACACATTCCAAGGTGTTGAGAATTTCAAGACAAAGAATAGTATCAATTGTCAGCGCATCCATTTGGAGAATCATGGCAGGACAGGGAGAAGATGATTGTGTAATCACTAAGGTAAAAAGAACTACAATCCAATTGGTAGGACTAAAGAAGTCAAAGTTGGAGCTCGAGATGACTTCTATAGAAGTTGGTCCATCAGCAATAGTATCAATCCCATTGGCAATATCGATAACAATATCAATAGTAGAACGACGCTGATTGGTACGACAGAAAGTTCATATGAAGCAAGATGAGGAGAGTTTGGGCAAGGTGGTATATCAATCGAAATACAATCATTCGCCTCCTCACAAACAAATCCTTGCCATTGAAAATAAACTCCCATTGATAAATTTTATTATAATAAATTTACATATAATAATATTGTTCATGCTTCAATTCTACAAACACCGCTTTATTTCAACTATGGATATCATCCAAAGCTTGATCTATAAATATCATCCAAAGCTTAATAGAACATGATTTTAATCTTTGATAGTCCAATTTATTAGATGGCCACTATGAACTAGTATAGTTTTCAAAGCCTTCAATTGAACGAAATATGGATGATATATTTTAGTGCCAAGTTATTGTTGTCGTCTGTCTCACTTACTCTACCAATACTGCCCAGAGTAAATCTGTAAAGGAGGGTTCGAACACAGAGAAAGACTATTTGTATTGAGTTAAACCGTTAGATTCACACAACTAACTGCCTTCTAATTATATTAAAACATCCCAATTTTGTTATAATATCTCCCTTATACTACCGATAACTCTGTTAATAATAAAATATCGTAAGCAATAATCCAACTCAAGTATTCACTACCTCTCCTCCTCTCTTTTTTTTTGACAACAATATGTAATACTGCCATATCTCAAAATACGGCATAATTATCCTATACTCCAAACATAGAAATACTCCGAAATTGACCATCACTCCTAATAATTCACTTCGCATAATCCAAATTCCACGGTGTCGTATGACGTGGCCTTCTATCTGGGAATACACTGGGTACCTGGCTGTGGAAAGTTTATTTGAAATTTGTTGGCAAAATCCAAAAGGTCGTTTGTCCTCAATAAAAAGGACAAATAATACAAAAATCTCACAAAAGAGAAGTTATATATGTAAACCCTCTTGTATTCAAGTAAGTTTGTACAAAAAGGGTTCAAATTTCTACAAAAACCCTTCAAAAACTTTATTCACCCGCAAGGATCTATTTCTTGCTGAACTTTAGAGTCCAATAACTCTTGATCCAACCATTCAATTTCTATAAAATTTAGTTCAGAGTGTAGATAATTTTTTTAAATTTTATCACAAGAAAGAATCAACCGTAAATTCGTTTCCAATCGTTTGATATCTCAAAACCCCTAGCAGGTGCTTGAAACCCTATCTCAGAGACACCTGAGCACTATTTTCCTTATATCTCACAAATCCAAAACCTTAATGCCACAAAATTTTTGCACATAGTCTTGTGACATAAGCATATACACTCCTGAAAATTTTGAGCCAAAAATCTATCAAATTTCATTAGATATAGCTCAAAATGTAACCACTATGTAGGCGGGTCACTTACTATCTTTAAGGTTGTAAGCACTAACTTCAACTCCCAATATCTCCTTCACCCTAGCTTGGATTTTATCAAGCTGTACATAGAAAGTGTAGCCGTAAAAGTGCACTCTCCAACCTCAGTCGCCGATCCTCAATTGCTCTCTGTATGCGCGAGTTATATCCAAAAGAGTGACAATAGGTCCAAAATCAACACCTTAATTTTGGGTGCCTATAACTTCTTCATAAAAAGTGCAAATCATACAAAATTTGCACCTAAATCAGATCCAAAAACCTAAATCTTATTATCCTAGCTTCTAATGTTCGACTTCTCTCGAAAAACAAACCCTAATTCCTAATAAACCCTCGGGCAGCCTCCTTGAAGCCCATTGGGTATGATTTTTGGCCAATTAGAATAGAGATTTCTATCATCCACCTCTATTCATCCACATGGATGGCCAAACTATCCTTTTTACACTAAAAACCCTTTTCTAATCCTTCTTCTTATAAGATTTACATACTTGGTGCTTTAAGCACCAAATAAAAGAAGTAAATAAGATCTTAAGGATCACCAATGTCTAACAAAGGTGACTTAAGATATGCACAAGTTACTATCAATATAAAATTAACTTCAAAAGTCACTACTAGAAAGAAAATAAGGTTGTATAAACCTTAATAATAATCCTTTTAATAGATCCTTTCTAAACTAGCAACCTAATCACATCTTATAACCAATAAAATCCATTTATATGACTTTCATTTAGCTAAGTAGTAAATTGTACATTAAATATACATGCACAATTTTTTTACATAGTAGCCAAACCACAACCTGACAACGGACTTCCTCTCGTGGGTCACCCTTGATTCAATACTCAATGTATTATAGTTTTCTCACATTCATACTCATTCTTCATAAAACATCTCTAATTCTCCACTTCCAATTTTCCACTTATATTTCTCCACTGATATTTCAACATATCAGTACATCTTCAATCTTTCATTATAAATCAATTCTTTCCTTCATTGCTTCATTATAGAACTGCACTTTATAATATTCAGCACTTATCTAATATCCTTCTCTTAAAAATTAACAAGAGGTAGCACCAAGCTTATCCCGGCTCAGCACTATCACAGTCTGGCCCTTATTACTACTATTCGAATCAATCGGTATTAACCGCTACACAACCGACGATAACCACTTTTTCTAACTTCCTTACTCATGCTGCCTTCTAAATTGGCCATTCATCGGCTTCCTACCTACTTTTAATCCTATAAACTATATATTCTAAATCCTAAAATTCCTACTCATTCTACATAGCCCCACTCTTAACTGTACAGTGTCCTTATAAACACAAAATTGGTAAAATTTTGTTATGAGGCTGGCTCTTGAGATTGGGATACTCATGGATTCGTAGGAGGTTCCTCTCTGTCTGGCTCTAATGGCATATCTTCATCCTCCTCCGATAAATCCACATGATTAATCTTCAACTGCGCTGATAAATCTTCATTATCCGCTCCCAATTCCCGAACTTGAGCCTCCAATTGTAGAATTCTGGCATCCTTCACCTCTAATTGGCGCCCATGTCGCTTCACCTTCTCCTCTAGCTCACTAATACTCGAAACTGGGGGAGCAGATTCCTGTGGCCGAATGACATTGGCCAAATCACCTTCCAATTTTCCTACTTCACTTTTCAAGGTACCAATTTCTGTCTACAGTTTCTCCGTTCCAATTCGGTATTGGTCTCCCAATTCCACCTTTTCTTGTTCCAATTTCACTGCTTTATCACGTTCCGCTTGCAATTGACACTTCAGCGCTTCCCGTTCCAAATCCCATATCCTGCAATTCTCTATTAATTCTTGCTTTTGACCGTTTATGATTCTTTGTATGTGATCTTTTTTATTTGCCCAATTTTTCTTTTCTCTGCTACTTTCCGCTCCAATGCCAACTTGGACTCCGTCTTTGCTCTAATCAAGTGCCCTTGTTCCACAATTCGGCGGCCTTTTTCCAGTATCTCCTTCCGGCTAGACTCCAATTGTTGTCTTGGATTCCCTTCTAGTTGACTCACGATAAGCTGCAATTGGAAAATTTGTCTCAATATTATTTCCGTTATCGGGTAGAGAGAATTTGCCTTGGGAAAACGACGGGTTCCTAGTTGCTACTAGAACTAGCAGGAAACATGAGAGGAAGCCGTGCAAGTATCTTCTATACTTGCACAATATTTGTTCAAGTTTTCAAATTATACTTGTATTATATTTGAACAAGACTTGTATAAATATAAAATATAAACCCTTGAATAATACTTGTATAAATATTTATATAATCCTTGATATAATACTTGTATAAATACTTATATAAAATAGTGTATAATCCTTAATATAATACTTATACAAAAACTTATATAAATACTATATATAATACTTATAAAATACTTATATAAATACTTGATATAAATACAAGTATATATACTTGTATAAGAGGTATAAGCAAAGTGTGTATGTATTCAAATATACTGCAAAATACAACCGCATATGAGGAATACAAGTTATACAACAAGCTGAAATTAAATAAATCACTAAAAATTCATCCAAAGATTGAATCAAGCATGCTTATAGCCTATGGAAAGCCAATAATCCATTGTAAGACATATCAAAATTTCACAAATAGATGACTTACCGTTTAAAAGTTATGGCTAAAAGAAATAGGCACTAAAATTTCCAAGCAAATGCAAAGGCAGCAAAGCTCCTCTTCACTTCAGCCTTTGTTGTGATCACTTCCCTTCTCCAAATTGGGCATGCAATAGCTTTTAAGAAAGTTCACTCCATTGTCTTACTTTTTTTAAAATTTCGCATGCATGCCTCTCAAATTCCAGATTTTGTAGCTAGTTGATTCTACTCTTCAAACCCTAGTAACAATTTGCCCTCTTTGACACTTCATGGCTCATAAAACTTTCATCAAAGCTCCAAATGTATTGATTTTTGTTTTTGTGGAAAGCTTACACAAGCTACTATAAGCATCTAGATTATCAAAAGCATTGAAGAGACTGTCCGACTTAAGTGGTTGAACAAAGTCTCTGCCCCTCTTCCTCGGGTGGTAGCAAACCTTTTCCCACTCTCAAGCTCACAACTTTTGCTCTCCAACTCCAAATGCTATAAGAAATGTCTTGATAGAAAGCTAGCACAATTTTCCACACTTTGTATAAATTTCACTAAGAAAGAGTTGAAATCAAACTTGCAGTGGTAGCTCGAAGTTTCTGCCTCTCTTTGTCGGGTGGCAGCAAACCCTACTCTACTAAAACAAGCATAATTGTTTGCTCACAACTCCAAAACAAGCAAGTGAGTAGGTTCTAAAATCCTCACATCTTGATGAATACACCCACCAATTTTAACTACAAACGCTTCTATGTCCTTGGAGCTATCTCTCTCCAAAATTCACCACTCAAAACTGCCTCTCTAGGTCTAGCAAGAGGAGTATATCTTCCTTTCTTTCTATATTAGTCTATGACACACCCACATGGGCAGCCAAATCCTATTGGATAGGCCCTATTCACCCCATGCTCTTCTTTCTTATTCCTCACAAGGTCTATTCTACCTCAAAAGTCAACAAGAAAGGTAAAACAACCTTTATCTTTCTTTTAATTATAAAAGAGTCTATTCTAAGATATAAGTAAGGTAGGATTAAAACAAATAGCCATCTTAGTTCACTAATTAATAAATCTTCTCCTTACAATATCCTCTAAAATAACCTCTAGCATTCACATATGTAATAACAATAGATATAAGATATATATTATTTTTACACATTGCACACAAATGCAGTATAACACCGTGAGGTTCCCTTCTTCCAGTAGCCCGGTGTTCAAAATTGGAGCCTCAACCACCCTCTCTATCACTGCACAAATTGAAGCCCGCCTTGGTATAGTCTTTGGGATAGCCTTCCATTCCCACAATCTACTGGATTCCCCAATTTCGTGCACCACTACCCCTGGGCCAATTGGTAAACTCCGCATACCTTGTTGCAGCATTGGGGAAGGCACGCTCTTCTCCCTTGCTTATTGACTTAACGTGTGCGCAATCATGGAGTGCACATAATTAGAGCATAGCAAAGAAGCAAATTTATCCGTTTTTTGTTTGGCTCCCATTTCTGCATGGATATGGGTTGCTACAAAGGCTGCCCAATTAAAGACCATGCCTTCTAATGTTCCAATCGCAGCAAACAACAAGCACTTGGACATAAACGTGGTATGTCGGTTCAAGCCTAGCCACTTCTGAACGAACCGCATCCACTCCGCAAGCTTTGGAGTAAGTGCCTCTGCCACTTTTCAGCCTTGATTTTTCTCAAAGGACGCCATGTCCCCTTTGAAGTAACTTCCCAGTCTGAAATCACTGGACACTTCGATGCCTATCACTAACTCACCTATTCATAAATATAATATTTTCTATAAGGTACTCTCATCGATCCCAATTATTCTCCCTTTTACTACACTTGAACCATCCTCTGGGTCGTAATTTCCTATGTATTCTACAACTAATTCTATATCAATTGGAGACAAATTATCCGATCCTCACAAAAACATGTATATCTGTTCATTTTTGAAATCTCTCTGTCTTTGTAAGGACTAAGAGATTTCCAACTTAATGGGCTCCATGTTGGTAACTATTGCTAGGGACGGCGATTGCAAGTTATTCTTGCATCGCACGTTTCAGACATTCTCCTCTCTGTCCGCAGCTCTCTTCGACCTCTCCATCGACATTATATAATGTTGACTACGTCCTCCTTGCTTGGACTAATCATTACTCTCTGATTGCAAAGAACTCTACACTCCAATAAGCATACACTCGGACGACTAAACTCAAAACAGAATGCTAATCAAAACTCCCATTAAGTGCCCTACTCCTAACCTTTTACTCGAGGTCTAAAGCAACAATCCTTAATCCAGTGTACAAGATCGTCACTTCTGATTTGTATGACTAGTCCAAATTAGGATCTAAAATTGACTATCAGCCGTCTTTCTAGCCATCATGTACCTTCATTAAAGGTAAGCTATCATGAACAGGTACACCCTCTTCCCTCGAATTTTGAAAATCCGTCTCGGATTTACGTAAAATAAAGACGTAAATAATTGCCGTTTATTTGGGTGGTAAATTGAGTACCCATAAAATCTTCCAATTGAACTGAACCATTAGAAAAGGCTTCAATTACTTCATAAGGTCCATGCCAACGGACTTGGAATTTCTCCGGAAAATGGTGAAAGCGACTATCATAAAGAAGCACCAGATCATTGGGCATAAAAGATTTAGGACATAATTTACTATCATAATAATTCTTACGGCGGCGCTATATAGCTTCCATAATTAAAAGAGTCATAATCCTAACTTCATCCAATTTTTCCAATTGTGCTAATCGATGTTGGAGGGAGTCTTTGTCACCGAGACATTCATCCAATACAATTTATAAACTCTGAACTTCCAATTCAATTGGTAATATTGCTTCTTGCCCGTACACCAATTGAAATGGTATAAAATTGGTAGTCACTTTATATGCACTACGATATGCCTACAAGGCTGCGAACAATTTTGTATCCTAGTTCGTTCCCACACCAAACACTGTTTTCATTAAAATTTTATACAAAATACCGTTGGTCTTTTCAGTCTGCCCATTGGTCCGAGGATAATATGGAGTTGTCTTCCGATGCTTGATCTCGTATTTATCTATCAAAGCCACAATTGTAGAATTAATAAAATGGGTTCCACGATCACTAACCAATTCTTTCGGACACTCAAATTGAGTGATAATGTTCTCATATAAAAACGTGGCTACGGTATCGAGATTATCAGTTTTTGTTGCCATCGCCTCCGCCCATTTTGTCACGTAATCCGTCATTGTGACCGTGATTTACGCAGCAAAGGTAGTTAAAAATATGAAAATTCAGATCTATTGTTAATATATGTGTGAGTGCTAGAGGTTATTTTAGAAGATATAATAAGGAGAGGATTTATTATAGCCACTTAATTAGTGAATTAAGATGGCTATTTGTTTTGTTCTTACCTTATTTATATCCTAGAATAGACTTTTTTGTAATTAGAAGAAAGGTAAAGGTTGTTTTACCTTTCTTGTTGACTTTTGAGGTAGAATAGACCTTATGAAGGGTAAGAAAGAAGAGCATGGGGTGAATAAGGCCCATCCATTAGGATTTGGCTGCCCATGTGGG